>SJYA01000218.1:509536-536789 GCA_006410615.1 Neotragus moschatus
GGGGGCTTATGACACTGTACAGGAGGCAGTGATAAAGACCATCCCCAAGAAAAAGAAATGCAAAAAGGCAAAATGGTTGTCTGCAGAGGCCTTACAAATAGTTGAGAAAAGAAGAAAAGCAAAAGGCAAAGGAGAATAGGAAAGATATACCCATTTGACTGCAGAGTTCCAAAGAATAGGAAGGAGAGATAAGATAGCTTTCCTCAGCGAACAATGCAAAGAATTAGAGGAAAACAATAGAATGGAATTTATATGCAGAATACATCATGCAAAATGCCAGGCTAGATGAAGCACAAGCTGGAATCAAGATTGCCAGGAGAAATATCAATAACCTCAGATATGCAAATGATACCACTCTTGTGGCAGAAATGAAGAGGAACTAAAGAGCCTCTTGATGGAAGTGAAAGAGGAGAGTGAAAAAGTTGGCTTAAAGCTCAACGTTCAGAAAACTAAGATCATGGCATCCAGTCCCATCACTTGATGGCAAATAGATGGGGAAACAATGGAAACAGTGAGAGACTATTTTTCTGGGCTCCAAAATCACTACAGATGGTGACTACAGCCATGAAATTAAAAGATGCTTGTTCCTTGGAAGAAAAGTTATGACCAACCTAGACAGTATATTAAAAAGCAGAGACCTTACTTTGCCAACAAAGGTCCATCTAGTCACAGCTATGGGTTTTCAGTAGTCATGTATGCATGTGGAGGTGGACTGTAAAGAAAGCTGAGTGCTGGAGAATTGATGCTTTTGAACTGTGGTGTTGGAGAAGACTCCTGAGAGTCCCTTGGACTGTAAGGAGATCCAACCAGCCCATCCTAAAGTAAATCCTGAATATTCATTGAAAGGACTGTAGCTGAAATTCCAATACCTTGGCCACCTGATGTGAAGAACTGACTCATTGAGAAAGACCTTGATGCTGGGAAAGATTAAAGGCGGGAGGAGAAGGGGACGACAGAGAATAAGATGGTTGGAGGGCATCACCAACTCAATGGACATGAGTTTGAATGAGCCTCAGGAACTGGTGATGGACAGGGATGCCTGGTGTGCTGCAGTCCATGGGGTCGCAAAGAGTCAGACACAACTGAGTGACCTAACTGAACTGATGACGCTGCAATCCCATTCCTGGGCTTAGATCCAGAGAGAAACTTTGTCTGAAAGGATACATGCAGCCCAGTGTTCACTGAAGCACTGTTTACAATAGCCAAGGCATGGAAGCCATCTAAATGTCTATCAGTAGAAGAATGGATATTGAAGATGTGGTACATTTATACCATGGAATATCATTCAGCCATTTAAAAGAATGAAATAATGCATTTGCAGCAACATTGATGGACCTAGAGATTCGTCATACTGAGTAAATTAAGTTGGAGAAGGAGAAAGATCAAATGACATCCCTTACATGCAGAATCTATAAGGAAATGATGCAAATGAACTTATATACGAAACAGAAACCAATTCACAGACTTTGAGAATGAACTTATCACCATAGGGGAAGGGGGTGGGGGGAAAGAGATAGGGAGTTTGAGATCGGCATGTACACAGTGCTGTACATGTACAGCACAGGGAAGAGTTCTGCTCAATATTAGGTGGTAACTTGGATGGGAGGGGAGTTTGTGGGAGAAAGAATACATATACATATATGACTGTGTCACTGTGATATGCCCCTGAAACTATCTCATTGTTAATCGGCTATACACCAATATGAAATAAAAAGTTAAAAAAGAAAGAAAGAGAATCCAGCAGAGGGAATCCTGGACAAAAGCCCTGTGGCACAAGTGAACCCCCTGCAGAGATTAATCAAAAGCAGGTCATTGTGGGCAGAGCGCAAAGAACAAGAGTATGGCAAAACCAATACAATATTGTAAAGTAAAAAAATAAAAAATTTTACATTTTTTTTAAAAAAAGAAGGCTAAGTACCGAAAAAAAAAATTGTAAAGTAAAAATAAATAAATAAAACTGAGAATTAAAAAAAAATGTACTTTAGATCAACTATAAAACTGGAACACATACAGTAGATTTAAGGTTTATGTGACTGTAATTTTATGAAGCTGAGAACTGCACCATAATTATATAAGAGTATATCCTATTTTTAGGAAATATACATCAAAATGTTTGGGGGTAAACGGCCATTATGTGTTCAACTCAAGTGGTTGAGGAAAAAGTGTGTGTACATGTGTGGAGGGAAAGAGAGCGAGCACAGCGATAAAGAAAAGGTATATGGATGTATTTGTTTTGTATCTATATATTTGGGGGTAAATTCAAAATTCTTTCTAAATAAAATTTAGAAAACTTAAAAAAATAAAATAAAAAAAGAGTGAGCAACACAAACTGGAAAGAAAGTTGGAGCCCTGCCAGCAACATCCTCATCTCAGCAGCAGCAGGAGGCTCTCAGCCTGTGACAAGATCAGATATAAAATTTGGGAAGCCCCTCGGCTGCTGTGTGGGGAATGTACTGGAGGGATACAAGTGGATATAGATGGACCGGCTAGACTGTTATTATAGTCCAGACCAGAGGTAACCAAGTTTGGTTTTAAACATACAGATTCAAGAAACCAAGTGTAAAAGAGAAGTGAATATGAGACAGTCTATGGCATATAACTGGTTATTATTTAATTAATGTTATATAGACATTCAGCTATATAGAAACACGGCTACTATTTGGAAAGGGAAGACTAAGTAGATCTCTTTGACACATAACCTAGATCAGTGAGCCAATTCCATCTTCCTCTGACCATCGTTTTGAGCGAGGCCATCCACTAGCTTAAGAAAGTTGAGCCAGGAACCCCATAAACCCTTAAAAGTCCTTGGTAAACAGCAAGCTGACCCTTAAGAATAAGACAAGGAAACAAGCCACATCTCCAGCCCTGGGACAGGTGCAGAGATGCTGCCCTTGTGCCCAAAAGGAAGAAATTTTCTACACCTGTGTCTCTATTTCTGCTTTGCAAGTTTATCTGTACTGTTTTTCTAGATTCCACATATTTAAACAATATTATACAATATTTGCTTTTCTCTGAGTTCACTCTGTATGACAGTATCTCGGTCTATCCATTTCTTTGCAAATTACACTGTTTCATTCCTTTTTATGAAATGCACAGATACCAAAGGGGGAAAGGAGGTGGGATGAATTGGAAGATTGGGATTGACATATATATACTATGTATAAAATAGATAACTATCGAGAACCTACTGTATAGCACAGGGAACTCAGTGCTCTGTGGTGACCTAAATGGGAAGGAAATCATAGAATAGGAGATATATGTATATATACTTTGCCATAGAGCAGAAACTAACTGAATGTTATAAAGCAGCCATACTCTTTTAAATTTTTTAAATAAATTTAAAAAGTTTGAGTTTATCTACTGACCTGAATCTGTCATAAATAAGGGCACAGATCTTTTATTTGAAATCAAAAGGGAAGTTCTACTTGTAAAATTCAAGGATTTACCAAATTTCAGTTACCTGAAGCCTTCGATAATTACCCATCATAATCACTTCACATTCTTCAATATCTGGGAAAGTCATGTTGCTGTATATCTTTTTTCTCCCTGAGTTTAAATTATAGTAAAACACTATCAATTAATCAAAAAAAAAAAAAAAGAGAGAGAGAGAGGAAAGGGAACTACCCTGGTGGTCCAGTGGTTGAGAATCTGCATGCCAGTGTAGGGGACAAGGGTTTAATCCCTGGTCTGGAAAGATCCCACGTGCTGTAGGACAACAAAGGTGTGCTCTACAACAAGAGAAGCCACTGTAGTGAAAAGCCTTTGTGCAGCAACAAAGACCCACCACAGCCAAAAATTAATTGATTTTTTTAATTTTTTTTAAAAGAGGAAGAAATTTTCCTCCATGTAACTGGACTTACNCAAGGGTTTAATCCCTGGTCTGGAAAGATCCCACGTGCTGTAGGACAACAAAGGTGTGCTCTACAACAAGAGAAGCCACTGTAGTGAAAAGCCTTTGTGCAGCAACAAAGACCCACCACAGCCAAAAATTAATTGATTTTTTTAATTTTTTTTAAAAGAGGAAGAAATTTTCCTCCATGTAACTGGACTTACAGTTCCAAACCTACTAAGGGATAACAAATTCCAAGTTAAAATGCATTGATTGTTGTGGCCTATTACTCAGCTATAAAAAAAGAACTCAAATGAGTCAGTTCTAATGAGGTGGATGAAATTGGAGCCTATTATACAGAGTAAAGTAAGTCAGAAAGAAAAACACCAATATAGTATATTAAGGCATATATATGGGATTTAGAAAGACGGTAATGATGATACTATATGCAAGACAGCAAAAGAAACACAGATGTAAAGAATAGACTTTTGGACTCTGGGAGAAGCTGAGGGTGGGATGATTTGAGAGAATAACATTGAAACATGTATATTACCATATATGAAATAGATGACCAGTCCAAGTTCGATGCATGAAACAGGGCACTCAAAGCCAGTGTACTGGGACAACCCAGAGGGATGGGATAGGGAGGGAGGTGGGGTGAGGGGTGGGGGATAGAGGAGATACACGTACACCCATGACTAATTCATGTCAATGTATGGCAAAAACCACCACAATATTGTAAAGTAATTAGCCTCCAATTAAAATAGTTAATTAAAAAAATAAAATAAAATGCATTGAATGGTCCAGGCTGAAGTAGATGAGGAAGTTAGAGGCCACCATTTCTGATCCAGGAGGAATTTGGTCAGGGAGCTAATTAATCAAGGTTCCTAAAATCATAATCTAGACAAACTGCAATCAGAGAGCCACGTCCCAGAAGGGGTAACCAGGAATGCAGTTCCCTTACAAACTGGCCATCTTTTCATAATAAACTTTACCTTCTTGGGAAGGTGATTCCATAAGTTTGTAGATGGAGGCACCCACATACCACAGGGGGTTCACTGCACAGGAGATGTCAGCAGAGGAAGATAGAAAGCCCAGAGGCTCCTGATACAGTCACCATGGCAACCAACCCAAATCTGGTCCATTTTATTCACAGACAAAAAAACCAGGTTCAGTGAACACTGTAGGGAGGTAAGAGCAGCTTAGATTAACCAGGCTATCTTCTGGCCCCAAGCAATCTGCAGGATAAGACCTTGCATTAGGCAAAGGTCTTCACTGTGACAAAGCAGAGGATTTGTTAAGCTCTTTGGATCTCATTGGGCCCATTTAACTTCTAGTGTGGGATTAAAAAATTACTCTTCCCCAGGCAGGAGGCCTGAAGTTTCACATGAACTCGGTTTGAAGTGGTAATGGTCATATCACAATAAACAGTCTTCCAGAGCCATTCTCTTCCTCATCATCTGAAAGGTCAAGTGACAGTACAGTCGGCACCTTCTCATCTCTGGCTTACCATGCAAACAAATGGGCCATGTTTGATAACTGGAAAATACACCCTGAAACTGCTTTGAGTGTTAACATGTAATTTACATGTGTGGTTTTCCATTTTTTTCCCCTGGAAATGAGAACAAACAAGGTCTCTGAGAACTGAACTAGGAGAAGCAACAAAAGTCTTTTTCAAGGAAATATCATTCATTCATTCCTTTAATTTCTATTTATTGAAATCCTACTCTGTGCCATAGGGCAACAGAGATGACTAAGCAAGGACTCTGCTTACAGTTTAATGAGGGAAAACAACTTGAGTATAAATAAAAATTTAAATGTGTTAGAACAGTGTAAACTAAACTCCAATGGCTCAAACAAAACAGAAGGTAAATCTTGCCCATGAAACAGTCCAAGGCAGATGACCCTCCACTGCACTGACATGAGAGTCTACGATCTCCGACTCACGGCAGCCATGACACTCTGTTTGCTATCATGGGAGGGTTCATGGGTCAGACCAGATGTGGCACACATCCACTCACATCCATTGGAGAGAATTAAACCATATGTCAATACCTACCTATAAAGAATTCAGGAAATACAGTGCACCTGGGCACCCATGTGCTGTGCTATAGTCCTGTTGCCAAGGAAGAATGAGAGAGCAGAATCTGGGGGCGGAAAAAAAACTAGTCCCCTCTGACAATGACAAAGAGGTACCATGTTTTCCAGAAATATAAAAGAGAAATACTAATTATAAAACTATGAAGTATCATTTTTCCCTATTAAATTGCCAAAAATAAAGAAAAAATTATAATAATAGTGATTATTGTTGGCAAGGGTCCAAAAGAAAAAGACACATCTCCAGAAAGCAGCAATTAGTACAATCTTTCTGGAAGTCAGTTTGGAAGTGTTCATGTAGCAGATATTTTTAAAGTAACAACAATAAGGGAAGTCAGGTGAATAGTACTATACCAGTCCATTTTGAAGGAGATCAACCCTGGGATTTCTTTGGAAGGAATAACGCTAAAGCTGAAGCTCCAGTACTTTGGCCACCTCATGCGAAGAATTGACTCATTGGAAAAGACTCTGATGCTGGGAGGGGTTGGGGGCAGGAGGAGAAGGGGACGACAGAGGATGAGATGGCTGGATGGCATCACTGACTCAATGGACGTGAGTCTGAGTGAACTCCGGGAGATGGTGATGGACAGGGAGGCCTGGAGTGCTGCGATTCATGGGGTCGCAAAGAGTCGGACACGACTGAGCGACTGAACTGAACTGAACTGATGCTTCATTTATCCTTATTTCAACCTAGCTTCAGGAGAAGGCAATGGCACCCCACTCCAGTACTCTTGCCTGGAAAATCCCATGGATGGAGGAGCCTGGTGGGCTGCAGTCCTGGGTTACTAAGAGTCAGACTCGACTGAGCGACTTCACTTTCACTTTTCACTTTCATGCATTGGAGAAGGAAATGGCAACCCACTCCAATGTTCTTGCCTGGAGAATCCCAGGGACGGGGGAGCCTGGTGGGCTGCAGAGTTGGACACGACTGAAGCGACTTAGCAGCAGCAACCTAGCTTGAGAGCCCCCATTTCCCTCAGCAGGGGAAGATTACACCCATCAGTTCAAGATACCAGTGACCTCTAATTTAAAACTCAACACTTTGGTTGTAAAAATTATCAAATTCGGGATTCCCTCCACAGGTGACCTTCATAAACTGGGAACAGATTCTTCTCTAAAGGCTTCAGAAGAAGCACAGCCCTACCAATACCTTGATTTTAGACTTTTGCCCCACAGAACTCAGTAAATTTGTAGGGTTGTTTTTTCGTTTGTTTGTTTCGTTGGTTGGTTTGTTGGTTGGCTGGTTGGTGTTTTTGGCTGTACTGGGTCTTCACTGCAACACCAGTCTCTTCATTGTGGGCACATGGGCTTTCTCTAGTAGCAGCATGCAGACTTCTCTTGTTACAGAGCATGGGCTCTAGACTCACAGGCTGAGTTGTGGCAAGCCAACTCAGCTGCCCTGTGGCAAGTGGGATATTAGTTCCCCAACCAAAGATCAAACCCAGGTCCCCGACATTGGAAGGCAGATTCTCAAACACTAAATCACCAGGGAAGTCCCAATTGGTGTTGTTTTAAACCACCAAGTTATTTACTGCAGAATCATTAGGAATTTATGGCCCTTTCCTTTGCTTCACAATGCCCACTCACTCAGCACAGTGACTGTATTGGACAGACTGACCTGCTGTAGAAATGTGGAGCCAGGAGTAGGCAATGTGGCCCAAGCTAGTCTAGGAGATATTCCCAGGCAGAGCCTGCACCAGGCCTGTTAGATTTGAATTATCTGAGTTAGGGAGCAGACACGCAGACCACAAAAGGAGATTGTATAACCAAGACAGGAAGGCAGGAGTTATGGGATTTATGGGTTAAGGTAGGTAAAGATAACTGGCCCAACCAGAGCAGTGGCCGCCTCATGTGAAAGCCAACTCATTGGAAAAGACTCTGATGCTGTGAAAGATTGAAGGCAGGAGAAGGAGGGGACAGAGGATGAGATGGTTGGAGGGCATCATCAACTCTATGGACATGAGTTTGAGCAAACTCTGGGAGATAGTGAAGGACAGGGACCCCTGACATGCTGCAGTCCATGGGGTCCCAAAGAGTTCAACTCTTGGGGTCCCCAAGAGTTGTTGTTTAGCGACTAAACAACAACAACAAGGTCAAAACAACCGGCCAGACCAGAGCAGTGACTCAAGAGGGTTCCATTCTAATGAAAAAATTCTGAAAGCTGGCACATTCAGGGTATTCCCAATGCTTTGTGATTAATGCCTAGACAAACAGGGTCCCTGCTGCCTGCTGATGGCCAGTGTCAGCAGCAGAATCCTGAGTGGGAAATCAACAGTCTCCTCACTGTGATGTGTGAGCACCTCTTCCTTTGGAGAGAACCTCTGGTCCTCCAATGCTNTTCAGGGTATTCCCAATGCTTTGTGATTAATGCCTAGACAAACAGGGTCCCTGCTGCCTGCTGATGGCCAGTGTCAGCAGCATAATCCTGAGTGGGAAATCAACAGTCTCCTCACTGTGATGTGTGAGCACTCTTCCTTTGGAGAGAACCTCTGGTCCTCCAATGCTTTGCTCTCCCAAGCACGAAAGTCATTCAACCTCATGGGCTCCATTTAACTCTCTTTTTTAAAAAAGACTTGGAGCCCACAGATGTCTAATGACAAACAGCAGGCCCTGGGGAAATCCTGAGGGTTTCCTGAAGTTCTTGGGGGCTGGGTTTCTATTCTAGAAATAGTTGTGATTGGTTTGGACACTTCCAAGATCTGACCACAGCCTGGAAAGCCTGGCTCCATCTCTTAGGCTGCAATTCTACATAAAGCTGATATTGATGAGGAATAATGGTGGGGACAGGCAGGAGGTGGTATTTTAGGAAGTCTGATCTGTGAGTAAACAAAAGAGAAGAAATCAAAGATATGGAGAACCAGAAGAAAAGCAGTGACTGGGGGAAATGTGGAGTAAGTGGCTTGAACAGGAAGTAGAAGCCATGATATCGACAACATCTCCAAACATTTGTTGTATAAGCAATTATACAAAAGGCTGAACTTTGGCCTATTAACACTGCCAGTAGGGTGCCTTGGTCAATAGACTCACTGTGATGGAGATATGGACTCCAAATTCTCCATCCTTCTCTGTAATTATACATATGAAACAACAAAATGTAGCAGATTAATGATATAATCATTGATTAAGTTATGTAACAAGGGACTTCCCTGGTAGCCCAGTGGCTAAGACTTCACAGTCCCAATGCAGGGGACGTGGTTTCCATTCCTGATCAGGGAACTAGATCCCACATGCCACAACCAAAGATCCCATATGCCACAACTAAGATCAGAACAGCCAAATAATTTTTTTAATTTTTTAAAGATATTTAACCACAGCAGAGCCTGACTGTTGGCACTGTGATAAGAAGGACTGAAGGTCAAAGCAGGCAGAGATCCAGATGTGTCCAACAGATACTGAAGAACAGCAGGACCCAGAGATCAGAATAGGCACAGATCAGAACCGCAGGTGCTCGGACAGAAGCAATATACAGCCAGCAAGATCATAAGAAGACATTCTAAACTAACCTGAGGATTCTTACACACTTCCTATTGGGAATGGACCAAGCCTAGGTTATGAGCAGCTCAGGATCCTCAGGTTTACCAGGTAAGTGACCACACCTGAGGAAGGGGTAGTGCTGCCACACTGCAGAGAAGATATCATCACAGTCCCTTTCTAATTCACTTCATATTTTATCATGGAATCGAGACCCATCAAGGCCTGGGAAGCATGGCTGAGGATTCAGAACAGTAGGACATCAAAGCCCCCCCTGAGCCAGGCTCTGCAGCTGCTGGTGACTTCTCTGAGTTCCAGACTTCTTTCTCAGCCTTGAGTTTGAACCATCAGAAAGATGGAGAAGTGTCTCCTCTCTAGTTCCCTCTCATTCTTCTTCTCTATCATTTGGCTGAAGCAGAGAAAGAAGTAAAATCATGCCACTTAAGTGTGAAAATTCCTTGACTCATACTATTCTTCAATGAAAGTTGCTTTCTCCGAGAGACATCTGCCCTCTAGTTAGGTGTTTCTAGCAGTAGCTGCTGGCTAGATATTATTTGAAATTTACATCCTTTGTCACCCATGCAACCTGCACATTTTAAGCTGTTTCTGACATAAACTGCTCCAGAAGTCTTTTGTAAAAAATCTGTATCTCTTGCCATGGAATATTTTATCCCAATATTTAAATATGGATTTTGCAGTATAAATGCAAAGTGACCTCTTCATGGCGACACATTCTTGGAGTTCACAAGGAAGAGCAAAGGGCAGCCCCCAGGGACTAAAAGGCACACATCTGGGAACACCAACAGGCTCCATCTTTCACTGAAGGCAGACAGAGAGGTTTTGAAGAAGTTTGGATGTGACTTGGATGGGCTTCCCTGGTGGTTCAGATGGTAAAGAATCTGCCTGCAACGCGGGAGACCTGGATTCAATACCTGGATTGTGAAAATCCCCTCGAGAAGAGAATGGCTACCCACTTCACTATTCTTGCCTGGAGAATCCCATGGACAGAGGAGCATGATGGGCTATAGTCTATGGGGTCGTAAACAGTCAGACATGACTGAGTGACTAATACTTTCACTTTCTTTCTGAGAAGAGAACCCTGGAGGAAATGAATTATCATTCACTGGTATAGCTGGGTGAGGCAGCAGACTCACCAGTGAAGTCACCATTTACAGGGCATCTAGGATCTGGTAAAAGGCAAAGCATGGGACACATTGAGGAGCGGGGCAGGGGAGGTGGAGTGTCAAGATTATAGTACATAAACATTGATCAGGACAGACGTGCTCTGTAGCAGGACTCACCAAAGGAGAAAAAGAAACCAAGGGCTCAGACAAAGTATGCTTGAGAGGCTGGGAAGGGTCAAGCAGCCTTGAAGGAAAGTATTCAGAATCCTCCAGGGAAACCTAGATAGCCAGAGTGAGGATAATAGTTTGAGCAAAGGTGGGAGGTGGGAAAAAAGGACAAAAACTTAGAAAAGAGACAAACCTGGTTCTAAGATCCAACTCCACCACCAAGTTGCTAACACTGAACATTCATTTAGCTTCTCTGAGCCAGTTTCCACATCTGCAAAAAGTGCAAAGCATAATAGAAGTGATTAATATACAGCACTCAGGACAGTACCTGATATCTAAGTGCTCAATAAATGTTTGCTAGTTTTGTCCTAATTGCCATTATCATCACTATATTTATTGTTACAAACATTATTAGAGAGCAGGCCCATGTCTAATTGCAGCTCTTTCTCTAGTGCTGAGCCCACAGTCTCGCAAATAGCATTCTTTCAGTAAATGTGTGAAATGACAGAGACTGACTTTGTAGCCATCCAGTACGTGGAGTCATACAGGAGCCTGGACTTGGAAGGGCACAATTCTAGGTCTGCTTCTCTGTTGCAGACATCTTAACATTCTTGATATTTTTGAACAAGGGGCTCCACATTTTCACTTATACAGAGCCCCACAAATTATGTGACCAGTTCTAAATGAGGATATGTATATAAGGAAGATATAAGGAGGAAACTAAAGCATGCATAATTTGGGGAGATAAGAAACCTGCAAAAAGGCTATAAGAAAGGTTGGGGTATAGGAGGGATAGGTTGGGAGTTTGAGGTTAGCAAATGCAAACTATTACACATAGAATAGATAAGCAACAAGGTCCTACTGTATAGAATAGGCAACTACATTCAATATCCTATGATAAACTATAATGGAAAAGAATAAAAAAAAGAACATAAACATATAAGTTACTGAATCAATTTTCTGTACATCAGAAACTAATACAACATTGTAAATCAACAATGTCAGTAAAAAAAAATTCTAAATAAAATGTGTTAAACAACAACAACAAAAGAACTGTGGTGCACCAGGTATTTCCAAGAATACAAAGGTCTTCAGTGGGACCAACAATGGTTCATTTGTTGAGTTTTCATCATTTCCCACATTTGCAACATATGGGAGAGACTTAACCCAAAAATGTCTCGGACCGAATCTGTTCTTGATCAACAATATTTCCAGAGTTTACCAGTTCTTAATTCTGAAAGACCAAAGTAGGAGGAAAGAAAAGTTAATTCAGTCTCAATATTTTCTGGATGCTGTCTCTTGGTTTTGCTTTCTATTATATAGAGTAAGAAATGACAGACAAATGACACAATACATATAATTTCACAATCACAAGTCAATGTTTTAAAACCACTTTCTCCTGCCCAAACAAATGACCCCAAGCCATCACAGCTCACATTTTACCAGGCAGCCTTCTATGGCATTGCTGAGACTGATTGCCTCAGGCCATGCCATCCCATCCTTGCAGAGGTCAGCAGGTACAACAATCACAAATCAGTTCACTTCCAGCTTCCCAGTTCTGCCCATCATTCTGTCTCATCAGGTGCCAAGGGGCAAACCATGCTCACTTTTTACAATGAAACAGATGGCTTTTTTTTTTTTAATCCAAGACCATTTTAGCCTTTTAGAACAAGTTCTTTGTTTGAATATGTCCAGTGTTAGAGCAATCATCTACTGTCTGGGTCTCTATATCAGTGGAGACCTGTGGCCTGTCCTATTCCAGGCACAGGGGACTCTGAGGGGGACACTATTCCTATTCTCACAGAGCTCATGGATGAGCTAGAACAACCCACAGTTACACAAGTTCAAGACCCTAACTCAGCTGGGAGTAAGAGAAAACATCCCAGATGATGGGACAACAGAGAGGCATTTGGAAGAACAAGCAGACGGAAGAAGAATTCTGGGAAAACACCAGCAGCACATCAAGGTCTAGACAGGGAGAACTTGGCTTGTTCCTGGAGTTCATTTCCTTCACTCAGTACTTCTGGTGTGTAGGGAGCAAGAGGAAAGGGTAGAAAGGAACTCCTGGGCCAGGCTAAATCTGATCCTAATCAGGGAGTGGAAGAAAACCATCAGAGCATTTTGTTTCATCTTTTTTTAAAACTGATTAGATTTGTTGTGCACTGAAACCTGACCGCCTTCAGGCTGAGGGGTGGGAGGTGCTGAGGAGGTGGAAAACAAACAGCTCTGGAGCTCTGGTTTCTAAGTTTGCTGTTGTTTGCTACCAGTTTGGAGGGGTTTGATGTAGCCTGAAATGAGTAGCAAGAGGAATGGAGAGACAGAGCTAGGAGTTCACATGCTATTATTAGGACGATTTGCTCAGCTAGGTTGATGTAACCATCACCTTCACTTCCTGTGAAACCTTCTGTAAGTGTTCCATTATTACTCAAGGCTTTCAGAGTAAGATTGAGTTTGGGGAGTGAATATGACAACATGTCAAGTTTCATGGCACAGGCAGGGCTTGATCAACAGTGACCCAGGAGAGATCAGCTACTTTCAGGCCACAGAAAGATCTCTCAGGTGAGAGTCTAGAGGATGGAGTGGAGCTGAAGGGAGTCTGACATGGGAAGTGAGAAAAACAGAAAGGAAATTCCTGCANGAAAAGAATAAAAAAAAGAACATAAACATATAAGTTACTGAATCAATTTTCTGTACATCAGAAACTAATACAACATTGTAAATCAACAATGTCAGTAAAAAAAAATTCTAAATAAAATGTGTTAAACAACAACAACAAAAGAACTGTGGTGCACCAGGTATTTCCAAGAATACAAAGGTCTTCAGTGGGACCAACAATGGTTCATTTGTTGAGTTTTCATCATTTCCCACATTTGCAACATATGGGAGAGACTTAACCCAAAAATGTCTCGGACCGAATCTGTTCTTGATCAACAATATTTCCAGAGTTTACCAGTTCTTAATTCTGAAAGACCAAAGTAGGAGGAAAGAAAAGTTAATTCAGTCTCAATATTTTCTGGATGCTGTCTCTTGGTTTTGCTTTCTATTATATAGAGTAAGAAATGACAGACAAATGACACAATACATATAATTTCACAATCACAAGTCAATGTTTTAAAACCACTTTCTCCTGCCCAAACAAATGACCCCAAGCCATCACAGCTCACATTTTACCAGGCAGCCTTCTATGGCATTGCTGAGACTGATTGCCTCAGGCCATGCCATCCCATCCTTGCAGAGGTCAGCAGGTACAACAATCACAAATCAGTTCACTTCCAGCTTCCCAGTTCTGCCCATCATTCTGTCTCATCAGGTGCCAAGGGGCAAACCATGCTCACTTTTTACAATGAAACAGATGGCTTTTTTTTTTTTAATCCAAGACCATTTTAGCCTTTTAGAACAAGTTCTTTGTTTGAATATGTCCAGTGTTAGAGCAATCATCTACTGTCTGGGTCTCTATATCAGTGGAGACCTGTGGCCTGTCCTATTCCAGGCACAGGGGACCCTGAGGGTGACACTATTCCTATTCTCACAGAGCTCATGGATGAGCTAGAACAACCCACAGTTACACAAGTTCAAGACCCTAACTCAGCTGGGAGTAAGAGAAAACATCCCAGATGATGGGACAACAGAGAGGCATTTGGAAGAACAAGCAGACGGAAGAAGAATTCTGGGAAAACACCAGCAGCACATCAAGGTCTAGACAGGGAGAACTTGGCTTGTTCCTGGAGTTCATTTCCTTCACTCAGTACTTCTGGTGTGTAGGGAGCAAGAGGAAAGGGTAGAAAGGAACTCCTGGGCCAGGCTAAATCTGATCCTAATCAGGGAGTGGAAGAAAACCATCAGAGCATTTTGTTTCATCTTTTTTTTAAACTGATTAGATTTGCTGTGCACTGAAACCTGACCGCCTTCAGGCTGAGGGGTGGGAGGTGCTGAGGAGGTGGAAAACAAACAGCTCTGGAGCTCTGGTTTCTAAGTTTGCTGTTGTTTGCTACCAGTTTGGAGGGGTTTGATGTAGCCTGAAATGAGTAGCAAGAGGAATGGAGAGACAGAGCTAGGAGTTCACATGCTATTATTAGGACGATTTGCTCAGCTAGGTTGATGTAACCATCACCTTCACTTCCTGTGAAACCTTCTGTAAGTGTTCTATTATTACTCAAGGCTTTCAGAGTAAGATTGAGTTTGGGGAGTGAATATGACAACATGTCAAGTTTCATGGCACAGGCAGGGCTTGATCAACA
This sequence comes from Neotragus moschatus, assembly GCA_006410615.1. NCBI lineage: Eukaryota > Metazoa > Chordata > Mammalia > Artiodactyla > Bovidae > Neotragus > Neotragus moschatus. Next base: position 524,464 of record SJYA01000218.1, read on the forward strand.
GTGACCCAGGAGAGATCAGCTACTTTCAGGCCACAGAAAGATCTCTCAGGTGAGAGTCTAGAGGATGGAGTGGAGCTGAAGGGAGTCTGACATGGGAAGTGAGAAAAACAGAAAGGAAATTCCTGCAATTGTCCTGTGAAAAGACTCAAGGCAGTTGGCACGGAATAGGAAAAAGGCACAGAATGGAACAATACCCAGAAAGTGGAATCCATAGGCTCATGCTGCTTACTGGAGGTGAGGGAGGGGGAGGAACCAAGGAGGCATCTGGACTGAAAAAGCCCAGAAGACAGAGCTTCCCCCATGGAGACAAGGAACATAACATGGGGCAGATAAGAAACAGTCTTACTCGGGATTGAGTGATTTCACATTATCAATGGGACATTCAAGTGAGTATGTGCAGCGGGCTACTGGGTATACTAGACAGATAGCCACCATGCTCTCTCACCTGGATTACTGTGCTGGCCTCCAAATAGATCCACTGTTTTTGCCTTTGATCTCTTCTGGCATCTTCATTCTTAGTAGATCAGCCAGTGTGATATCATCAAACNTCAAGTGAGTATGTGCAGCGGGCTACTGGGTATACTAGACAGATAGCCACCATGCTCTCTCACCTGGATTACTGTGCTGGCCTCCAAATAGATCCACTGTTTTTGCCTTTGATCTCTTCTGGCATCTTCATTCTTAGTAGATCAGCCAGTGTGATATCATCAAACATAAGCCAGAAAATAGCACTTCTCTGCTCAAAGGCTCGAGAGAGTTTCCATCACCTTGAGCTTCAGCCACAGATCTGCCTGGGACCAACAAGGCCCCGGCCTTTTCTTCTCAGCACCATTCCAGCCACTCTGCCTCCTTTCCAGGGCCTTTGTAGACATGCGGGAGTTGAGGGACTTCCCTCTTGGGGGGAAAGAAGGTGGAGTCATCTTCTGAGAGTATATTGGGGGGATAACAGTTATGAGAGAAGAGGGGTCTGGGACAACTGCTGGAAATGGGGTAGGGGTTGGGGGTTGCTGTGAGATCAACCCCAGCTTCTGCTAAATGGTAAACAAATACCAAGAGCACAGCAAACAGAGACTCCCCTCGAGAAGATCATGAAGACACGTACCATGGGCTGCTTTTAGATTCTCTAAATCAAATTCAGTTCAGTTCAGTTCAGTTCAGTCGCTCAGTCGTGTCTGACTCTTTGTGACCCCATGAATCGCAGCACACCAGGCCTCCCTGTCCATCACCAACTGCTGGANTGAGCATTCTTTGGCATTGCCTTTATTTGGGATTGGAATAAAAACTGACCTTTTCCAGTCTTGTGGCCATTGTTGAGTTTTCCAAATTTGCTGTCATATTGAGTTCAGCACTTTCACAGCATCATCTTTCAGGATTTGAAAGAGCTCAATAGAATTCCATCACCTTCACTAGCTTTGACTTGACTTCACATTCCAGGATGTCTGGCTCTAGATGAGTGATCACACCATTGTAATTATCTGGGTTGTGAAGATATTTGTTGTACAGTTCCTCTGTGTATTCTTGCCACCTCTTCTTAATATCTTCTGCTTCTGTTAGGTTCATACCATTTTTGTCCTTTATTGAGCCCATTTTGCATGAAATGTTCCCTTGGTATCTCTAATTTTCTTGAAGAGATCTCTAGTCTTTCCCATTCTGTTATTTTCCTNGTGTATTCTTGCCACCTCTTCTTAATATCTTCTGCTTCTGTTAGGTCCATACCATTTCTGTCCTTTATCGAGCCCATCTTTGCATGAAATGTTCCCTTGGTATCTCTAATTTTCTTGAAGAGATCTCTAGTCTTTCCCATTCTGTTATTTTCCTCTATTTCTTTGCATTGATCTCTGAAGAAGCCTTTCTTATCTCTTCTTGGTATTCTTTGGAACTCTGCACTCAGATGCTTATATCATTCCTTTTCTCATTTGCTTTTTACTTCTCTTCTTTTCACAGCTATTTGTAAGGCCTTCCCAGACAGCCATTTTGCTTTTTTTGCATTTTGTTTCCATGGGCATGGTCTTGATCTCTGTCTCCTGTACAATGTCACCAATCTCATTCCGTAGTTCATCAGGCACTCTATCTATAAGATCTAGGCCCTTAAATATATTTCTCACTTCTACTGTATAATCATAACAGATTTGATTTAGTTCATACTTGAACTATCTAGTGATTTTCCCTGCTTTCTTCAATTTCAGTCTGAATTTGGTAATAAGGAGTTCATGATCTGAGCCACAGTCANATTCAGATGCTTGTATCTTTCCTTTTCTCCTTTGCTTTTCGCCTCTCTTCTTTTCACAGCTATTTGTAACACAGTATAAGAAATTACTCATCACCCACAAGTACTCAGGCCAAAACCAAGAAAAAGGGTATAAACTTGAGCATCAGAAATTTTAAGTTGACTCAAAAGCTACTGATATGCATACTACACATATTCTAGGTAGCCTTAAGACTCAAGAAATAAAATTTTGGTTCAGGATTAGGCCCATTCCTGCCTTGAAATAATAATAATAAATTATATTTATATCAAGCAGTATTATGTGTTTAACAATGTAAAAATTAGAAATGAGAAAACCAGAATGGACACTCCTGTGATTGTCCCATGAAAAGGAAAATTAATATATTGTCCTTTTACCTAAAAATGTATTAACATTATATTTTTCTATTTATAGAGCAATTTTTACAGCTTTAAATTAAGTTTAATTCTTACAACAATGCTGAGAAACACTGGAATAGATATTAATACCCTTGGTAGATGGGGAAACTCAGGCCTCACTCAGCTGAGTTGCCCAAGGTCACTGAGAAGAGGCCAGAACCCAGACTTCAGCCTGTTTAGCCACTACTTTCCATCATCCCATGGGCCGCTCTTTCAGACTGACCCTGAAGTGTGATCTTTTATAAATGAGGAAGTGTTCTTATGACAAAGAAGATGAGGCCAACTGGCCATAAGGAAGGAACTGACTTGGGACGATGCTGTGACAGATGAGACGGTGATGTCCTTAAGGTGATGCTAACACAGGTGGCCACAGCATCTTTCCCCAGCAGGCAGCACAGGGATGCACATGAAAGGTGCACAGAGACTGCAGTCAGGGTCCCCTGAAGGTGTCTGTTCCCCAGCTTAGGCCTGAGGCTTAGCCACCCGGGGACTTTGTTAATGTATCTTTGAGCTCTCACAAGCCTTCCCAGATGTAGCAGTGATGAAATCTCACACATTTGTTACCCAGCACGGAAATGTGTTTATACTCTCAAAGTGAAGGTTTGTAATGGGTTTTGCTCACGGGAATGATTATTTTAGTGCTGACTTTTAAAAAGGCAATTGATAACAAGTTTACCCAGCCAAAAGAGCTCTGGCAATTATCTGCAAATTCAGACTCTGTGAAGAGCCAAACTAGATCATTTAAGACCCCCTGAATCCATTCTGGGGCCAAGATTATCCAAATTGACAAGCTAAAAGTGAGATAATTTATGCTAAAATGGTGCTTATGAAATCAAGATGCTACTCTGGATGATGGCTGCTGGGAACAGCCACAGTCCCTTCTTCCCTTGTTTTGCTCTTTCCCTCCCCTGTTTACTTTCCCAGTTGAGGTGGTAGAGGAGGGGGGTGGGGGTGAGGTTGGAAGGTTTTAGCCTGAGAACTTCCTGAGATAGTTTTTAAGCTTTTCATGCAAAAGCCTTGAACAGTCTGTAGGGAATACAAAGATCTCCAATGATAGGGTTTGTTTCTGTTATTTGTTTTTAATCACAACTCTGAGCAGACCCTGGACTGTGGAGAAACACTATTGATGAAAAGAAAGACAAGTCCTGAGATTGCTTATCTCTGCCAAGCTCTTCAGTTCACCTACAAATATTCTGCTAGGTGGTTTTGGCCTTGTACTGAGCACTGAGGTCCATAAGTAGAAGATGCTGGCTCACCAGGTGTCTCACCTGCTCCCAGGCTCTGCTCCCAGAGGCTCCCAGGGCTCAGATCATCAGGAAACTCCCTGAAACTGAGGCCCATGTCACTGTGGTTCCCAGTGTCCTCACTCACCAGCCTTGTCAGAAACAAACTGAGCAGAGATTTAGAGAGAATGAGTTGGTTCTCCTCTGGTCCAACATGGTGGGCCAACCACACATATCCATCTCCCCAACTCCCCTCACTCTCTAAATTAAAGGAATCAAAAAGCACTAACCAACAAGACCAAAAGGATGACAAAATAGGAGAGAGTGGAGGGTTTGTTTCCACAGGTTTTGGAAGCCAGAAAGAGACCAATGGGTGGTGACTGCCCCAAAGGAATAAAGTAAGTAAAATCCTTACATCTGCAGAGGAGCTACACAGATGGAAAGCAAACCACTTGGTCTTGCCATCAGAGGAAGAGACCTGGGCCCCCTTAAGCACTAAGCATTCTGGAAGCCAGGGTGAAGTGCACCATGAACTTGCAAAAATCTATATAAAGAACAGTTGGATCTTCCAAGTTCCCACCCCCTCCACCCTAACCCCACCCTACAGGCATCCCAGGCACCCAGGCATCAAGCAAATCTCTCATCTCTGCAGGAGACAGGAGGTTTATTCTCTGGAGAAGATAAAGCAGAGGCTTCAGATCAGAGGTCAGGGATTAGGTATGAAGCCGAACACAAAGGATTAGATGGAGGCCTATATACTAAGCTGTGAGGCCCCCAGACCCTACCTCACTCTCAGGAGCAGGCAGCCAGGAATACATGGGTCTTGGCAAGAAACAGGAAGATTATTCTCTAGAGGAAATTAACAAAACTTCCTAAGAGGAGATCCAATTATTGATGTTTAGAGGCTCCCCTACAATGTGGTTGGCTCACTATTTATTACATCTCAGAAAGAACCACCAGTGAAGAAGTCTTGCTGCCACATACACAGGGCTTCTAATCAGCCGTAGTTATTTCCTCCAGTCCAAAACAAGGATGGAGAAACAAAGAAGAGTGGGTGGAACTTCAAGAACTAAAACAAAAGAGAATTGGCCTAAAAGAAAACTTGAAAAAAGTAATCTCAGAGATATAAAGGATATAAAGGGACAAAGAACTAGCAAGNAGAAGAGGCCAGAACCCAGACTTCAGCCTGTTTAGCCACTACTTTCCATCATCCCATGGGCCGCTCTTTCAGACTGACCCTGAAGTGTGATCTTTTATAAATGAGGAAGTGTTCTTATGACAAAGAAGATGAGGCCAACTGGCCATAAGGAAGGAACTGACTTGGGACGATGCTGTGACAGATGAGACGGTGATGTCCTTAAGGTGATGCTAACACAGGTGGCCACAGCATCTTTCCCCAGCAGGCAGCACAGGGATGCACATGAAAGGTGCACAGAGACTGCAGTCAGGGTCCCCTGAAGGTGTCTGTTCCCCAGCTTAGGCCTGAGGCTTAGCCACCCGGGGACTTTGTTAATGTATCTTTGAGCTCTCACAAGCCTTCCCAGATGTAGCAGTGATGAAATCTCACACATTTGTTACCCAGCACGGAAATGTGTTTATACTCTCAAAGTGAAGGTTTGTAATGGGTTTTGCTCACGGGAATGATTATTTTAGTGCTGACTTTTAAAAAGGCAATTGATAACAAGTTTACCCAGCCAAAAGAGCTCTGGCAATTATCTGCAAATTCAGACTCTGTGAAGAGCCAAACTAGATCATTTAAGACCCCCTGAATCCATTCTGGGGCCAAGATTATCCAAATTGACAAGCTAAAAGTGAGATAATTTATGCTAAAATGGTGCTTATGAAATCAAGATGCTACTCTGGATGATGGCTGCTGGGAACAGCCACAGTCCCTTCTTCCCTTGTTTTGCTCTTTCCCTCCCCTGTTTACTTTCCCAGTTGAGGTGGTAGAGGAGGGGGGTGGGGGTGAGGTTGGAAGGTTTTAGCCTGAGAACTTCCTGAGATAGTTTTTAAGCTTTTCATGCAAAAGCCTTGAACAGTCTGTAGGGAATACAAAGATCTCCAATGATAGGGTTTGTTGCTGTTGTTTGTTTTTAATCACAACTCTGAGCACACCCTGGATTGTGGAGAAACACTATTGATGAAAAGAAAGACAAGTCCTGAGATTGCTTATCTCTGCCAAGCTCTTCAGTTCACCTACAAATATTCTGCTAGGTGGTTTTGGCCTTGGACTGAGCACTGAGGTCCATAAGTAGGAGAAGACGCTGGCTCACCAGGTGTCTCACCTGCTCCCAGGCTCTGCTCCCAGAGGCTCCCAGGGCTCAGATCATCAGGAAACTCCCTGAAACTGAGGCCCATGTCACTGTGGTTCCCAGTGTCCTCACTCACCAGCCTTGTCAGAAACAAACTGAGCAGAGATTTAGAGAGAATGAGCTGGTTCTCCTCTGGTCCAACATGGTGGGCCAACCACACATATCCATCTCCCCAACTCCCCTCACTCTCTAAATTAAAGGAATCAAAAAGCACTAACCAACAAGACCAAAAGGATGACAAAATAGGAGAGAGTGGAGGGTTTGTTTCCACAGGTTTTGGAAGCCAGAAAGAGACCAATGGGTGGTGACTGCCCCAAAGGAATAAAGTAAGTAAAATCCTTACATCTGCAGAGGAGCTACACAGATGGAAAGCAAACCACTTGGTCTTGCCATCAGAGGAAGAGACCTGGGCCCCCTTAAGCACTAAGCATTCTGGAAGCCAGGGTGAAGTGCACCATGAACTTGCAAAAATCTATATAAAGAACAGTTGGATCTTCCAAGTTCCCACCCCCTCCACCCTAACCCCACCCTACAGGCATCCCAGGCACCCAGGCATCAAGCAAATCTCTCACTTCTGCAGGAGACAGGAGGTTTATTCTCTGGAGAAGATAAAGCAGAGGCTTCAGATCAGAGGTCAGGGATTAGGTATGAAGCCGAACACAAAGGATTAGATGGAGGCCTATATACTAAGCTGTGAGGCCCCCAGACCCTACCTCACTCTCAGGAGCAGGCAGCCAGGAATACATGGGTCTTGGCAAGAAACAGGAAGATTATTCTCTAGAGGAAATTAACAAAACTTCCTAAGAGGAGATCCAATTATTGATGTTTAGAGGCTCCCCTACAATGTGGCTGGCTCACTATTTATTACATCTCAGAAAGAACCACCAGTGAAGAAGTCTTGCTGCCACATACACAGGGCTTCTAATCAGCCGTAGTTATTTCCTCCAGTCCAAAACAAGGATGGAGAAACAAAGAAGAGTGGGTGGAACTTCAAGAACTAAAACAAAAGAGAATTGGCCTAAAAGAAAACTTGAAAAAAGTAATCTCAGAGATATAAAAGATATAAAGGGACAAAGAACTAGCAAGATGTTTGGGATTTGGGGAAGTGGGGAAAGGAAATAGAAGAAAAAAAAATGACAACCAAAAATTTAAAAGTCAGCAAAAGGAATAAATATAAAATCAAGAAAGTCTCCGAGAAAGTAGATTAAAGACTTAAAATATGAGAGAAACTATTGAGAAAACCAGGGTATCCACAAGAACAAAGTAAAAAGACTAGAAGATATTCTCAGAGACAGTATATAAGAACTGTAGGACTTTAGTTTCCAGATTTAAAGTCTACTGAGTACCCAGCACAATGAGGACTTTAAAAAGTACACCTCATCATAATGTTTTAGAATATTGGGTTAAATAGGACATCCTAAAAACAAGGCATACAAACATTCAAAAGAATAAAGATCTAAAAGGCATGCCCCTTCCGAATAACAAAGCTGGATGTTAGATAAGAGAAGACAATGCTTTAAAAGTCTTAGAGGAAAAGGTTTTCAGCCTAGGATCTATAAATAACACCAATGAATCATACGGTAAAATAAAAATACCAGACACAGAGCTCAAATGTTTTTCACTTACATACTCTCTCTATTAGGGGATGTACTTTGTCTAGTTGCAGGTGTAAACCAAAAAATATAAAGTCAAAAAGGAAGACATGGAGATCCAGAGAAAAGAAGAGCCAGCCCAAAAGTAAAGGAAAAGGAAATTCCAGAACCATCTCCCTCAGCAGCCTTGTCAGCAGTGAGAACAACTGCTGCTGCTACTGCTAAGTTCTTTCAGTTGTGTCCAACCCTGTGCGACCCCATAGACGGCAGCCCACCAGGCCCCGCCATCCCTGGGATTCTCCAGGCAAGAGCACTGGAGTGGGTTGCCATTAACTGGCGGGACTCAACAGAGGACTGAGGAGTGGAGAGCAATAGTGCCCTGCTTTGCTCAGTTGTAAGCTATAGCTGCATATTTATCATAATAAACACTGGCTGTTAGAACTGAAGAGTGAGGGGTGGTGATGTAGGGAACAATAGGTCTGAGTCTTCAAGTACCAACACAGGAGTGATTAGATCTCTGCCATGGAAAAAGAAGACAATGATCACAGCATTTAGGATCACAGCATTTAGATTTATGAAGGAAAATATCAGAAAAAACATCTTCAAGAGTGGGTGGTCCAGTGGTTAGGACGTCACCTTCCAAAGCAGGGGTTGCAGTTTCAATACCTAGTCCAGGAATAAGATGCCTTGCAACCAAAAAACCAAAACATAAATTGGAAGCAATATTGCAACAAATTCAATCAGTTCAGTTCAGTTCAGTTCAGTCGCTCAGTCGTGTCCAACTCTTTGTGACCCCATGAATCGCAGCACACCAGGCCTCCCTGTCCATCACCATCTCCTGGAGTTCACTCAGACTCATGTCCATCGAGTCCGTGATGCCATCCAGCCATCTCATCCTAGGTCATCCCCTTCTCCTCCTGCCCCCAATCCCTCCCAGCATCAGAGTCTATAAAGACTTTTTAAATGGTCCACATCAAAAAAAAAAAGAAAAGAAAAATCTCAAAAAAAAAGAATGTGTGGGGACTGGGCAATGTGTAGGAGGCTTCTGTTTTTCTTAATTTAGTCATGTCTAAATACATTACATTGATAAATATAAAATTTAAATTAATTTTTAAGTGAATTCAAACATAAATCCATTTTCCATATACATATGAATGATTAAAAGTCTCCATTTGATTCCATTATGATCCCTGAACATCACAACACAGGTAGTATCTCTCCTTATTTCCACAATTTACTGATCAGTTGCCCCATAGGAGTCATATCAGTTCTTAGGAAGATTTTTTTGTTTTTTCTTTGTCCTCAGTGGCAAGAAGAAAAGGGTATGAGCTCAAAATATGTGAAGCCTAAGTAAGGCAAAAGTGAGATCCCCAGCCCCCTGCCCATCTTTCTACCTGATTGTATAGAACACAATCAATAGGAAGCCAGTCCCCAACTCCATTCAAGAGGTGACTAGGTTTCTGGCTAAGCAATGCATAGTTGTCNGTCCTCAGTGGCAAGAAGAAAAGGGTATGAGCTCAAAATATGTGAAGCCTAAGTAAGGCAAAAGTGAGATCCCCAGCCCCCTGCCCATCTTTCTACCTGATTGTATAGAACACAATCAATAGGAAGCCAGTCCCCAACTCCATTCAAGAGGTGACTAGGTTTCTGGCTAAGCAATGCATAGTTGTCTGTGTATATGGATGCTGGGAGCATCAGAAAAAAGAAGCAATGGAATCAAATTCTCCCTCTTATCTTTCCCGTTGTCAGAAATGTCAACAGGAAAATGGCCCTGGAAGACTCACCCCATCCTCTCTCATGTGGTGCCCAGTGTTGCTGAATGCCCCCGCCACCCCGCCCCACCACATCTATAGAGGAAAATCACTAGACTGAAGCTTCTTCAGGCTCGAGAGGATCAGAGAGACATGCTGTCACCCAAGAAAGCTAGAAAGAAGAACCAAGAAGGACCTCTCCAGTGAGGAGAAGGGGCGACATACAATGAGATGGTTCGATAGCATGACCGACTCAATGGATGTGAGTTTGAGAAAACTCCAGGAGACAGTGGAGGACAGGGAAGCCTGGCACGCTGCAATTCATGGGGTCGCAAAGAGTCAGACACATCTTAGCAACTGAACAATAACACAAGGAATTTTGGTGATAAACCCATATAGGAGGCAAAATGACAGCAAATAATGTTGAGGAAAGGATAAGGAGAAGAACATTCTACAGAGCCAGCAAGTAATCACCTACTAATCTTATCCCCAACAGCCCTGAGTAGACATGAACCACTTAAAGGGAACAAAACATCTTCAGAGCAAGCAATGAAGCTGGGCTATGAGGGTAGTAAAGAGACCAGTCAAGGGCTCTGCCCAGTCCTGCTGTCAGAGACAGGGCAGAAGCCCCAGATCTCTCAGCAATATCCCCTATTAATCAGGCATTAATTCTGTTCCCTTTTTCTGTTTCCCTCAGTTGTGGAACTCCTGACCTCACGCCTCTGCCCTCTGCTTTTGTATGTGTGATGCAAATAAATTGGTTCACAAAACTAAAGAAACAAACCTAGAGGAATAAAAACTAAAGGAAATAAAAATAAATTACAAGGAGCACCCATTAAAGGCCCTTCAAAAGGATAAAACGATTTCAATTTTACTGTCTCACTCACTTCTCCTCACTCCCTCCCCAGATAGACCTGCATATCTATATATTTATACAGATTTTTTTATTATTTAGTTAATATGAATTACAGGCCTCATGCTTCCTTCCTTCTAAATCCAAAATGAAGAAGCGTTCTCTTTTCTCCTGCTCCCTTTTTTCCTCCACTCCCCCTTACCAACACGATTTACATTCTCAATGTAATGTATTAAAAAGTTGACAGGGACGAAAGGATTCACACGATGTCTGCTAAGAAACCCAATTTCCATGATGAATTGCCCGAAGCCCCTGAATCACAAACCATTTTTTCCGCTGCTCAGAAGTTGGTTTTTTTTTTTTTTTTTTTTTTTAAATCTTCTTAAAGCCTCTTTCCTAATCTTCGGCTAGAAGAGATGGGTGAAAGGATTTTTTTTTTTTCTAAACTAAGGAAAGTATTAGCATCTTGGTTGTTGTGCATCAAATTTGAAAATGCAAGGTTAGTAATATTTCAAATCGGCCATGGTCCAAACCTCTTGATAAGTGAGTGTTCTCTTTCGTGTTCTCTCTCCCTCATCCACTTCCCCACCCAACCCCCTGGTCTTATGGCTAGTAATAAGGAGGAGCTTCAGGAGAAAAGGAAAATTTAGAGTGATTCATCAAATATCTACTCCTTTTTAGGAAGGTTATATAATTCCAAATAAAAGATATCCTAATTTCCTAGAAATGGATGGCTCAACCATATCTAGGTGAAGGTTTCAGAAGCAAAACCCCAACGTCACTCATGGGACACACCCATCAGTTCAGGAGCAGAGGCTGATTTCAGAGCTGTGTGTACATCATACTGAGTATATTCTCTCAAGACACTGCATTTGCCCAGAAGAGTTCACCCTGGGTTGCCCATTATCAGAGTGGTGAAAAGGGCCACAGAGTCCATCTGAACTCTTGCTAAGATTTTTGTATTTTGGGGGGAAAAAAAATCACTCCCAAATATTCTGGAAATTTCAGCCTCTGCTGACTATCTTCGATTTCAACTACAATTTTTTCCTATGTGCTATAAAGAGATCAGTCAGGTGCCCCTCTCACTCTGGGCAAGACTAGGCACTCTCTGCCACCCAAGCACTCTGCTTTTCCTAGGGTCCATTTCCCCAGAAAACTAACCAAAACAGACAAGCACTCATAAAACTTTAATAGAATTAAATTACTTTTCTTTAAAGAACATATTTAACATCATTGTTAAATTAAGAGTAGTGTCTAACTCTTTACAACCCCATGGACTGGAGCCCACGAGGCTCCTCTATCCATGGAATTTCTCAATCAAGAATACTAGAGTGGGTTGCCATTTCCTTCTCCAGGATCATACCAACATCTCCTGCATTGGCAAGTGAGTTCTTTACCACCAAGTCAGTAGGAAAGCCCAAACCATGTGATTAGAGGTTTGGAATTTTTAGCCCCACCCTCTTCCTTCTGGGGAAGAAAGAAGGGCTGGAGATTGAGTTGATCATCAGTGGCCAGTGATGTAATCAACTGTGCATATAAAATGGAACCTCCATAAAAACCCTAAGCTACAGGGTTTGGAGACCTTCTCAGCCAGTGAACACACTGAAGGGCAGGGAGGGTGGTGTTCCTGAGCTGTATTCTTTATGATAAATGGATAATGAAAAGTAAAACACTTTCCTAGGTTCTGTGAGCTGTTCTAGAAAATTATGAAACTTCAGGAAGGAACCCTCCAACTTTATAGCCACTTGGCCAGAAGTACAGGTGACCTGGACTTGTGATTGGAGTCTGAAGGTGGGGGCAGTTTTCTGAGATGGAGGTCTTAACCTACAGAGTCTGCACTAGCTCTGGATAGTTTCTTCAGTTCAGTTCAGTTCAGTGGCTCAGTCGTGTCTGACTCTTTGCGACCCCACGAATCGCAGCACGCCAGGCCTCCCCGTCCAGCACCAACTCC
>SJYA01000219.1:0-14005 GCA_006410615.1 Neotragus moschatus
CGCAAAGAGTCAGACACGACTGAGCGCCTGAACTGAATGGAAAAGAATCTGAGAGTGTGCATGTATATGGCTTCCCAGGTGGTGCTAGTGGTGAAGAGTCCACCTTCCAACGTAGGCAACGTGGACTCAACCCCTGATCCGGGAAGATACCATATGCCAAGGAGCAACTAAGGCCGTGCACCGTGACTGCTGAGCCCAGGCTCCAGAACCGGGAGCCACACTACCGAGGCCGCGCGCCCAGGGCCCGTGCTCCACAGCAGAAGCACCGCGGTGAGCAGCCCACGCACCTTGGCGAAGAGTGGCCCCACTCACCGCAGCCAGAGAAGGGCCCAAGCCGCGACCAGGACCTGTTCCTGCCGGAGATGAAGGAGGTAAGGGCCATACAGACTCCCTGGGCTACTCTCGCACCCACGGACTCAGAATGTTCCAAGCTGGGGCTGGGCAATCTGCTTTTATTTTTTAACTGGCAGGCTTTGTGTCTAAAGCAGTATCAGGTTTACAGAACAGCTGATCAGATAGTATGGAGAGTTCCCATATACCCCCTTCTCCTCTATGCGGTTTCCCATATTACAAATGTCTCACATTTGTGTGAAACATTTGTTATAATTAATGAAGCAATATTGATGTACTGTTATTAACTAGAGTCCATAGTTTACTCTGCATTGTAGTCTTACGAGCTTTGTCAAATGCATAGTGTCAAGTATACACATTTATAGTATAGTACAAAATAAAAATCCCCTGCCTTAAAAATCCCGTGCTCCACCGAGTCATCCCTCCTGGGGACCTGAGTCATTAACAAGATTCCCTGTATTTCTGATGGGCAACCAGCTTGGAAGCCACCTGCTACTAGAAGGGTAGAGGTCTGAGGCTCAGACAGAAGACTGAGTTTGCAGCAAGGACAGAGTTTGCTGGGCCTAGAACTCTTTTCTCCCAGGCCCTGTTCAATGTCTGAGCTGAAGACCAGGGGGGCTCGGCTGCCAGCGAGGAGGTAGGCTTCCAGATGCTGGGTTTGCACACAGATGGAGCTGTGAACTAGGAGCTCAACGGGCAGGGGTGGGTGGGCTCTTCACAAAGACGCCTCCTTTTCGCCACAGCTTTCACAGCTTGGAATTCTTCTCTTTGAGAGTCATTCCTCAGGGTTCTGGAGGAGTTTTCTACTGAATGGGAAATAGTCTTAGAATTCTTGAGAAGCCATCAAGATTTCAGGGCAGGAAGATAACTGGTTTGAGCTGGTTGCTGTGGACTAAATGTTTGAGTCTTCCCAAATTCACATTGACGCCCTAACCCCCAACGTGATTGTCGTTGAACATTAGATGAAGTCAGCAGAGTAAGGTCTAAGCGATAGGGTTTGTCTCCTCGTAGGAAGAGGCAGAGAGAGTGCGGTCTCCCTTTGTGGGCACCGAGGAGGGGCCGTGTGAGCCCACAGCTGGAAGGCCCTGGGTGCAGACCAGGCTGACAGCCAGGCTGGCGCTCTGACCTCAGACTCCAGCCGAGGGACCTGGGAGAGATAAACGTTTGTTTTTAAGCCACTGAGCCCGTGGTATTCTGTTTCGGCCGCTCAAGCAGATTAAGACTCTGACTTACAGGGAGATAACAGGAAGGACTGGGAGACGGAGGAGGAAGGCGCCCAGGGCTGACGGTTTTGCTAAATCTCCAGCCCATGGTCTGAAGGTTCCCAAAAGCTCAAGGGGGCTCAGAGGGATTTAGGCGGATTCTCGTGGGGTTTAGGACGAAGATATAGGTGCAGGTGTCTGCCTCAGAGGCACAGCTGCTGTCTCGAAGGCCTGGTGCTCTCGGGCTCCCGAAGAGTTCTCCACTACGATCGGGCATCAGAATCGTCAGCGGGTACTGTTTAAACCTTCGCTTTCTTTTTTTTTAACGGCTACAGATTTGTGGGTGCCATTCTCAGAGAGTCCGGCTGGCAACGCGGAAGTGCGCCTGGGGCAGTGGCCAGGGATGGATGAGAGCTTCAGAACGGCGGTCCTCAGAGTTCAGGAGCAGCGGCTGTAGCAGTAGGACCATTACCTGGAGGGCTTGTCAGAGCATGGGTTGCCTGGCCCCTTCTCAGCATTTCTGCTTCTGGTTTTCAAAGAGGCAGGGGAGTCAGAGATGAAATTGCCAGCCTTCCCTGGGATCGTGGAGAAAGCAAGGAATCTCCAGAAAAACGTCTACGTCTGCCTCACTGACTGCACGGACCACAACAAACTGTGGAAAATTCTTAAAAAGATGGGAATACCAGCCCATCCTATCTGTCTCCTGAGAAGCCTGTACGCAGGTCTAGAAGCAACAGTTAGAACTGGACATGGAACAACAAACTGGCTCAAAATTGGGAAAGAAGCCTGTATACTGTCATTCTGCTCATTTAACTTATATGCAGAGTACCTCATGCGAAATGCCGGACTGGATGAAGCACAAGCTGGAATCAAGACTGCCAGGAGAAATATCAACAACCTCAGATATGCAGATGACACCACTCTAACTGCAAAAAGTGAACAGGAACTAAAGAGCCTCTTGATGAGGGTGAAAGAGGAGAGAGAAAAGGTTGGCTTAAAGCCCAGCATTCAAAAAACGAAGATCATGGCATCTGGTTCCATCACTCCATGGCAAATAGAAGAAGAAAAAGCGGATGACGGGACAGATTTTATTTTCTGGGCTCCAAAATCACTGCAGATGGTGACTGCAGCCATGAAATTCAAAGATGCTTGCTTCTGGGAAGGAA
Source organism: Neotragus moschatus (assembly GCA_006410615.1). Taxonomy (NCBI): domain Eukaryota; kingdom Metazoa; phylum Chordata; class Mammalia; order Artiodactyla; family Bovidae; genus Neotragus; species Neotragus moschatus. The sequence continues at coordinate 2,720 of SJYA01000219.1, forward strand.
AGCTGCGATGAACCTAGACAGTGTATTAAAAACCAGAGATATCACTTTGCTGACAAAGGTCTGTCTAGCCAAAGCTATGGTTTTTCCAGTAGTCATGTATGGATGCGAGACCATAAAGAAAGCAGAGTGCTGAAGGATTGCTGCCTTTGAGCTGTGTTGCTGGAGAAGACTCTTGAGAGTCCCTTGGGCAGCAACGAGATCAAACCAGTCCATCCTAAGGGAAATCAACCCTGAATATTCACTGGAGGGACTGGTGCTGAAGCTGAAATTCCAGTACTTTGGCCACTTGATGCGAAGAGCTGACTAATTAGAAAAGACCCTGATGCTGGGAAAGATTGAGGGCGGGAGAAGGGGAGGACAGAGGATGAGATGGGTAGATTGTAGGACTGACTTGGTGGCATTTGAGCAAATTCTGGGAGGTCGAGAAGGACAGAGAAGCACGGCGTACTGCGGCCCAGGAGATGGCAAGGACTTGGCACAACTTAGTAACTGAACGCAAGGCCTGAAGTGGGGCCTGAGAATCTGCATTTCTATCATTTTTCTAGGAACTGTTAGTACTGGTGGCCCATGGACCACAGCTCGAGAACCACTGGTCTAGGCGTGCAGCAGTGCATTCTGGCGCTTAGAGTCCTGGGACAGGATGGCCAAGGCCGTGAGTGGGAGTTTGCAGAGACCACCAGGCAGGGCCTCGTTGATCCAGGCCACACAGGCTGTGAGAGTTACCGGCAATGACTACTGTGTTCCTGGGCACTGTCAGGAGAGAGCAGGCAAGGGCTGGGCAGCCCCTTTTCCATGCTCAGGGCTGGAAAAGGAGATAGTAAAAAAGTTCCAGAATCACTCTGTTTCTTGTCTGTCTTCTTCCAAACCACTCAGCCCACCATGGGGACACTTGGCTGTGGTCTGCTGTGGCACAGCGTCCGGGCAGACGGCAGAAACCCTGGCCTGGGGGAATATGTGCCGAAAATCTGGGTTCCACCCCTTTTGCCACTGACGTGCTGAGAGGGACTCGAGTGTGTCCCTTGCACCTTCTGAGCGCCCACTTGCCAACCCATAAGATGAAGGATGACCACCCAGCCCTCCTGTCCCACAGGCCTATCCTTCCCTCCTCGGGGCGGGGGCTTCTCCTGTTGCCGCGGGATGTCTGTCTCCTCTGGATCGTAAGACCCCGAGGGCAAGGTCTGCTCTCCTCCAGAGCCCAGCACGGGCTGAGCTCATCACACCCACTCAGCAGAGGGGGTGGGGCTGAGCAGGACACTCTTCCTTGGTCACTCAGACGGGAAAGAATCCGCCTGCAGTGCAGGAGACCTGGGTTTGATCCCCAGGTCAGGAAGATCCCCTGGCGAAGGAAATGGCAACCCTCTCCAGTATCCTTGCCTGGAAAATTCCATGGAGAGAGGAAGCTGGTGGGCTACAGTCCATGGGGTCACAAAGAGTTGGACGTGACTGAGTGACTAACATTTTCACACGTTCTGAGCAGTGAGCATTTTAGAGGTGCCAGGCTGGAAGTCCCNAATGGCAACCCTCTCCAGTATCCTTGCCTGGAAAATTCCATGGAGAGAGGAAGCTGGTGGGCTACAGTCCATGGGGTCACAAAGAGTTGGACGTGACTGAGTGACTAACATTTTCACACGTTCTGAGCAGTGAGCATTTTAGAGGTGCCAGGCTGGAAGTCCCAAAAGGAGGTGTGGGTACCCACGAGATACCTTTAGATGGCACATGGATGCATGATTTAAAAGAAGACAGGTATTCATTTAACGCGCTATCTTCTATGGAAGCTGATGAAGGCTTGCATCTATGGTAATGATATAAGATCTCCACTTAAAGTTATAAGAAAAATAAGAGATGGTTTAAAGAAAACATTTGAGTCAATGATGCTAGAGTTACAACATGCTTTTGCTAAAAGTCATGGGAGTCTGGGTAGCTGTGTGCTCAGGTCTAGGAAATATCACTCTAGTGCCAGCCCTGGGTTTGACCATAAACCTGCTGGGTGGCCTTGGGTGAAGCACGTGTCCTCTGTTTCAACAAGAGTAAAGTGAAAGAATGGGACCAGGACAAGGGTGGCCGGAGCCTGGGGAGCACAGAGGGGCAGGTCTGGACAGAGGGGTGGCGAAGGAGGTGCTGGCCGGCCGGGGATCTCTCTGCTAGATGCCCTCCCCCTTTGAGCAGAGCCACTAGGATTTCATCTTGTTCTATATATTGGGTTTCTGCATACAACTCTATCAAAAAGCTGCTTTGTAAATGCACAGGGCAGGATGATCTTTTGAGGCCCAACTCGGACAATGGTTGCCCTGAGTGATGCTCCCCACCTCCTTCATCCCTCTGAGCCAGTGAGAAACTAGAGGAGGCCCCAGGGCCTTGGGGGTCGATACCCCCTACACTGGAGCGCTAGAGCCCCACACCCTCCCGTCCCAGCCCTGCTCTGAGCTGAGCAAACAGCTATTCTTGGAGCGGCCCTGGCAGAAGCAACAAAGGCACCCATTGTTCCCTGTGGAGCCTGCTGGCTGCCTCCCTCCCCAGGAAGAACCTCTTAGAATCCCCTGCAGAAACCCAAGAGCCAGGGGCTGTGGGCATCTCACTTCTCCCCTGGAGGCTGCGGGGCAGGGCTCAGGGGGTTATGGAGGGGACAGAGCAGGGGTTGCGGTGGCTACAACCTCCGGCTTACGGAAAAGAGGCTAAAGATAGGTGGGCAGAAGGACAGGCGGGGGCCACGCCGGCACTGCCCATCATATCCCAGCACCCAGGACACGGCCACGCTCAATGTACGTACTTCAGGAGTAAATGAATGAGCGGACCCACCCTTCTTGGTTTTCCAAACTGTGTTATCAGAGTGATTAAAAAAAAGGGAAAGAAATCAGGTTACTCGCCTGCTGGAAAATACTCAGAGGCTCTTCAGTGACGACCAACCAGCAAAACTCAAACTCTGGGGCCTGGTACTCACCCAGTGGTACTCAGCCACCGCGTCTCAAACTGACTCCCCGCCTCACTGCCTGCAACACCCCCACCGTCCCGACTCCCTGCACCGTCTCATCTCACCACGTGCTTTGCACGCGCTGGTCCGTCTACCTGTAATCCTCTCCCCCGGCTTCTCTGCCCGACAACTCATCCTTCCTGGATGACTCGACTCAACTGATTTGGCTCCATCCATGTTCATTTTCCCTGGTGGCAGCTCACCTTCTTGGAGGCAGAGAGTGTATTTTCTTTCACTTTCAGCACCTAGCTTAGCACAGGCACACGGTAAGTGAATGTTCGCCCCAGGAAGGGCTGGAAGAGGGGACTTGCGTGTGTGGCCATTCACGTGACAGTATTTATTGAGGACTTTTCATGTGTCAGGCATGTGCTAGGTCCTGGGATAGAGCAAAAGAGAAAATATGCTCCTGGGGCCATGGAGCAAATACTCTAGTGGAAAATAAAAAGGCTCTTGATGGATGGCACAGTTACGATGGCAGCTGTGAAAACTGCTCGAAAGGAAAAGTATGGGGTTCCACGAGGTCCTGGCCTGGAGGTCGAGAAAGGATTCCTGGAAGACGTGGCATGTGAGTTGAAGTTTTAATTTTACACTCTAAATTATAGCTTAGAGTTTGTTAGATCAGTGGTTCTTAAATTTGAATTGCACTGGCCCCACCTGAAAGGCCTGTTAAAATACAGATTGTCAGGCGACCCCCNCCCCCTTAAACCCCCCAACAATCAGGTCAGTATTACAGAGGGGAAGTGGGGAGGAGGGTGGCAGTGGGGCTGGAATGTCAAGCCAAGGCGTTGATTGATGGGTGGGCAATGAGAGCCCCGGGTCGGGTCCTCAGTGAGGAGTGGCTGGGGTGGAACTGAAGGAAGCCCTCTGGCTGTCCTGGATGGAATGCCAGGAGGTGTCCTAGGCAGGGTCGATGAAGACCCCCACTGGGCTGCTGAGAGCTCTGAAGAGAAGGGGATTATCTGACCAGTGTTTGTGGACTGAAATATTGATGTTCCCATGCAAGGACAGTGAGGGGTCACTGGGGCCCTGGGCAAAAGAGGGTGCCCCTGCAGAGGTCAGCCTGTGACTTATGGGCCCATTGGAGGCGCAGGATGGCACTGGGCAGGATCCCCATCCCAGACCCTTCCAGCTCTGAAGCCAAGCCAGGTAATTCACAAAGGACTGAATGGCTCTTGGTAGAAGGGGCCAGAAGTGAGGCGTTTCTGAGAGGGCAGAGGGTGCAGGCTGGAGGGGATGCTTACAAGGCAAGGGGGTAAGTCTTCTGGGGGATGGGAGCCGTGGGACGGCGTGAGTCTGAGTAAGAGGGTTCAGGCTCACAGCTGCTCAGAGTGGAGACACACCCAGATGCCTGACCCCAGCAGCCTCCTTGAGGGGGCCCACATTAGGAGACGGCCAAGAGCCCAGCTGCTCCCGGGTAGCTGAGATCAAGGAGGCATGCAGTTGGGGAAGGAGGAAGGCCTGAGTTGGGCTGGGGGGGGTGCCTCTGCCCAAAATGTGCACACACCTAGGAAGACCTGGTAACTTCTGAGAGGCTCCCACAGTTGCTGAGTGCACCGTCCAGTCAGAAGGCAGGGAGCCACCTGCCAAAATGGTGAAGTATTCGTGCAGCTCAGAACTACCCCAAGGCTCCCAGGGTGACTCTTGTCTGGGCATTCCTTTACCAAAATTAGTTTCGAGCCCCTGCTACCAGGCAGGTATGGGACATATGCCAGTGGACCCAGCTTCCTGGGGATCACAGAATCCAGCACCCTCACGCCACCCACTGGGGCCCAGAATGGGGGGAAGTACCACACCCCCACGGAGGCTGGGCGGGTCATCATAGGTGCAGGGGAGAGAGAACACCAGGCCAAGGTGGCGACTGCCAGGAGACAGGGGACAGCGGGCCCTGAGTGCGCTCCTTCTGTGCGCTGGGCACTGCTCTGGAGGCACTTTTCATGTATTAGAATGAGATCATTATACCCTCCCTATCACCCCGACCCTAACAGATGAAGCAGCTGAGCCACAGAAACGGTCAAGTACTTGCCCTTGGTCGTCTCATGGCGCCTGAGAGCACAGAGCCAGGAGCGGAACTTGCGCGGGTACGTGTGGGTGAGGTGGGGGTGGGGGCAAATCGGGTAAGAGCAGGGAGGGATGCTGTCCCCTGCCTGGTGCATGAGGAAGCCCAAGTTCTAATCCCAGTCGTGCCTCTGTGGGACCCGGGGCCTCATTTTCCTCATCTGCCTGATCTGTGAGCAAAGTGATCTCTCAGCCTAGATTTCCGATGACCTGATGCGATGTATGGAAAACATTAGCAGTCTCTGGCACAAGGTGAGTGCTCAAGAAATAAAATTCCCTCTTAAAAAATAATCCCACCCAGGCCTGGCAGACCCACGTGCAGGGCTCCCATCCCTGGCTGGGGGCCTGTGATGCTGGGTCAGAGCGCATGGTTGGTGGGACAGGAGCCTCTGGGTGCCCAAGGGTTTAAAATAGCTGAGTGGCCACAGCTGTTGGCGGATTCGGGGCCGGAGGTCTCACCCATCACGGCTGCTCCCCTGGGGCCAGGAAGAGCCACGGGGCACCTCACTGTGCCTTTTGGGGAAGGCCAGCAAAGGGCAGGCTTAGCTGGGGCGAGTTCTGGCTCCGACCTGCACCCCACACCCCCGACTCACTCTGGCTCCTGCCACGCAAGTGGCCGGAGAGGCTGGGCTGGGAGAAGCCCGTCTGAGCTGCTCCCTGCTGGGACCCTTTATGGGGCCGATCTGTGCCAGGCCTTGAGAGGAGCTGGGAGATGACCCAGATATCTCACAGGCCTGCCTTGTCCTCAAGCTCACTTAGGGCATCACATGGGCAAGAGTTTAGAAAGAAATACATAAGTAATATGTATTTCTTATTACATGCTACAGTCAAATATTTTTTTGACTATGCCTTGCCACTTTGAGGATCTTAGTTTCCCCACCAGGGATTGAACTGGTGCCCCCTGCCCTGAAAACTCGCAGTCCTAACCGCTGGACTGCCTGGGAATTCCCCTACCTGATCATTTTGGAAAAAGTTTTTATAAAATGTCCCCATGACCCCCGGACAGGGATGACCACTGTGAACATCTTGGGGGTGACCTCACAGGGCCCACACAGAGGCAGTGCGATGCTGCTGTGCGCGATCACCCTTTCTGAGCCCTCGGGCCGTGCCAGGAGCTTCTCTAAGGGCTTCACGCCTCTTAGCTCATTTAATCCTCGCAACAAGCCTCTGAGCTGGGAGCTAATAATATCCCTAATTTGCACAGAGGCACCAATCAGCCTGGAGGTGAAAGCATGCGTGGCTTTTGGACTTGGCAAACCTGGGGTCAAGTCCAGTTCAGCACCTCAGTAGCTAGGGGACCTCTCTGGGCCTTGGTTTCTTCCTCTGTGCAGGAGCGACTAGCAGGACCCAGCCCACAGGGTTGTAAGGAGTAACCAGCTGATACTGAGCGAAACGCTCAGCACATCAGGACCGCAGACTCAAGTTTCAGTAGACGGTGATTATTTTCTACGCCTGCATATAGTTACGTTTTTACAAAAACTGGCTTCAAACTGTCCGTATTTAATAACACACTTTAAACCCTCCGCAGTGTCACAAGCGTCCCCTCATTCTGCTGCGGCAACACAGAAGTGTGACTTTTCTTAAATAAAAATGAAACGTTTCTGATTTTGTTTAGTCGCTCAGTTGTNAACTGTCCGTATTTAATAACACACTTTAAACCCTCCGCAGTGTCACAAGCGTCCCCTCATTCTGCTGCGGCAACACAGAAGTGTGACTTTTCTTAAATAAAAATGAAACGTTTCTGATTTTGTTTAGTCGCTCAGTTGTCTGACTCTTTTTCAACTCCATGGACTGTAGTCTGCCCAGCTCCCTCAGTCGATGGGATTTCCCAGGCAAGAATATTGGAATGGGTTGCCATTTCCTTCATCACAGAATGTTCCAGACCCAGGGGTCTAATGCATGGCATCAAGCCAGCATGGCCTCCATTGCAGGCGGGCTTCTTACCCCTGAGCCCCCTGGGAAGCCCTTCTTTTCTAATAAACAAAGAAAGCAAGGACATAATGAACAGGCTAGGCAATCCACATAAACAGGCCTGGGAGAGTCAAGGAATCTTGCTTATTCTTTGGGCTTCTCTGGTGGGTCAGCAGTGAGGAAGCCACCAGGTTCGATGCCTGCTTGGGAAGATCCCCTGAAGGAAATGGTAACTCACTCCAGTGTTGCTGCCTGGGGAATCTCATGAACAGAGAAGCCTGGCGGGCTACAGTCCATGGGGTCACAGAGGGCCGGACACGACCTAGTGACTGAACAACAGCAGCAGCAGCTAAAACGGCAGGGACAGCAGCCGACCACCGACTGCGGCTGACTCGCCCTTCACAAAGACGGCGGCCCTCTGGTCCACCGCACGACTCTGCGCCTGGCACTCTTCACCCCCTGCAGTCCCTCACGCACTCTTCACTTCCAAAAGAAGGCCATGGGCTGATGGCTTCAGAGAAGACCAGCCTCAGTTAGGCGAGCTGCCTGACGCCAGCTGGGGCTGGTTTGAAGTTCTGCAAAAGTAAAAAAAATAAAAGCAAGACTTCATGAGGATATGAAGTCTCCCCTGTTCCCCGAGGAGGAGGGCACATTTCTTGAGGCGCTAGCAAGCTGGTGTCCCCTTTGCCTGGCAGAGAATAAAGCTACTCTTCCTTTTTCATTTTCCCTCCAATCTGTCTCCTTATTTCTTTCCAGCATCGGTGAACAGGGAACCAAGATTCTGGCATCAGTCCACGCTCACACTGTCTAGGACTTCATAGTTTGCAAATCAAAGCAGGGTTCTAAAAAGCTGAGGAGACTTGGAGAAGATAAGGATGGGCGCAGGGTGTCCCAGCCAGACTGCAGATGGAGCGACCCAGGGTAGGGAGCAGCGGGCATGATTCAGTGAAACCCTGTGTGCCAGGCTGTCCCGGGCACCAGGTGGTCCGAGAGCTGGCACAGCAGCCAGCGTACAGCTGTGGCCTCAAGGCAGGGGAGGGCAGGGTCCTGTGATCATCTTCAGGCCCCCCGAAGCCACCCAAGCAGATGGCTCTGTCCAAAATCCTTAAATACGGAAGCTCTGGACGGGCCCCCGGGGCCCTGAGGAGGGGACGCAGGCTGCCATGCAGACCAAGGGCGTGGAGCTGCTGGCCCCGGAGGGGTGGGCTGACCGTGGGGAGGGGAAGATGGGAAAGGCTGCTGGAGACAGAGGGAAGCACACTCAGAAGGGCCCGGCGAGCTCCGTCTGGCCAGGCCGGGGGTGTGGGGAGGCTGGCCTGCCCTGGCCATACCACACCAGGCCTTATCGTATTTCACGTAAAGGACTTTCGACTTTATCTCAAGGTCACAGGAAGCTGGGGAAGGGCCTTGAAACATGCGTGCTTTAGGAAAACCACTGTGGCTGCCGTGTGAGCCGAAGTCCACAGGCTCTGATGGGAGGCCAGCCAGAGCAGTGAGGCGATGGGCCTGGGCCGTCAAAGGAGAGCTGAGGAAGGACCCTGAAAGACGGCAGTGACGTGGTGGGTGCTGCAGGAAGACCACTCTGCCTGCCACTCAGGGCTGAATTCAACCGGAGTTCTGACAAGAGGCCAGTGGTGAGGCGATGGGGCCTGGGTCATTGTCCCCGAGGCAGCTTCTCTGGGCCAGGGGCCTCCTCCACCCTCACCTCTGCCCTCAAGAGCAGCTCCCCGCATCCCAGGTCTCTTTTTGGGCCCTCATAGCCCCTGTTCCCAGCCAAGCCCACCCTCGCATCCCACTCCTCGGAAGGGGCCTCTGGGCAGCCCAGGAAGGCGGGCTCTGGGCCGGGGGAGTCATTCTCCTCCTGTCCCAGCCCTTGCTGGACATTTCAGTTAGGGGGAGAGCAGGGCTGGGGCTTCCCTGGTGCATCAGGTGGTCAAGAATCTGCCTGAAACGCAGGAAATCCAGGTTCGATTCCTGAGTTAGAAAGCTCCCCTGGAGAAGGGAATGGCTACCCACTCCACTATTCTTGCCTGGAAAGTTCCATGGACAGAGGAGCCTGGCGGGCTACAGTCCGTGGGGTCACAAAGAGTCAGACAGGACTGAGTAACTAACACAGTTACAGTTTCAGGGCTGGGGTGTTACACTGTTATATTTACGCCAGCGGCTGGAGCAAGGCTGTTCTTCAGCCGCTAATACCATAGGGATTCAGGATGAGGGACATGTGTCCTGCTCTATACACACCCTTCAAAGCCTTCCGGGGCTACTGTCACCTACAGACATTTATTTTAAGGAATTGCTTCATGCACTGTTGGGGCTGGCTATTCTGAAGTTTGTCGAGTAGGCAGGCTGGCTGGCAATTTGAGGAGAGTTGATGCTAAAGTCTTGAGTCTGAAATCTGCAGGCTGGAAATTCAGGCAGGGTTTCCGTGATGTATTCTTCTTTTTTAATTAATTAATTAATTTGGCTGCGTTGGGTCTGATTTGCTGTGGCATGCGGGTGCTTACATTCACGAGCACAGGCTTCTCTCTAGCTGTGGCCTGGGTTCAGTAGTGTGGAGTGAGGGCTTAGAAGCCCCATGTGAGCCCTACCAGGGCTCAGACCTGTGTGCCCAGCATTGGGAGGCAGACTCTGAATCACGGAACCTCCAGGACGTCCCCTCCTCCCCGCCTTTAAGGATAGTTATTTGGCTTCACTGGGTCTTAGTTGCAGTACGAGGGACCTTCAGTTGTCGTATGTGGGATCTACTTCCCAGACCAGGGGTTGTAGCCGGGGCCCTGCATCGGAAGTGCGGAGTCATAGCCGGGCCCCTGCACCGGGAGAGCGGGGTCGTAGCTGGGCCCTGCGCTGGGAGTGCAGAGTCGTAGCCAGGGGCCACCAGGGAAGTCCTTGTCTGATGCATTCTCGAGGCAGAGTNTTTGGATGAATTTGCTGAGGAGAAAGTGGTCTCCCCGTCCTATTCCTCCGCCATCTTCTCCGAATCCCCTGTGTGTGTACTTTTGTGTATGTGTGCATGTGTGTTTGTGTGTGTGCATGTGCGTGTATTTGTGTGTACACGTGTGTTTGTGCACGCGTGTGTTGGTGTGTGTATGTTTGTGTGGTGTGTGTGTGTGTGTGTGTGCACCTGCGCACACGCATGCGTGCTGTGCTCAGTCACTGCAGTCGTGTCCAACTCTTTGTGACCCCATAGGCTGTAGCCCTCCAGGCTCCCCTGTCCAAGGAGTTCTCCAGGCGCGGAGCCTGGAGCGGNCGCGTGTGTTGGTGTGTGTATGTTTGTGTGGTGTGTGTGTGTGTGTGTGTGCACCTGCGCACACGCATGCGTGCTGTGCTCAGTCACTGCAGTCGTGTCCAACTCTTTGTGACCCCATAGGCTGTAGCCCTCCAGGCTCCCCTGTCCAAGGAGTTCTCCAGGCGCGGAGCCTGGAGCGGGTTGCCAGGCCCTCCTCCAGGGGCTCTCCCCCACCCAGCAATGGCATCTGTGTCTCTGTCACCGGCACTGGTAGGCAGGCTCCTCACCACTCGCGCCACTCGGGAAGCCCTCCTCTCACCCACATGACAGACTCACGAGCGCCCCCTGGTTCTCCGTGACAAGGCCAGACTCGGGCCCCTGAACTCCCGTTCTTTGCTGGATAATTGATGAGCTAAACAGCTCGTCTCTGCTGGTCAAGCGGAGCAAAACGCTTGTCGCCCAGACTTGAGCTTCTTTCCTCCATCCAGGCCCGCGGCCTGTGGCCCCAACCCTCCCGAGGACAGGCCTCAGGGTAGAATAGTCTCAGATCCTCCTTCCTGCCCCTAGCTTTTCATTCCCTTTCCCACACCTGATCCTTGCAGCCTTGTTTGCTCCTCACTATAAAAGAAAACCTCATTTTGCCCAGTTCTCAAGAGGCTCACAGCATTTATAGTCAGCGCATTTTCCGGGTGCCAGAGGCCCCACCACGCGCACTGCTGGGGCATCTGCCCTGAGACAGCCCTCTTCTTTGAAGGCTCTCCTTAGTCTGGATTTGTTGGGTTTTACTGGACAAAGGGAACATTTCATGCAGAGATGGGCTCAATAAAGGACAGATATGGTAGGGACCTAACAGAAGCAGAAGATATTAAGAAGAGGTAGCAAGAATACACAGAAGAACTATACAAAAAAGATCTTCACAACCCAGATAATCACGATGGTGTGATCACACACCTAGAGCCAGACATCCTGGAATGTGAAGTCAAGTGGGCCTTACGAAGCATCACTATGAACAAAGCTAGTGGAGGTGATGGAATTCCAGTGGAGCTATTTCAAATCTTGGAAGATGATGCTGTGAAAGTGCTACACTCAATATGCCAGCAAATTTGGAAAACTCAGCAGTGGCCAC
>SJYA01000219.1:19470-48045 GCA_006410615.1 Neotragus moschatus
GAAGCACAAGCTGGAATCAAGATTGCCAGGAGAAATATCAATAACCTCAGATATGCAGATGACACCACCCTTATGGCACAAAGTGAAGAAGAACTAAAAAGTTTCTTGATGAAATTGAAAGAGGAGAGTGAAAAAGTTGGCTTAAAGCTCAACATTCAGAAAACTAAGATCATGACATCTGATTCCATGACTTCATGGGAAATAGATGGGGAAGCAGTGGAAACAGTGTCAGACTCTATTTTTCTGGGCTCCAAAATCACTGCAGATGGCGATTGCAGCCATGAAATCAAAAGACGCTTACTCTTTGGAAGGAAAGTAATGACCAACCTAGATAGCATATTCAAAAGCAGAGACATTACTTTGCCAACAAAGGTCCATCTAGTCAAGGCTATGGTTTTTCCAGTGATCATGTATGGATGTGAGAGTTGGACTGTGAAGAAAGCTAACTGGCGAAGAATTGATGCTTCTGAACTGTGGTATTGGAGAAGACTCTTAAGGGTCTCTTGGACTGCAAGGAGATCCAACCAGACCATTCTGAAGGATATCAGCCCTGGGATTTCTTTGAAATGAATAATGCTAAAGCTGAAACTCCAATACTTTGGTCACCTGATGTGAAGAACTGACTCACTGGAAAAGACCCTGATGCTGGGAAAGATTGAAGGTGGGAGAAGGGGAGGACAGAGGATGAGATGGCTGGATGGCATCACTGACTCAATGGACATGGGTTTGGGTGGACTCTAGGAGTTGGTGATGGACAGGGAGGCCTAGCGTGCTGCGGTTCATGGGGTCGCAAAGAGTCAGACACGACTGAGCGACTGAACTGAACTGAACTGAAGTGGACAAAACTTAAGCAAAGTCAGACAGCAAGTGGCAGAGCCGGGGCTCAGACCCGGGCCTTCTGCCCCGGAAACTCTGCTAACCCATCTGTTGGTGCCCCTACCGCCTACACGACTCCAGGGAGAGAGACACACAGGCTCACACACACATACACGCACACGATACATGCGCGAGGAACCTGCGTCCTGGAACGAGGGCTCGCGCGTCCCCGCCAGCACTGCCTCTGGCCTCAAGCCTCGTCCCCGGGCGTGAGCGCGCCCGGCCCCCACGCACGCGCTCGCCCCGCCCACCACCCACGTGCACGCGCTGGCCCTTCCCAGCCCGTGCACACGCTCACGCTCACCCAGCGCGCCTGGCACTGCGAGTCACACTGTTTTGTGCCAGAAAGGGGGCGGGGTCTGAGGAAAAGCTTGAGGTAGCTCTGACTGTGGCTCCCCCCTCCTCCCTGCGGCGTTTGCGGGGGTCTCCCGACCCCCCTGCCCTCCCAGGAGGGCGGCAGCGGCCGCCGGTCTCTCCCGAGGTTGTGGTTCAGGCCCCAAGGGGAGTCAGTGGAACGTGGGCTTCAGCCCGCAGGATCCTGCCCCTGAGCTTGGAAAGAAGGCATCGAGTCCTCCCCGCTGGCTCCAGAGAGGAGAGGGCTCGCCTCTGGGTTAGCACTTTCCTTCTGCTGCCTGCCGGCCGGGTGAGCTTGGGCGGGTCACTTAACGTCTCTGAGCCTCCTATTGCATGTTATTGTTGGTCAGTCGCTCAGTGGTGGCCGACTCTCTGCGACCCCATGGACTGCAGCACGCCAGGCCTCCCTGCCCCTCACCAACTCCCAGAGCTTGCTCAAACTCAAGTCCAGTTAGTCGGTGATGCCATCCAACCATCTCATCCTCTGTCGTCCCCTTCTCCTCCTGCCTTGATCTTTCCCAGCATCAGGGTCTTTTCCAGTGAGTCAGTCCTTCACATCAGGTGGCCAAAGGATTGGAGTTTCAGTTTCAGCATCAGTCCTTCCAATGAATATTCAGGATTGATTTCTTTTAGGGTTGACTGGTTTGATCTCCTTGCTGTCTAGGGGACTTTCAAGAGTTCTCCAGCGCCTGCCCAATGTCACACAGCCATGAAGCAGCAGAGATGGGATTTGAACCCAGATCCCCCTGGCTCTCCTGCTACACTTTCAGTCTCATGCTGGGACTTGGTGAGGACCAACCCAGCCGGGTCAAATGTCCAGCACAGCACCAGGCTCACGCTGTGCATGCCAGGTCGCTCAGGTGTCTGACCGTTGGCGACCACGTGGACCGTAGCCCGCCAGGCTCCTCTGTCCGTGAGACTCTCCAGGCAAGAATCCTAGGGTGGGTTGCCATGCCTCCTCCAGGGGGTCTCCCCGACCAGGGAGTGATTTCAAGTCTTCTAGGTCTCCTGCCTTGGCAGATGGGCTCTTTACCACCAGGGCCACCCGGGGAGCCCAGGCCCACAGGAAGTGCTCAGAAAGTGCGCTGTTCCTCCTTGCTTGCCGGGCTGAGTCCTCTCAGAGCTGAGACTTAAACCCCGGCCAGCAGGCTCATGACGGACTCCCCGCTTCCTCCCTCTGCCCCTGCCATGACCAGTCAGCCACCTCGGTGCAGGTTGACATCACATGCTGACCTCACCCCACCCTTGCCCCTCATCCTCCACCATCGTCTAAATGGGGCCAGTTAAGGGTTATCCTGCACCTCCCTGCCAGGCACACACCCCTCTGCTTCCTGGGCTCCGGTTCAACACCACGATCAAATGGTTTTGCACGTGCCCCCGGCGGCCCTGTGCCTGGAGCCTTCAGCAAGGGCCCCGGAGCCGCTGCCTGGAGCGCCTCGGCTCGCGTCCGGCGCCGGGCTCAGTGTTTCCCGTGTGCTCTGATTTCACTCCACAGCAACCCTTTGAGAGGGGGCACTTTTTTCTTCCCATTTTCCAGATGGGAAACTGAAGCTCTGAGGATTAAAGTGACTTGTAGTCTGGAAGTGAACCTGAGGATAGAGGGGGGCTGTGGCCTCTGCCCAGGGCAATGATGGGGTACATTTCGGTGGGGGTGGCGTTTGGGGAGACCCGTGAGTGGTTACTCTGTCAACGGGGAGAGGCAGGGAGGTGAGGAGAGAGGGGATGGGCGAGCTGGGCAGGGGAGGCCATGTGGGCAGGGCTTGGACGTTTCGGGGTTTTTATTTTACTTTTAAAAATAATTTATTTGTTGGCTGTGCTGGGTCTTCACTGCAGCCTGGCCTTTTCTCTGGTTGCGCCGAGTGGGGGCTCCTCTCCAGTTGCCGTGGGCAAGCTCCTTATTGGGGTGGCTTCTCTGGTTGCTGACCACAGGCTCTGGGCTCTGGCTTCAGCTGTACCGGCTCCTGGGCTCCAGAGCCCAGGCTCAGTACTTGGGGCGCACAGGTTTAGTATCTCTGCAGCTTGTGAGGACTTCCAGGACCAGGGATTGAACCTGTGTCTCCTGCATTGGTACGTGGATTATCACTGAGCCACCATGGAAGCCCATTCAGCATATTAAGATTCCTCAGCCCTAACATTTTACTGGTCTAAGGGCCTGTATTTCTGCCATTCTCAACTTCTATTAACCCAAGAGCTAGAAGACTCAGAAGCTCTGTAATTCACACATACGGAGGAGCCCTGTGTCTCAGATCCTGTANGTGGATTATCACTGAGCCACCATGGAAGCCCATTCAGCATATTAAGATTCCTCAGCCCTAACATTTTACTGGTCTAAGGGCCTGTATTTCTGCCATTCTCAACTTCTATTAACCCAAGAGCTAGAAGACTCAGAAGCTCTGTAATTCACACATACGGAGGAGCCCTGTGTCTCAGATCCTGTAATTTGCAGATTGTATGATTAATTTCAGGAAGATGGTGGGTGTGTGGGTGAGGAAGGCAGGAACAGTTCTGGTCCATAAGCAGCACTCCCCCCACCCCACCCCCACCCCTCCCTTCCTCAAGTGTCGACTTCCCCAGGGCTGGGTACAACAGAGGAATCAGGAAATACGGAAATGATTGACATCTGGGTAAGAAAGAACAGGGCTGGCTGGGGGTGGGGTCGGGGGCTGGGGGTGGTTTGGGGCCAGGTACAGGGCTTGTGTTGGCACCGTTAAGAGGAAAGAGTCAAGTGCGTTTGTGGGAAACCCGTGCAAAGTTGTGGACAAAAAGCTTGAGCAACTGAGCCTGTGTGTGATATGGGAACCATGCCAGCATTGGTGTGCAGTGGAATCCTCCGCGCAGGAAAGCCCCAGGGCTGCTGGGAAGCCAGGAGAAGCAAAACAAGGGCCAGCCAGTCTCTGTATAGATGACTCATAGTATTTCAGGCACAGTGGACCGAGACGCGCACTATATTCTCTTAGCACAGATGGAGTGTCACTGCACAGCAAAGACCACGCTTTGCCATTGCGTTACACTAAAAAATACACAGCCCACTGGACCTGAAAAGCGCACCAGTTGCCCACCAGTGGATGCATGGATAAACTAAATGTGTTTCACTCATACAGCAGAGTGTTCTTCCTTAAAAGGAGGGAGGGCGGCCCTGGTCCAGGGGTTACGAATCCCTCTCGCAGTGCAGGGGATGCCAGTTCAACCCCTGATCGGGGAAGATCCCACGTGCCGCGGGACAGCTGAGCCCGTGCGCCCTGGCTACTAAGTCTGTGGCCTGGAGGCCACGAGGCGCATTTCCTGAGCCCACTTGCGGCAGCTACTGCAGCCCGTGTGCCCTAGAGCCCGTGCTCCGTAGCAGGAGAGGGAACAACAGTGCGGTGAGAAGCCCGCACGCCTACCTAGAGACAGCCCCCGCTCTCCGCAGCTGAGAAAGGCCCCCGTGCACAGCAGCAAAGACCCAGAGCTTCCAAAAGTAAATAAGAATGCAAACAGGGAAGGGGGTTCCGACACATGGTGCGGCATGGATGGATCTCGGGAACATTAAGGGAAAGGAGCCAGTCACGAGAGGCACTCGGGGGGACTCCCGTCACAAGAGGCGCTTGGGGGGACCCTCCCGTCACAGGGGGCCCTCGGGGGGGGACCCTCCCGTCACAGGGGGCCCTCGGAGGGGACTCTCCCGTCACGGGGGGCCCTCGGGGGGCACTCTCCCGTCACGGGGGCCCCTCGGGGGGGACTCCCCTGGTGGTCCAGTGGCTGAGACTCTGGGCTCCCAGTGCGGGGGGACTGGGTTCGACCCCTGGTCAGGGAACTGGATCCCACATGTCGCAACTAAGACATGGGACTGCCAAATACATAAATAAATAAATATACTTTTAAAAAGTCCTTAGAGCAGTCAGATTCACAGATACAGAAAGTAGGATAGTGGTTGCCAGGAGCTGGGAGCTGGGGAATGGGCAGTTCCTGCTTGATGGGGGCAGTTTCAGTCTGCAAGATGAAGAGCTCTGGAGCTGGGTGCGGGCGATGGCCACCCAGCGTGGGGCTGTGCTTACTGCCCCTGAACCGCTCACTTAACAGTGGTCACAGTGGCAAATTTTATAGTTTGTCTATTTTACCACGATAAAAGGGCTTCCCTTGTGGCTCAGCCGGTAAAGAATCTGTCCGCCATGCGGGAGACCTGGGTTCGATCCCTGGGCTGGGAAGATCCCCTGGAGAAGGGAAAGGCTACCCACTCCACTATTCTGGCCTGGAGAACTCCACGGACTGTGTAGTCCCCGGGGTCACAAAGAGTCAGACACGATAAGGAAGGTGTGACTGCCAGTGTCCTCTTTTCTTGTTTTGACGTGATGGATGGGCACTGGTAATAGTAAAATGCTGCGTGACGGCGATACGCGCGTCTTTTCAAGGTGTAGCTGGGCCAGTGATGTGTCAAGCTTTGAGCAGCCAGGCAAAGGGGTGAGAGGACAAGCCGGTGTCATAGCGACTCAGTTACAGGGTGAAAGGGCCACACAGAACGCAATGGACAGGTGTGGTCGTGTTCCAGTGAACCCTTATCTCTGGACAAGGAATCTGTGAAGACTGAGTTTCATTCAGTTTCCAGGTGTCGTGGACTAGGCTTTTGCTCCCATTNGGTGTCATAGCGACTCAGTTACAGGGTGAAAGGGCCACACAGAACGCAATGGACAGGTGTGGTCGTGTTCCAGTGAACCCTTATCTCTGGACAAGGAAACTGTGAAGACTGAGTTTCATTCAGTTTCCAGGTGTCGTGGACTAGGCTTTTGCTCCCATTCCCACTGGTTAAAAACAGTACAGCCATTCTTAGCTCACGGGTTGTAGAAAAATGATAGGTGGGCCCCAGATTTGGCCTGTGAACTGCAGTTCACCAAGCCCCAGGCATGTCAGACAAATCTGAACCAAGGGACATTCTATGAAAAAATTGCCTGGACTCTTCAAAAATGTCAGGTTCGTGAAGTACAAAGGTCTGAGGAACTGCTCCAGATTCAAGGACCCTAAAGAGAGAACAGTGGCTGGATGTGACACGTGATCTTGGATTTTCTTTTGCTGAAATGGTGTTACTTTGACAGTTGGTGAAATTGCAGTGAGATCCGTGGGTCAGAGCAGAGTGTTGTATCAACGTGTTAATTTCCTGATTTTGATAATTGTATCGTGGTTATGGAAGGGAATTCCATACTTTCAGGAGATGCACACTGAAGTGTTTACGGAAGAAGATCATGCCTGCAATTCGCTACTGTGTGGTTTGGGAAACAAACAAGCGTGTAATACATGGGCTGTAAATACCCAGTATATGAGTGTATATAAACTATAAATAAATACACACGGTGGGGGGGGCACCGCTGTAGTAAGACGTTCTCATTTGTGGACTCCAGGTGATCCAGAGCAGGGCGTCTGCAAATTCTTTGTTCTTTTTTGTTTGTCTTTATTATTTTTTACACATTTTTGGCCATGCTGTATATGTGTGGCTTGCAGGATCTCATTTCCCAGGCCAGGGATGGAACCTGGGCCCTTAGCACTGAAAACGTGGAGTCCTAACCACTGGACCACCAGGAAATTCCCTCTTTGTTTTATTCTCGCAACTTTTCTGTAAATCTTAAATTATGTCAATAAAACAATTTTAGGACAAAGCAGAGGACGGATCATTCTCTCCTGTCTCACGTGTCTACAGATAGCTATTGCACAACTGCCGTCCACAAAAGGTCCCATTTATCTTCCTCATCGGCGGTGAATGGAAATGCCCGTTTCCCCACATCCACACTGACACTGAGTCTTATTCATCTTTTGAGCCTTTGACATTGTGATAAATCGAAACTATAGCTCATTTGTTTTATTGGACATTTCTTTTTGTTACAACTGGGGCTGAGCACATTTTTCTCTGTGTACTGGCCATGTTTATTTTTTTCTTTTGTGTAAGTACGAAGCGAAGGGGACCCAGACCCTGGGCCCTTGTATTTTACTTGTTAACAATTATTTGTTTGTTTATGGACGAGGTCTCGGTTGCGGCTTGCGGACTCTTCAGTTGCACCGTTCTGACTCTTAGTCACGGCATGTGGGATCTAGTTCCCTGACCAGGGATGGGACCCGAGCCCCCTCCATTGGGAGTGTGGAATCTTAGCCACTGAACCCCCCAGGACAGTCTCTTTTGGGCCCTTTTAACATTTAGAGGAGGAACAGAGGAGCTGAGGAAAGTCAAGATGCCAACAANTCAGCTGAGGTGGGGGACAGACTCAACTTTGCTTGCTCCCTGGAGAGAGGCTCCGCGAGGGCTGATGGGAGGCGTGAGGGACGAGACTCAGGGCGTTGCTCCCCTCTGCCGACTCCCACGCGGCCCCTGACGCCTGGGCCAGCACCTGGGCCCTGCCCAGGATTTCTGGCCCCTTAATCCCTTAATCCCTGCCCGCTCCCCCGGCCCCCGCCCTGGCCTGGTGAGACAGCTCAAGATCCGAGGTCCAGAAGTGTCGGGGTGGTGCCTCATGAGGTGGGGAACAGCTTTCCCAGGGCCGTCCGAGCTGGGATGAGGGTTCGGACCCCTGCGTCAGTCTGGGTTTGAACCTCGGACTTGGGGATTTCAGGGCTGAGCTCTCAGCCTCTAGCTCTCCCAGGCCTCTGTGGACTTCGGGGCTGTTGCCTGTGTCCCAAATGAGCAAACCGAGGCTCAGGGTCTGCATTAGGTCCCTGTGGCTGCTGTAGCAAATTGCTGCCGACTCAGCGGCTGAGCAGTACCCACGGGTCCTCGTGGAGGTCTGAGTCCTGACGTGAGTCTCGCTGGGCTAAATAAAACTGTCGACAGGGCTGCATTCTCAGGAGGCTCTCCGGGAGCGTCTGTCTCCTTGCCTTGTCCAGCTTCTCAAGGCCACTCACTCGTGTTGGCTCATAGCCTGCTTCCTTCAGCTCCAGAGTCGGCAATGATGTGTCTTTTAGTTGCGGCCTGGTGGATTTAGTTCCCTGACCAGGGATCAAACCCAGGCCCCCTGCATTGGGAGCATGGAGTCTTAGCCACGGGACCCCCAGGAAGTCCCAGCAATGCCGTGTCTTTCTGACCCTTTTTCTGCAGTCACGTCTCCCTCTGACCGTAGCTTGGAGGAGTTCTCCACTTTTAACTGCTGTTGGTTAGATTGTGTGTGTGAGTGGTTCAGTCGTGTCTGCCTCTTTGTGACCCCATGGACTATAGCCCACCAGACTCCTCTGTCCATGGGGTTTTCCAGGCAAGAACACTGGCACCAGTATCCATTTCCTTCTCCAGGGTATCTTCCCGACCCAGGGACTGAACCTAGATCTTCTGTGTTGTAGGCAGATTTTTTACCGTCTGAGCCACCAGGAAAGCCCACTTAGATAATCCAGGGTAATCTCATCATCTCTAGTTTTCGCCATCCTCGTAGGTTCGGGGGATTAGGATGCAGGTGTGTTTGAGGGACTGTTATTTTGCCTCCCTCAAAGAGGGTGATGTGATCTGCCCAAAGCCACGCACCCCAGAAGCGGCAGTGCCAGGACTTGAACCCAAACCCCAAGCTCCAAGCCCCCGTCCTGGCGGCCGCTCTCGCTCTGAGGCTGCCTTGGTTCTGACTCCTCTTGACTCAGTGAAGTTGTGCGAAGGTTTCAGGGAACTTCTTTTTTCTTTAATTTAATTTGATTTTTTTTTTTAGGATTTTTTTTTATGTGGATCACTTTTAAAGTCTTTATTAAAGAGGCATGTGAGACTTTAGCTCCCGACCATGGATCAAACTTGCACCCCCGACATTGGAAGGCAAAGGCTTAATGACTGGATCACCAGGGAAGCGCCAGGGAACTCCTAAATTGATAAGTCATTTGAGGAACTATGATATCTCCGAAGGTAGTTACTCAGTGGGTAAGATTAGCGGAGGGCAGAGTGGAAGACGGGCTGGAAGGATGAGACTGTGAGTATCACCACTGCCATAGAAAGCTGATCTTTCTACCACAGCCTCGGGAGAGACAGGAAGTTGCTTGTGGGCCACGTGGCTCCTTTCAGGTGGGGCTGGGGAGACTAGCCTGGGGCCCTCTGCTGCGGTCTCTTGAGCCTCATGCTCACCTAACAGCTTCTGGGGCTTCAGCCTAGATTTGCATTGGAGGTCAAGCTTTGAGGTCATCATCTAACAAAACTGTGGAGAGAAGTGTGGAAGGAGCCGGAGGAAGAGTCCTCACGCCTGCTTCCTGCTCACCTGCAGTCCGCCTCAACAACCAGCGGGGTTACGAGACCTATAAAAGCAGTCATTGCGTTTATTGTGGACACAGTACTGAAACTGTTTATAGTTGTGAGGATACTTTTCTGCAGTTACAAGTTGCAGAAAACCCAGCTCCACTAATAAAGGGAGTTTATTGGCTCACGGTATTGAAAAGCGAGAGGTAGGCTCACCTTCAGGTGCAGCTTGACCCAGCAGCTCACAGTTGCTCAATACAGCCTCAATATTAGCTCCATGCTTGGTGAGACTCTGCCCTTGTGTTCCTAAGATGGCTTAAGACGTGTCTGGGACTCTTTGTTTCTGGATTCAAATGCAGTAGCAAAAGGGAAAGTTGCCTAGTGGCTCAAAAAAGTACTGGAAGGGGATCTTGTTGGCCTTGATCGACCTGCCTCGGGCCATCTGTCCACCTCCCAATCAGGNAGCTCCATGCTTGGTCAGACTCTGCCCTTGTGTTCCTAAGATGGCTTAAGACGTGTCTGGGACTCTTTGTTTCTGGATTCAAATGCAGTAGCAAAAGGGAAAGTTGCCTAGTGGCTCAAAAAAGTACTGGAAGGGGATCTTGTTGGCCTTGATCGACCTGCCTCGGGCCATCTGTCCACCTCCCAATCAAGACCCGTGGCCAGGAGAATAAGGCATGCTACGTGGCTTTGGTTACTAGCACTTGGCTCTGAAGCTGGGGGTAGAGTGATGGTGGTCCTCCCAAGGCAGCAAGTCGGCAAATTCAGGGCCCCGTTAGAGAGGGAGACTGGACGCTGAGGAGTTGATGGCGTCACCGTCCTTCTCCTCCTCACGTCTTCCTCGTAAAAGACGTATGGCTTTGTGCTGTGTGACAGTCTGAGCAACAGGCATGTTTGTACCTGCGGACAGTATGGTGTGTGTGTGTGTGTGTGTGTGTGTGCAGGGGTGTGCAGGTGAAAAGAAGTTGGGGGAAGAGGAAATGAAGGTCAAACAGAGTAAAGCTGGGAGAAGCAACACAGGTTAACGCCACAGCTTGTGCTTTGCCTCAGCTGCTCTGAGCCTTAGTTTTCTCATCTCTAAAATGGGCATACTAACTCCAGGATCATGAAATCAAATGAGAGGAGGTTTCTAAAAGCTTGTGTGAATAGGAAGAGTGGCCATCCAGTCTTTCGGCCGTCATTTATGAAGCACCGACCATGTGCCAGGCCTCGTGCTGGGGCTCTGATGATGGGCAGGACAGAGGTGGTCCCTGACCCAAAGGCCCAGAGGTTCCCATGTACACAAGTTGTCACCATGATTGTTAACGGATGCAGGTGCCGGAGGGGCCTCCCCAGCCAGTTGTGGGGTGGGGAGTGAGGTCCTCAACGCCACACATTTGTGGGGTTGGGACTTGACCCCCAAGCCTCCACTTCTCTCTGCTGAGACCCGTGGCTTCTCCCCTGCCCACACAGGAGCCGCCTCCTGGCTAATGAAACACACTTCCTCCTGGCGCACTCAGGAGCTGCGTTTGATGTTGCTCCTCCTGGTTCCAGGAGCCAACAGGCCCTTCCCAACTATTGCTGGTAATTGGGGTGGAGAATTAACCACAGCTTTCCCTGCCAGCAGCCCAGCGCTGTTGCTCAGAGAGCGTTGCAGAGTGAGTGGCTGGGTAATGGTTTTAGCGTCCTGGAATGAAGCCAGCCCTGCTCTGCGTGTACCTGTGTCTGGGTACATATGTGCTTGTGGGGATGTGTGGTGTGTGTGTGGCTGAGGACGGCCCACGAGTGTGGGGCGTATCCCTGGACAGGGGCAGGGCCTTCCCCACAGGAGACCTGGGTCCAGAGCTGGTTTCACTGTTCCTCAGCTGGATCCCTGAGGCCAATTCATGCTTCTCCAGGGGACCTCAGTTTCCCCAGCTGTGAAGCAGAGGTCATCCCCACCTTGATGTATTAGTTGATCAGGTTTGGGGTGCGCTGGGTCTTTGCTGCTGGGCTCAGACTTTCTCCAGGTCCAGCAGGTGGGGGCTCCTCCTCGCGATGCATGGGCGGCTCTTCTTGCAGAGTGGGTCTCAGAAGTTGTGGCCCACGGGCTGAGTTGTTCCACGATGCGGGGTCTCCCTGGACCAGCGATGGAACCCATGTCCCCTGCATTGCCAGGCGGATTCTCATCCACTGTACCACCAGGGAAGTCCGCCGTCTCGATTCTTGGCTTCCTTACGACATATTCGTGAACAGCAAAGGCGACTGTGAGGATGAACCTGGACGGGGAAAGGGAAGGATGCCCCACAGACGCAGAGCGGCCTGTGGCTAAAGCAAGAATACCTCTGCTCACGTCCCGTCTGCTGGCTGCATGACCTTGACTTCAGCTTTCTGGGCCTCAGTTTCTGCATGGGCAAAGTGGGGAGAATATTAGAAGCAAGCAGAGCTCATCAAATCTAAGTCTCCATCAATTGTCCAACACCGGCATTCTGCGCACCATAAACAAAGAAAAAAGGCCACCAGCTGACCTAGGACACAGGCTTCAGTATCGCTTAGGTTTTATTTTATTCTTACCAGAAGAGCTCTTTCAGGCAGTGCTCTTTATTATCAGTCTTATACATACATTAAAGGAAAGTATAAGTGAAATGTATTAGTCAAGATATTTCTCAAACATCTTCACATTTAGAGTCTGACTTTTCAGAATCATTTTTCAACCTAGACTTGCTGGGGACCACGTTTTCCCACTATGGTGTCCTCCGTGTGGGCAGGAATAAAGAGGGAGGGGTGAGCAGCAGCTCTTAAAAGGGAGCTTGTCCTGCCCTGTACTTCTTCCAGCCCACGACCCTCCTGCATTTGAGCCCAGACATGAGGCCTCCCTGACTCAGGGCAGGGGAGCCCAGTCCTGGGGACCAGGGCAAAAGCCACGGAAACAGCCCCGCTGTACGCAGCAGGGAGAGTCAGGAGACTGCACCGCTCCCAACCCTCGTTCCCTGGAGAGGAGCTCGGCAGGCAGGGGAAGGGGCCAGGAGTTTGGGAATCAGATCAGAGAGGACGTGAGCCTGGAACCTAGGCAGCCGTGATGATGGGAGGGCTGCCTAGAAGCAGTCTGCATGCTCCAACATCAGCTGGGGCCTAGAGCCCAGGAACCTCCCCAGGAAGGTGTGCAATGGCGCTGTGGGGTCACGACGAGGTGCCGTTGGGCCCGGGCAGCTGAGACTCCACAGCCGGAAACCGGGCAGGGATGCGGATCACTCAGAACTGCCATGAGCGCGACGTCCAGCTCTGACCCCACGCGAATACCAGCTGGCCTGGCTTCGGTCAGTGACACTGTGAAGCTGTTTCAGTGACTAACCAGAACCGAAACAGCACCGAGAAGAGAGGCGGGTGTGTGAGAGGGGCGGGAGGAGCCCTGGACTGGTGGAACCCACCCTGCTTTGCTCAAGGCAGACACGGCCTAGCTGGAATTACTCTGAAGTGACTGACGCTGTGCACTGGCTGGTTTAGATTTCCACCCCCGGGAAACAGGAGCGTGAGACATTAACTACGTTCAGTTGCAGGAAAATAAAGCTGCATTTGTTGCACACCCGCATTTATAGCCTGGGAAATCCGCACCCATCGCGTGTTCAAATACATACGCCCACGTGCATTGATGTGAGAGGGGAAAGGAGAGAAGAGACTCCAGTGCTCACCAAGTCCCCTTTCGGTGGGACCGCCCTGGCCTGCCTCAGCTGGCATCTGGGTGTTGTAGTCGTCACAAAGGTCAGAAAAGTCCTGTGACATTGGTTCAGTCACGCAGTCGTGTCCAGCTCTCGGCGACCCCCTGACAAGAGGCTTTCCTGGTAGAGCAGAGGAAGGGGCAGCCCCGGGGCGGCAGGGCTGACTGGCAGCTCGAGCCCAGAGCCCCCTCTCCTGTCGCCCGGCCCCCCAGCGCCTGTCTCCTCCCTCGTGGTCTGGCCTGGCTGCCCCGTGTCCCTCTCTCGCACCTGTGTTCTCTCCTGAGAAGGGAGGAAGGGGAAGGAGGGGGCAGGTGCCTTCCTTCCCTCGTTTCTTTTGTTTTTTAAGGGCACAACCCCAAAGTTGCATTCACCGGAGGGACCCCCCTGGTGGTCCAGTGCGCAGGACTCTGCGTCCTCTGCAGGGAGCCCCGGGTTGATCCCTGGTTGGGGAGCTAAGCACTCACAAGCTGCATGGCGTGCCCCTCCCCGAAAAAAGGACATAGCACCGACTCTGCTAGACCCTGTTCTGGGCCCTTGGAAGACGCATGTCATTTACTCTTCACGATAAGCCTGTGAGAGAAGCAGTACTCTTGCCCCCATTCTANGGTTGGGGAGCTAAGCACTCACAAGCTGCATGGCGTGCCCCTCCCCGAAAAAAGGACATAGCACCGACTCTGCTAGACCCTGTTCTGGGCCCTTGGAAGACGCATGTCATTTACTCTTCACGATAAGCCTGTGAGAGAAGCAGTACTCTTGCCCCCATTCTACAGATGAGGAAACCGAGGCTCACAGAGGTGAAGTGACGTGCTCCAGGCAGCCAGCCTGTAAATATCCAGATGCCGTACAGACACCAAGCCGCTGGTGGGTCAGGATCATGAGGCCAGAGCCAGGCGGCTGGCCTCCGTGACTCCAGGAAAGGAGTGTAGGCCTTTGGAGCCTCCATCCGAGACGCCACACTGCTTCCTCAAGGTTCCCACGCGACCGCAGATGGAAGTGCTGTGTAAACTGCGGAGCGCCGGGCACCGCTGAGGCGTGGTCAGCTCTCGTGACTCTTCATGGTGATGATAATAGCAGCCTTTACTCTGTGCTGGCCCCGCGTAAACGCTTGACAAGCATTATGTCATTGATTCTCACCAACCCCACAAGGCTGTTACCGACTGCACTTCACAGGTGAGACGGGAGGCTGGAGAGGTTAAGGAGGTTGCCTCAGGTCCGGGGTGAGGAGTGGCCATGCCGCAGGCGTACCTCGGTCAGGGTGATCTGACGGTTGGGTGGCTCTCACCCCGGGACCGGCAGCGGGATGGGGCCCTGGAGGCGGCTCCAGGCCGCCTCTTGCGTTCAAGTTCGTGCTCAGTCGTGTCCTACTCTGTGCTGCCCCCCGGACTGCAGCCCACCAGGCTCCTCTGTCCGGGGGATTCTCCAGGCAGGGATACTGGAGTGGGCAGCCTGTCCCTTCTCCAGGGGATCCTCCTGACTCAGGGATCGAACCCCGGTCTCCTGCATTGCAGGCAGATTCTTTACCATCTGAGTCACCAAGGAAGCCCTTGAATTCTTACCAACCCCGTGTAGGGAGGGGTTCATTAAGCAGAGCTGCTGGTCTCCCAGAGCAGGGGCTCCAGGAGTTCCTAGGGCGTGAGAGACACCCAGGTCCGTCCTGGAGAAGCTTTTGTCCAGGCAGAACCGCTAATCTGAGGGGGNGAAGCCCTTGAATTCTTACCAACCCCGTGTAGGGAGGGGTTCATTAAGCAGAGCTGCTGGTCTCCCAGAGCAGGGGCTCCAGGAGTTCCTAGGGCGTGAGAGACACCCAGGTCCGTCCTGGAGAAGCTTTTGTCCAGGCAGAACCGCTAATCTGAGGGGGAGTCCCGGGGCGTTCCTGGTGTGGCTGCAGAGATACAGGCCTGGCCTTGGAGCAGACCCCAGCGCAGTGAGGGGGCTTAGCAGCGCCCTTGCTCCTCTGGAGGGGCGCTCAGACACCCGCAGAGGCCCTGGGAAGGGAGCAGGGAGAAGGCCCGCGGGAAGCAGAAGCCGGAGCAGGGGCTGGCCGGAGGCCAAGGCCATGGCGGGTCTCTCCAGCCTCACCCCCGCCTGCCTGCTGGGGCCTCGGCAACAAGCCCGTGGGTACCTGCTCGGTGACTGGGAGACCCGTCACGGGGACATGACGGGCCCCAGGAGGAAGCCACAGCACCTGCGGGGGCCGTGACTCAGGAGCAGCCCCGCAGTGGCGCACGGCCGCCCCGCGTGGCCCTGGAGCACTCCTTGCCCTCTAGGCCTCAGTGTCCCCACCTGCCAGTGAGGCCAGAGCCCTGGGCAGTCCCTGTCCCTCTGTGACTCAGCCCCCTCAGTCCCCAGACCCAGAGGAGCTTCAGTTTGGGAAGCAAGCAAGTAGCGAGTGAGTCGCTCAGTCGTGTCTGACTCTTTGCGACCAGATTCCCATGGGATTCTCCAGGCCAGAATACTGGAGGGGGCGACAGTATTGAAGGCGAGAGGAGGGGGGGCGACAGAGGAGGAGACGGTTGGTTGGCATCACCGACCCCATGGACATGGGCGTGAGCAAACTCCAGGAGTTGGTCTTGGACAGGAAGGCCTGGCGTGCTGCAGTCCATGGGGTCGCAGAGAGTCGGACTCGACTGAGCGACTGGACTGAGCCGTTCCCGCCTCCAGGGGATCATCCCAACCCGGGAATTGAGCCGGAGTCTCCTGCATTGCAGGCGGATTCTTTACCAGCTGAGCTACCAGGGAGGCCCTCAGTTTGGGAAACATGGTCCCAAAGCCCCCTCCACTCTGGCTCCTCTGAAGATAAGCCCTTGACTGCACGGCGGCTTTGCCTCTGAGCGCTGCGCCCTTCCCGGGCAGGGGAGCGTGGCAGTTTCCTGGTCTTCCTGCTGCTTCGACCGGCACCTCCGCTCCTCGCCCTTGCAGGCTGCCGGGATGGGACGCTCAGCAAGGCCCAGCCGCCCCTCGGTGATAGCAGCTCCCTGGGTGCGTGTCCGCCTGCTCACAGGGCATCTCCTCTGGGGTGCACGAGCTCAGGCTCGCGGCGGTTCCCGGTGCTTCGTTCAGGACCTGAGGGGCTATTTCCCCTTCCTCACCCTTAGCAATTGGTACGGCCTTTGCCCCTCCTGCCCCCAGGAGGGGTTATGCCTGCGGCCTTACGCCAGGCCCCCTTCAGGCCTGTGCCCTGCAGAGCGGGGCTGGGTGCACCTCGCACGTCTTCTTTACCCCAGTTCTGGGCTCCATGCCTGGCGTCTACCGGGTGCTCAGTGGGTGACCGGAGGCTGGAATAAGTGCACGAGACGCCCTCATCTGCGCAGGGGACGTGGTCGGGTTGCTAACTTCTCAAGGCTGTTGGGAGGAGGAATGAGGAATCCCGTGAGGGGCCTAGCACACCCGGTGCCTGGCGCACAGGAAGAGCCCGATGGATGCCACGGCGATTATCACGGTGGCCCAGTCTATCAGTTGTGTCCACCTAATTGCGTCCCCATGGGCTGTAGCCAGACAGGCTCCTCTGTCCGTGGGATTGTCCAGGCAAGAATACTAGAGGGGGTAGCCATTTCCTTCTCCGGGGGACCCTCCAAGACCCAGGGATCGCCCCTGGGTCTCCTGCATTGGCAGGCGGGTTCTTTCCCGCTGAGCCACGGTGACTTGGGGGTGCGATTAGGATCGCCGGGCTGCAAGTGACGTGGGCTCTCGCCTGTCATCCTGCTGGGTCCTTTGGGGCTCATTTCAGGCTCCTGCCCACGGCCTTTCAGAATGAGCCCAGGCCAGCATCTGATAAAGGAACTCGGAACCTCTGAGACTCAGCCTCCAGCTCCTGGGGGCTTGGGGGCCACCCACACTGCAGTGTTGTCAACCCATGGCAGTAACTCGGAGGGTGGCCAGCAGTCCTGCAGGGTCCCATCTCCTCTGAAGCGGGGAGGAAGTGAGAACAGGGCTGAAGCAGGCCCCGGTGTGGAAGGGGACCAGCCTTTGGGTCCTTCTCTGATTCTCTCCTGAGCATCTGCTGGGCCTCCACCTGGGAGGGTGGGAGGCAGGTGGGGTGTGAGAAAACGCTCCTTACACGGAGTTTGGAGTCAGACTTTCAGCGAGTGCAGAGGAGCGCCTTCATCCCCCTGAGCCTCGGTTTCCTCAAACTGCAGGGTGGCCGAAGGCACAGGTGAGCACGGAGCACAGCCTCACAGTCATGCCGCTTGGCACAGCGTTCAGAAGGCAGTGCCCACCTTTCACACTGAACTATAGGACATGATCTCCACCCTTCAGGACCTCACATTCCAGCTGAAGAGATATGACTGGTAAGAAGCAAGCCGAGAGTCCACAGTTCCAGCTGTGATGAGGAAGCCAAGTGATGTGTGAGCGGGAAGAATTAAGATGGAACTCACGTGGGTTAGAGTGATCCAGGAGGGCTTTCTGGTGGAAGGGGCTCCTCAGCCAGACCCAGGGGAGGAACAGGCTGTGGACAGACGGATGCAAGAAGGAGGGCATTCGGGTGGGGGGTGAGGTACGGGGCAGCAGGCTGGAGGCGTGAAACCCAAACAGTGTTAGAGGGGGCAGCGTGGTGGTCTGAGGCCACTGCGGGCGCTTTCGGAGTGTAATAAGACCGGGGTGGGGGCGGGTGAGGGTGCTGAGTGGGCTTCATTTAAGGAAGGTTTATCTCTTCTGGATCCAGAAGGGTTGGAAGTTAGTGTTAGCAGGGTTGGGAGAGACAGGAGGGAATGGTAGCTTCCTGTTGCCCCCAGGATCAGTCCAAGCCTCTCAGCCTGACTCCCAGGGCCCTTTGCCACCTGGCTTCTCCCCGTCTCTTGAACCCAAGCATCCCCACCTGACCCTCTAGCCAAGCTGACCTGTGCCTCGGCCCTAAACATCCTTCTGGCCTTTGCTCCACTGACCTTCTGCCTGGAGTGCCCTTTCCCTCCCACCCACCTTCGAAACCCTGCTAATCCCATAAGACTTAAAAGTCACCTCCTCTTCGAGGTCTTCCTTGATCTGCCCAAGAGGAATGGACTCCTTTCTCCTCTGTGTCCCACAGCACACCCTATCTTCAGCCACCATTGCAAATGCATTTGGCTAGGCCAAAAACTGGCCGTGTGACCGTGGCAAGTCATTAAACGTCTCTGTGCCTCAGTTTCCTCACTTGTAAAACGTGGGTACTATTATTACCACCTCGAATGGGCTAACACCTGCAAAGCATTTAGAACAGTGTCTGGCACTTAATAAGTAGTAAGTGTTGCCCCTTATTAAAATAATTACTGTTACCTCATCGGGCTACTATGAGAATTAGATGACTTAATACACTCTAAGTGCTTAGCACGGTGCTGGGCACAGAGTGAGCCCTCAGCAAGCTGGACTGGCCATCCCCGCTCTCGCCTCATCTCCACCATCGTCGTCACGTCAGCTCGCCCATTTGCCTCCCCCAGACCGTGGGGCCTGGCTGTGCCCTGGCCCCCTTGGATCCCGGGGGCGGCTCAGAACCAGGCACACAGTAGCTGCCTGGTAAGTGTCTCCTGGGAGGATGAAGGAGGCAGGGAACGATGAGAGTGAGGGTTTGGAGGGAGGGCTGTCAGGACTGGCACTGGGGGGGTTGCTGGGGTGGGAGGCTCCGCCCTCTGCAAGTCCATTCCTGAGCCCTTCGGATCCAGAACTGCAGGTGGAGGGTGTCAAGAGGGATGGGGAAGCGGATGTCCTCTGGAGACGGCTGGTTCTAAGCTCGAGTCTCAGGAGTTGTCTCCAGTCTTGGGCTGCACCCTGAGCTAAAGCTGTTGACCCCACAGATGTAGGGGTGCCCCTGGGCGAGGAGGGTGTGTGCAGCTCCAAGATGGTAATCCAGCCAGTGACGGGGACGGGGAAGGGCCCTTTCAGATACAAGTGGGGGTGTGAGAATTGGGGAGGGCTTCCTGGAAGCGGGAAGCTTACGGTTGGGAAATAAACCCAGAGGAGGGATGGGTGTCACAAGGGGTCAGCAGAGAGAGAGAAGGGAGCCCTGGGTCCTCCCACCGCCTCCCTGCCTCTTCCCTGGTCCAGGCCCCATCAGCCCCACCTGGACCCCTGTGCCCTCCCTTTTCCTATCCTGCCTCTTCGGAAGCCACCCCCTGCCTGCCATCCTCCGTTCAGAACCCTGCAGTGAGTTCCACCATGTTCAGAGTCGAAGCCACCGGGGCCCTGGCGTGACCCGGCCCAGCCTGTTGCGCCCATCTACTCACCCCCCTCCCTCGTCTCCCGGCCACAGACCTCTCCTGTGGGCTCCTAAACCCTCTGGGCTGTCTTCTACCCCAGGGCCTTTGTGTAACCCTTCTCTGCTGCCTGGAGTACTCTATTCCTGACAATATCTGGGCCTTCTTATCCCTGAGGCTTCAGCTTAAATGTTTCCTTGTCTAAGAAACTTATACAGAGTGAAGTAAGTCAGAAAGAAAAACACCACTACAGTATATTAACACATATATATGGAATTTAGAAAGATGGTAACGATGACCCTATACTCGGGATAGCAAAAGAGACACAGATGTAAAGAACAGACTTTTGGACCCTGTGGGAGAAGGCGAGGGTGGGGTGATCTGAGAGAATAGCATTCAAACACGGATACTACCATATGTGAAACAAATCGCCAGTCCAGGTTCCATGCATGAGACAGGGCACTCAGGGCCGGTGCACTGGGATGACCCTGAGGGATGGGATGGGGAGGGAGGTGGGAGGGGGTTCAGCATGGAGGACACATGTACACCCATGGCTGACTCATGTCAGTGTATGCCAAAATCCACCACAATATTGTAAAGTGATTAATCATCCTCCAATTAAATAAAAAAGAAACATTTCCTATTTGAATGCTTCATAGACCTAATCACAGCCTGCAGTTCCCTTAACTGTCCTAAAACTTGCTTACTTTTCCTTCTCTCCATTCGCATGTCAGACCCACGAGGGCAGGGACCTGGCTACCCCTTTCCTTCTGCATCCCCAGAACCACAGGCAGTGTCTGGTATTAAATAGGCCCTCATTAAAAGAAGGCCAAACCCCAAAGAATTGGTGCTTGTGAACTGGGGTGTTGGAGAAGACTCTTGAGAGTCCCTTGGACTGCAAGGAGACCCAACCAGTCCATCTTAAAGGAAATCAACCCTGAATATTCATCGGAAGGACTGATGCTGAAGCTCGAATAGTTTGGCCACCTGATGCGAAGAGCTGACTCATTAGAAAAGACCCTGATGTTGGGNCGCGTCTGTGTCCCTGCGGGTCACACAAGTATTGGTGCCTTCTGTGTGTGCCGTGGCCTGAAAGAGGTCGGGAGGCTCGCTCAGCTCCGTCTTCCTTCCCTCTCTGAGACTCCTCTGCCGCGCTCCGCAGCGGACTGTGCTTCTCTGGAGAGCCTTTTTCCTCTGAGACGTGCCCACTCTTCCTCGTTACCCCCCCCACCACCACCACTGCCCTGATTGCTCATTCTCAGCTCCTTTCCTCTCCCCGGCCTCTCACCTTTGCAGGCTCCAGGATGTGGCCCTTGGGCCTCGTGCTCATCGCTTCAGCCATGTCTAACCCTGTGCGACCCCACGGACGGCGGCCTGCCAGGCTCCTCTGTCCATAGGATTCTCCAGGCAGGAGTATCGGAGTGGGTTGCCATGCGGTCCTCCAGGGGATCTTCCTGATCCGGGGGTCAAACGCGCATCTCCAGCGTCTCCTGCATGGCAGGTGGGCGCTTTACTCACTGAGCCGCCTGGCAAGCCCCTTGCACCTTGTCCCTCTCTTCCCAACATTCCCCAGGAGCTCTCACCCAGTCTTCAGGCTTCAAAACTGCCCACCAACTGCCATATTCAAATCTCCAGCGCAGCCCTCCCCCTTGAACTCCAGTGGGGCGGCCGTCCCCTCCCACGCATCACCTCTTGAGGGTCTAATAGGTGCCGCAGTGTCAACACTTGGAAGACCACCCTCCCGCTTTGCAGCCCTGCAAACTCACGCCTCCCCCAGAGCTGTGCTTCTGGTTACTTACACCCGAAACTGGGAGTCGTTTTTGGCTCCGGTCTTTCTCTCACACCCTACATTTGACTCATCAGTGAACCCTGCCGGATGTGCCTCCAAAACCATGGTTTCAGTCTGCCCGCTTTTCCCGCTCCTGCTTGTCTCTG
The DNA here is from genome assembly GCA_006410615.1 of Neotragus moschatus. Taxonomy (NCBI): domain Eukaryota; kingdom Metazoa; phylum Chordata; class Mammalia; order Artiodactyla; family Bovidae; genus Neotragus; species Neotragus moschatus. The sequence goes on from SJYA01000219.1 coordinate 40,626, forward strand.
GCTGGGATTATTCACACTGCCTCCAGCTGGTCTCTCTGCTTCCCTCCCTGGTCAGAAAAGCCTCCAGAGGGATTCTGTTTAAATTCTTCCAGTGATCCCTCACCTGAGACCATTCCTTTGGCCTCAAGGCCACACAGCTCTACCGTCTACCTTTCTGCCTCATCTCCGAGTACCTCGTCCTTCTCCTCCTCCCCGTCATGCTGGTTTCCCCGCAGGTCCTTGAGCGCTCTAACCCAGCCCCTGTCTCAGGCTCTGCACCTCCTGTCGCCCTTCCTGGCACTCGGATGCCCCAGACACCCCCCTTGCCTGTTCTCTCACTTCCTTCGATCCCGGCTCGAGTACCACTCGGCTAGAGGGGCTCCCTGGCCCTTGTATAAGGCAGCAGCCTTGCCCTGCTCTGTGGCATCCATCAGCACGTCTCATACTGTTGATGCTGGGCCCGATCAGCTGGCTGACCCACTGTATGTGGGTTCATTGTTATGGGCTGAATTGTTTCCCCACCCAGATTCACGTGCGGAGGTCCCAGCCCTCGGAACCTCTGAATGAGGTCTGTTTGAAGACGGAGCAGGACCGCACGGTCCTTGTCCCCTACCCTGTCATATCCTCTGCCTGCCTTTAGCCTGCGGAGAACTTTAGCCGAAGAATGCATTTAATCAGAGCAGTGAGAAACGCTGGAACAGAGGAGACAGTCTAAGAGACTAATAACAGCGCCGTCACCACACAGTCAAGGACCTTCAGTTCCTTCTCAAGGGCTGTGGACAGTATTCTCAGCCATGTGCTGAGAGCTGTCTTATCGACACCAAACACCCAGTGGAGAAGGTAACTGCCTGATGGCCGGAGTGTAGCCAGGAGCTGCCTCAGTTCTGAGAACTGACTGCAGAGACGGGAGCAAGCGTGCCCAGAGCCGGAGAGCAGCTGCACCTGAAACAGTCAGGATGGCGCTCGTCAGACCGCTGAGGACCAATCTGAAGGTGACTGCTGGAGACGGCTGGGCCGTTTCTGCCTGCACCCCCTCCCCGCTTTGTAACCGTTCTCGCCCCCTGCTTGCTCGGGGGCGGGGAGGACGCAGAGGCGGCCTTGGGACAGGTGTCCACCACCCTCCTCCCATCTTTGCCGGTATCTGAAATAAATCAAACTTTCCTTTCTACCAACCTGACCTGTTTACTGACTTTTGAGCAGCCAGCAGCCAGACCCCCCTATGCGTATCTTTCAGTAACAACCTTGTCTAGAGATAGGCTCTTTACAGAGGCAATCAGGTCAGAATGTGTTCAGTAGGGTGAGACCTAATCCAATATGACAGTGACCTAATAATAAAAGGGGCAGTTTGGAGACAGAGAACCACACTGGAAGATCATGTGAGCGTGAGGACGGCCATTTGCAAGCCACACGGAAGAGCCCGGAAAGGATCTTTTTCTCACAACCCTCAGAAGCAACCAACCCTGCTGATATTTTCGCTGTGGACTTCCAGCTTCCCAAACTTGAGACAACAAACCTCTGCTGTTCAAGCCTCTCAGTTCGTGGTATTTTGCTAGGGTTGCCCGAGGGTATCAGCACAGTGCTCTAAAATCACTCTCTCCCCTGTTTCTGTCTTCTCCGCCTCGGAAGGAAGCCATTCTGTGGGGCCGCCGCTTAAGCTCTACCTGCTTGTAGGAGTGTAAGCAGCTGCCCAGTCGTGTCTGACTACAGCCCTCTGGACTGTAGCCTGCCAGGCTCCTCTGGAATTTTCCAGGCTAGAATACCGGAGAGGGTTGCCATCTCCTCCTCCAGGGGATCTTCCTGACCTAGGGATCGAACCCGTGTCTCCTTCATTGGCAGGAAGATTCTTTACCACTGAGCCACCTGGGAAGCTCACCTCCTTGAGGGGAGAGTATCTGTATAAACCACTTGGACTTCTCACCCGTGGACAATACACGTGTTAGTCACTTCTTTATTGTCTGTCTCCCCCAACGAGACTCTAACTCTGGAGGCCACGGATTTCAGCTTGCTGGTTCACTGTGAAAGTCTAGCACCTAGAAACTAGCACCTGGGCACATTGTAGGCACCTGACTATTTGATGAACAGAAGAACGAGTCAGCAACGACAACAATTAGAAACGGACGGCATTATCTAGTTTAAAGACACGTACTGTCAGAATGGGTAAGAACAAACACTCCTTTGCATTAAAGAAACTCCCAAGACACTAAATCACAGAAAGTTTGAAACATGAAAGAATAGTAGAAGACGCAGCTGAAGGAAAGCCAGCCCAAAGGGAGCTGGCGTAGCACTGTTAATTGTGGATAAAACATTATTGGGAAACAGAAGTGTAATTATGCTTATAGATTGTACACGGATGTATACTATCGAAGAAAACAATCTGTCCATATAGCGCAGGGAATGGTATTCAACAGCCTGGGGAGCCCATAATGGAGGAGGATGCAGAAAGCACGTGTGGGTGCACGCAGAGCTGAGCAACCGCGCTGCAGCAGGAGTGAGCAGCACGTGGTCGGTCAGCAGATTAAAAAATCGATCCATCCAAGAAAGAAATGGGGATTCTATTCAAGCCAAGTTGAGGATTGCAACCTGGACACTCTGAAGAGCTGGTCCATCCTGAGAGGCCAGAGCTGTGTTACATTTGCCTTTGAAACGTACAATGACGTAGCTGACTCACACCAGCCGGATCTGCACGTGTGAAGTGGTGGGTCACTGTGACCCCTCCCAAGAATAAGAAAGAATGGTGCCCTTAAGGAGGCTTCTTAGTGCTAGGAGAGTGTTCTTGTGCTTCAGGGTCGAGCAGGTGTTTCTGCTGGTGAGGAGGTTTGGCCAAGGCGTAATGCAGATATACAAAGCACAGCGGAGGACAGAGAGCAGGCTAAAGGGCAGAGAAGACTTTCATGTTTAACATTTCCTTGACTTGCTTAGAATAGGAATTTTTATTTCATCAAGATGTTATATATAATGTACGTATATATTTTGGGTGGTGGTTTAGTCGCTCAGTCGTGTCCGACTCTTGCGACCCCATGGACTGTAGCCCGCCAGGCTCCTCCATCCACAGGATTCTCCAGGCAAGGAGACTGGAGTGGGGTGCCACTGCCTTCTCCAGGGGATCTTCCCGACCCAAGAGTCAAACCTGGGTCTCCTGCATTGCGGGCAGATTCTTTTCCCCGTGAGCCACAAGATATACAATATTGACCATGCTGCTGCTGCTAAGTCACTTCAGTCATGTCTGACTCTGTGCGACCCCAGTGTATGATAATATGTAATTATAAATTAATGTATAAATGCTATAGGGCTTCCCTGGTAGCTCAGCTGGGAGACTCGGGTTTGATCCCTGGACTGGGAAATTCCTCTGGAGAAGGGAATGGCAACTCACTCCGGTATTCTTGCCTGGAGAATCCCATGGACAGAGGAGCCTGGTGGGCTAGAGTCCAGGGGGTCACAAAGAGTTGGACACGACTGAAGCAACTTAGCACGCACAAAGTGTATTGAACTTTGACAACTGGACAAGTCCTCTAGAGTGGGAAACTTTGACACATCTCCCTAACTGATAAAACAGACAGAAAAATCAGTAGCCAATAGATTTGACAAGCACAGACAACAAACTCTATCCAATCAGCGTGCGTGCAACTGTGCGTCAGCTGCGGACAAGCACATTTTCAAGCACAGGGAGCGTCTGTGAGAGCTGCTGATGAATACGGGCCACGAAGCAAGTCTCAGCAAAACCGGATAAACTTTCATCCCGGCCACCTCGCCCGCCTCTGATGCCGCGAACTTAGAGCTCTGTCAGGACAATAGGAAAGTCCATTTGTCTGAAACGTTTTAAAAGTCTGCTAAAGAACTCATTGATCAAGTGAGACTTGGATGGAAATTAGGAAACTGAACTGAGCAGTAATAAAAAGACAACATATGAAAACTCAGGACTCAGCTAAAAATGGTTCTTAAAACAAAATGCATAGTCTTAAATGTTTGTGGAAGAAAACAAGAAAGATAAGAAATCAACGCATTAAGGACTCAGCTTGAAAGATTAGGAAAATAAGACTGACCCAAAGAAAAGAGAAGTCAGTGCAAAAATGAGAGTTGGTAAAAAACACATAACAGAATTCTTAAAAAGTCAAAAGTCTCTGTGTGAAAAATATTAATTGATAAATTTCGGTTAAGATTCATTGGGGCATTTTTCTAGATTCCACATGTATGAGTTAATATATAACACTTGTTTTTCTGACTTACTTCACTCTGTATAAAATGGATAACTGATGAGACCTTACTAGATAGCGCAGGGAACTTCATGTTCTGTGATGACAGAGAGGAAATATGTGTATGTATAGTGGATTCCCTCAGCTGTACAGCAGAAACTAACTCAACAGTGTAAAGCAATTAAATCCAATAAAAATTAAAAATTTAAAAATAATTTTAAAAGACTCATTGGGAAAAAAAGAGAGAGGCATGAACAAAGGGACCTAATGACCAGGCACAGGAGAGAGTGAAGATGTGCCCAGAACAGCCCGGGAAGCCACCCTGGTGCCTGGCGTGGCACAGCCATCATCTCAGACCTGCCGGCCTCTGAATCCCCGCCGGAGGGCCACTTGTGTCTCACGGGGTTTCTGGGAGCCGCGTCTGTGAGGCCAACCTTCACATGCCTAAAGGCAAGCACACCAGAGCCCAGCTCTCCAGAGAAGCACCTGCCTCCTTGTCAGTGAAAGTCTCCAGGGTCACAGTCCCCTCCTCTCACACCTCCTTCCTCCGCCTCCTCTTCCTGAGGGGTGAGAGCGCTCTCAGACTCTCACAGGGCTGCCCCAGTCTGCGTTTCCAAGCAGCTATCCCACTGTATTGGAGAAGGCAATGGCAACCCACTCCAGTACTCTTGCCTGGAAAATCTCGTGGGCAGAGGAGCCTGGGAGGGTGCAGTCCATCGGGTCGCCAGGAGTTGGACACGACTGAACGACTTCACTTTCACGCATTGGAGAAGGAAATGGCAACCAGCGATGGAGCACCCCACTGCCATGGAGCACCCCACCGGGGATGGAGCACCCCACCGGCGATGGAGCATTCCACTACAATGGAGCGTCCCACCACCGATGGAGCACCCCACTGCGATGGAGCACCTCACCGTGATGGAGCACCCCACTGTGATGGAGTGCCCCACTGGGGATGGAGCACCCCACTTCGATGGAGCACCTCACTGCAATGGAGTGCCCCACTGGGGATGGAGCACCCCACTGGCGATGGAGCCCCCCACCAGTGATAGAGCACCCCACCGGTGATGGAGCACCCCACCGGCGATGGAGCCCCCCACCGGCGATGGAGCACCCCACTGCAATGGAGCACCCCACTGCAATGGAGTACCCCACTGCGATGGAGCGCCCCATCAGGGATGGAGCACCCCACTGGCGATGGAGCCCCCCACCGGCGATGGAGCACCCCACTGGGGATGGAGCGCCCCACCGGCGATGGAGCGCCCCACTGGGGATGGAGCGCCCCACCGGGGATGGAGCACCCCACCACGATGGAGGACCCCAACAGCTGTGTCCGAGGGCTCCAATTCCTCCACATCCTTTCCAACACGTGTCACTGTCTGTTGTTTGGTAGTAGCCATCTTAATGGGTGTGGCATAACATCTCCTTGTGGTTTTAATTTGTTTCCCTACAACCAATGGGGCTTGCTGGGTAGCTCAGCTGGTAAAGAATTAGCTACAATGCAGGAGACCCTGGTTTGATTCCTGAGTTGGGAAGTTTCCCTGGAGAAGGGATAGGCACCCCACATTAGTCATCTTGGCCTTCTCTGGTGGTTCAGATGGTAAAGAATCCACCTGCCATGCGGGAGACCTGGGTTCGATCCCTGGGTCGGGAAGATCCCCTGGAGGAGGGCTCGGCAACCGACTCCAGTACTCTTGCCTGGAGAATCCCATGGACAGAGGAGCCTGGCAGGCTGCAGTCCAGGGGGTCACAATGAGTTGGACACGACTGAGTGACTACACACACGTGTGCACGCATATACACACACACATTGCCAATGACACTGAGCACCTTTTTCTGCACTATTGACCATTTGTGTCTCTTCTTCGGAGAACTGTCTGCTCAAACCCATTGTCCATCTTGTAATTGGAGNAATGAGTTGGACACGACTGAGTGACTACACACACGTGTGCACGCATATACACACACACATTGCCAATGACACTGAGCACCTTTTTCTGCACTATTGACCATTTGTGTCTCTTCTTTGGAGAACTGTCTGCTCAAACCCTTTGTCCATCTTGTAATTGGAGTTTCCTTTCAGTGTTGAGTTGTGCAAGCTCTTCATATAGCTTGACTCTTAGACCTTTATCAGGAATATGATTTGCGAATGTTTTCTCCCATTCTGAGGATTGTCTTTTCACTCTCTTGATATTGCCTTTTGAATCACAAAAGTTTAAAATTTAGATGAAATCTGATTGATTTGCTCTTTAGTTGATAAATTTGAATGAAAAGAAAACTGTGCTTGCACGTGTGAAAGGTAAGATAAAATGGACACATTTCTAGAAAAATGTGACTTATCCATACAACCAGAGGTATGCTAGCAAATGCTTAACCGCTGGTTTTCCAAAACAACCAAACACACACACAAACAAGAGCCACTCATTTGTAGACTACCAGTTTCCACAGTGCAAATATTCCCACCACGGCCAGTTTCAAGTTCTTCACATGGCATCACTGAGTGCAGAGACGGCCTCCATCACACCCCTGAGCTCTAACACAAGAAATGGAAGCCTGCCGTGTCTTTCTGCAAGTGAGGTCTCGTCAAGCCTGCCGCCACTCGGTAGTAGCGATGTTGCTGCTAGTGAGAAATGACCTTGGCGGAGTGCTGGCAGAGAGGGACAGCCCAGACGCTCAAACCCTCTCCTGGCCTGGCTGTCTTTCTGACCAACGGTCTGAACCTCTGAAACAAACTAGACTCCTGTATCACAGAGCATCAGTGACCAGCTCCTGGCAGTTGCTCAGAGAGGGCCAGCAACACGTCCAAGGTCACACAGCAGCCTATGGCAGAGCTCAGCTGGAACCCAAGCCTCCGCTCTCGGCCCTGGAGCTGTGCAGATATGAGTCTGGTCCGTGAGCCCTCCTCAGCTAGGTCCCTGGCCACCTCACGCTGCCCTGCACTGGCCCCTGATGCCAGTGGGATGTGCACACACCAAGGCCAGGTCTGGCTGCTCTCTCTGTTCCTTCCCCGGAAACCTGGGGAGCCCCACGGGCAGGGCTATGTCTCAGGGCGGGGGCCAGCAAGGCCAGCTCTGAGCCCCGGGGAGAGCCCATCCCCCACAGGACCAAGTCATCAGGGGAGGTTTCCAGGAGGTTCTGGACACTCCCCAGAGGAGGTGGGTGTCCCCTGAGGCCCTTCCGGAGGCCTCGGTATGATGGAGAAATAAAGCGTGGGCTTCAGAAGCAGACGGAGCTGGGCTGGCGATCCAACT
>SJYA01000219.1:48071-72536 GCA_006410615.1 Neotragus moschatus
CTTTTCACACTCCACACTGCATTACCGATAAAACGGCTCAGATCTTGGTTGATGCAGAGGGGTGAAGGTGAGGGGAACACCACCATCACGCACCCCTCAAGTGCTGCTTTGCCAGGCTCCGTTTCCGTGGGGGCAAGCCTAGACTCTGCCTGAGTGCCTGTGGGTGGGTGACTTTGCAGATCCAGAGAAGCTGCAATGGGTGTGAGGTTTTCCTGGTGCTCCAGGGGTTAAGCCTCTGCACTCCCAAGCAGGGGGCATGGGTTCAATCCCTGGTCAGGAAACCGGATTCTGCATGCCACCGCTAAGATCTGGCACACAGCAACTAAGACTCAGTGCAGCCAGAAGAGGGGAACACCTGCCGTCAGGCACGCCGGCTGTAAGGAAGATCATTCCAGGAAGATCTTGGAAATCAAATGAACGTTTCTGCCGTTCTTGTGATCCCCATGTCCCTAGTCAGGCTGCTGTTTCTGGAGGCGAGGACTGTGACCCCCTCCTTTCCCTCAGAATGGCAGCTCCCTGGGCAAGGCGTTTCTCCTCTCTCTGTCTCCCTGCTTCTCATCCTCCCACCCTGGACCTGTGGGTGTGGGGTGTCCACTCTGTGCAGTGGCTTCCTGGAGTGAGAGGACCTCTGGCTTTGAAGGCAAACCTGTAATTCCTGGGGCAGCTTCCTCCTTATCAGTGCCCCTGCCTCTGCCCATGCCCAGCACGGAGGAAGCGTGTCCTCTGAAATTAGCTGTCCCCACTCAGGACGCTAATGGACGTCTCACGTCTGACAGATCCAACCCCGAATGGCTGATCCCCCGGCCCAACCTGCCCACCCCTTCTCCATCTCTCTGATAACACCTAGTTATCAACTAGTAACACCTAGTTACTGGGGCCCAAACCACCCCATTTACGCTTGACCCCTCTCTTTCTCTCACATCACCTGCAATCCATCAGCCAACCTCAGCTCCAGCTTCCAAATGCATTCAAAATTCAGCCTCTTCTCACCACCTTCAGAGCAACTGCCGGGACCAAGCCATCAGCACCTCCTGCCTGGATAACGCAGAACAGCTCACCACCTTCAGAGCGACCGCCGGGACCAAGTCGTCAGCAGCTCCTGCCTGGATAACGCAGAAGAGCATCGCTACACTATTTGACGCCCCCCACACTTTACTTACGAACCTTTACTTGCCCGAGGATATAAATGCCATCAGAGCAGGGATGGTGGTCTGTTTTGCTCACAGGTGTGCCGCTATCACCTAAAGGGTGCCAGAGAGTAGGTGCTCCATGGATGTTTGTCAAGCGAACAAATGAAATTCCACCAACGCTGAGAACAGGTGGAGGCCAGCGCTTGCTGGAGTTACAAGGAGGGATTTTCAGAAACCAGTAACCCAGCCCACTGCTCTGAGCCCCTGTTCAAGTGTCCTCCCCACAGGCTGGCCGAGAAAGCCAACCTGGGGCGGCTCCCACCATCTCTGGAGTCAGGGGGAGGCATCAGCTCACCTCTGGGGCTGGCACGGTGTGTTGAGTCAGCGGATCTGGCCGTGGCTGTAGTGCTGACTAGTGACGTGATCTGCAGCCGCGGTTCTCTTCCTGTGAAATGCGGAGACCAGTCATAGTTGCCAGCCTTTCTTCTAGTGAATACTAGGCCCTAGGCACTGCGCTAACCCTCCTACACTTAGCTCAGGTAATCCCCACATCAATCCAATGGAACAGGGACTATGGCTACAACTACCATCCTGCACGTGGAGAAATGGAGCCTTAGAGGTGCTGACGAACCTGCCAAAATCATAGGTTGTTAAGGGGCAGAGCTGGGATTTGAACCCGGACAGTCTGATCGCTCTGTGCTTTTATGCGCTGATTCCCTTAACGTAATATCGACTAGAGATGTATCCATAGGTCTTTTGTTACCCCGAAGTTATTGCCTGGAGATGTTTCAGTATTTGCCCACATAACGAATCACTGGCCACAGCCTAGAAGTAAAGGGCAGTTCTGGTCCCTCAGTCGTGCCCGACTCTTTGTGACCCCACGGACTGTAGCCTGCCAGGCTCCTCTGTGCATGGGATTTTCCAGGAAAGAATACTGGAGTGGCTTGCCCTTTCCTTCTCCAGGGCGTCTTCCTAATCCAGGGGTTGAACCTGGGTCTCCCTCATTGCAGGTGGATTCTTTACCATCGGAGCCACCAGGGAAGCCCACAGGCAATAGTTTCTGCGAAAATCCCCTGGTCAGTGAGGTGCTCACCTAAGAGATGAGATCCGCAGGCCACTCAGGCAGCGCAGGGCCCTCAGAAACGGCTGCCATCACCATGTCATGCCGCGTGGACTCGGTCACCGAGAGTCTGAGGATGGAGGCTAAGCTGGGGCGGAGGCGGGGGCTGGGGGCTTGTCTTCGGCTGGCAGCCGAGCTCTGCTCCGCCAAGGGCTTCAGATGAAGCCCCTTTCCCACTCCCCAGGGAGGCTTTTGGTGCCTCCTTCCTGAGCCTCCTGGATTGACAGGCCAAGAGGGATGGCATGGGGCCAGGGGGTGGGGACCCGGCTCGGGCAGGCTCTTCAGGTCACAGGATGAAATTAAAAGGGAGGAGGAAAGCGACAGGCTGTCAGAACTCACGCCCCTTCCTGGCAAAGAGGTGCCTGGGCGCGGAGCCTGGGAGCAGGGTGCACGGAGGTTGGACGCCAGCGGGTCGGGATGGCCCAGCACAGAGCCGTGCGGCTGTCCCCAAAGAAGCCCAGCTACGCCGTGTGTGCTGTGGGAGTTGAGACACACCTGGACGTTCACAGGTGAGAGCCGAGGGGCGCCCACCTGGCTGGCAGAGGGCTGAGCGGAGCTGGGCACCTGCAGCAGCGGGGTGGCCCCGGAGGCCGAATTGGGCACTGAGGAGGAGGCCGACGTGGGGCCGTTGTGACGGCAGAGCAGGTGGAGTTGCTGCAGCCCCCGGAGAGGGAGAGGCTGCAGGTCCGTGCTGGGGCCCTGGCTCCGGCACGGTCCCGTTTCTGGCCTCGAGCACTTGGGCAAGGGTTCCAGCTCTGAGCCCTGGGGCCGCAGTCTGGGGTCTGGGTTCTGCGTTCTGACATCCCAGCGGAACGCGTGTGGAGCGTCAGAATGAATCGTGGCTGCTTCTGCCCTCCGTTTCTTGCCGACAGCCCCTCTCTCTGGGGGGTAGGGGCGGCGTGTGGCAGCTTGGTTGTTGGACGCCAGCCAGGATGGCTGGGGTGAGAAGGGACGAGCTGGGGAAGGAGTGAACTTGTTGGCAGAGGAAAAGGGCTGAGAACAGGCCCGGGGTGTAAGTTTCCGTCTGCGCATTAAGGGAGGCGCTCAGAGGAGCCTGGGGCTTGCTGCGAGAGGGTGATGGGGGTGAGGCTGGGGGCAGGGCCCAGGACTCAGCCCAGTGTGTTTCCCCACTCTGCCACTGAGGGAGCTGGACTTGGGGGTCTCCGGGGGTCTTTCCAGCTCTGGCACCACTCTGGTCCTACTGGACCAGATGCGCCCAGAGCCCCTGTCGGCGGGGAGGGGGCAGAAAGGTGAGGGGGGTCTGCCTCCCAGAGCAGGTGGGAGCTGGGCTCTGGTACAAGCTGGGATCTGCGCTGGCCCAGGTTCACCTGGCCTCGGGGGCCCCCGCCCCCAGGGCCCCTTCTGCCGCCGCTGCCCTGGCTCTGGGGCGGGGACCTCGGGGGCGCGGGGAGCCAGGTGCCCCGGGGGCCCGGCCTCANTTGCTGCAGCCCCCGGAGAGGGAGAGGCTGCAGGTCCGTGCTGGGGCCCTGGCTCCGGCACGGTCCCGTCTCTGGCCTCGAGCACTTGGGCAAGGGTTCCAGCTCTGAGCCCTGGGGCCGCACTCTGGGGTCTGGGTTCTGTGTTCTGACATCCCAGCGGAACGCATGTGGAGCGTCAGAATGAATTGTGGCTGCTTCTGCCCTCCGTTTCTTGCTGACGGCCCCTCTCTCTGGGGGGTAGGGGCGGCGTGTGGCAGCTTGGTTGTTGGACGCCAGCCAGGATGGCTGGGGTGAGAAGGGACGAGCTGGGGAAGGAGTGAACTTGTTGGCAGAGGAAAAGGGCTGAGAACAGGCCCGGGGTGTAAGTTTCCGTCTGCGCATTAAGGGAGGCGCTCAGAGGAGCCTGGGGCTTGTGCCTGCGAGAGGGTGATGGGGGTGAGGCTGGGGGCAGGGCCCAGGACTCAGCCCAGTGTGTTTCCCCACTCTGCCACTGAGGGAGCTGGACTTGGGGGTCTCCGGGGGTCTTTCCAGCTCTGGCACCACTCTGGTCCTACTGGACCAGATGCACCCAGAGCCCCTGTCNCTGCGAGAGGGTGATGGGGGTGAGGCTGGGGGCAGGGCCCAGGACTCAGCCCAGTGTGTTTCCCCACTCTGCCACTGAGGGAGCTGGACTTGGGGGTCTCCGGGGGTCTTTCCAGCTCTGGCACCACTCTGGTCCTACTGGACCAGATGCACCCAGAGCCCCTGTCGGCGGGGAGGGGGCAGAAAGGTGAGGAGGGTCTGCCTCCCAGAGCAGGTGGGAGCTGGGCTCTGGTACAAGCTGGATCTGCGCTGGCCCAGGTTCACCTGGCCTCAGGGGCCCCCGCCCCCAGGGCCCCTTCTGCCACCGCTGCCCTGGCTCTGGGGCGGGGACCTCGGGGGCGCGGGGAGCCAGGTGCCCCGGGGGCCCGGCCTCAGCTCCCAGTTGTCCTGGGGGCCCTGGCCTGGGGCGGCTCTCTTGCATCTGGGCAGCCAGCANCCGCTGCCCTGGCTCTGGGGCGGGGACCTCGGGGGCGCGGGGAGCCAGGTGCCCCGGGGGCCCGGCCTCAGCTCCCAGTTGTCCTGGGGGCCCTGGCCTGGGGCGGCTCTCTTGCATCTGGGCAGCCAGCAGAGTCCCCGTTTTCTCCTCTTAACACAGTGTTGCCAGACTCAGCAAATGAAGATGCAGGACACCCAGTTTACATTTCAGGTTAAAAAATAACTTTTTTCAGTGTGTTGTGCGAGACATGCGTGTATTTTTAAAAGCAGCTGACATTCAAGTTTAGCTCGGCGCCCCGTACTTTATCTGGCGACTATGTTTTACCATCAGGAGTGGGGACAGGGTCTCTAGTGAGCCCCGTCTTCCTATTCCACCCCTGCTCTTCTCCCAGGGGATGGCTGCTTCTAGAAGGGAACTGCAGAACCTCAGGCCCTTCTGAGAAGCCTCTGACTGGGAGCCAGGAGATGGGAGTTGCTTCTGCTTCCGCCACTGACCTGCTGTCTGGCGTGTGCCAAGCCGCAGGCCCTCTCTGGCCCCGGTAGGGTGAGCTGAGTCCCCTGTTCAGTTCAGGCTGGTGGTAAAGCACCCACACTCGGCTTGGACAGACTCGGGGTCTCCTTCTAGCTCCGTCGGTGGCTGGGGGGCCCTGGGCAAGCTGCCACGCTTCTCTGAGCCTATCTTCTCATCTGACAAATGGGGCAGCAAGGTCACTGATGGTAACGGGTTATGGGTGCGTGTGTGCTCAGCCGGGTCCTTCCCATGGCCACCCCGCGGACCGTAGCTCACCAGACTCCCCTGTCCATGAGGTTTCCCAGGCAAGAACATTGGAGCGGGTTGCCATTTGCTGCTCCAGGGGATCTTCCCGACCCAGGGATGGAATCCTGGTCTCTTGCATCCCCTGTATCGGCAGAGGGATTCTGTACCACTGTGCCACCTGGGGAACGCCAGTAGTGGGTTGGGGGAGGGAATACATGTGAGCCTGCCTGTGTGGGGCCCTTGCCCTGTGGGAGGGGCCGTGCCACAGCTCTGACGGCTCTGTGGGTCCATTTTCCTCCCATCATGTCTCAGAGGGTGGAGGAGCAGAAGGCAAATGGGCTGTGTGGTGGGTACGCGGGGCAACGCGCCTGTAAACCTCCTTTGGGGTCACCAAGCCTCTCGGCATCTCCAGGGAGGGCTGCGGCCCCACCGCGGGTGCTGGGAAGCTGCCTGGTGGTCCGACTCTGCGGGCAGGGGCTGCTGTGGGGTCCTGGTAAGCAGCGTGGGGCACCCACGCCCGAGGTCCTTCAGGAGCCCTCACCCTAGATGTTGATGGGGACTAGCATCATAGCCGTGAGGGTCTCTGGGAAACAGAAGTTAATTCTGCAACAAGTTGTTTCCAAAGTAGACCTTCCGAAGAACTTCTGGCCTCTGAGGTCTCTGATAGGTGGGACCCGGCGAGGTGGAGTCGTCAAGCCGGGTGGAGGGAGGGGCCGTGGCTCGTCCCCTCCGGAAGGTTTGAAGAGGCGCCTGGGACTTTCTGGTGGTCCAATGGTTAAGGCTTCCAGCACGGGGGCTGTGGGCTTGATCCCTGGTCCAGGAATGAATATCCCACACATGGCCAAGAAAAACGGGAGCAGGGGGTCCTGAAGCCCACTCCGGGCCCCGGCTGGCTAGAGGAAGGGGTTGTACTTGGTGAACTCGGGGCTTTCCCACCCCTGCTGTGGGTGCCCCACCCCAGCTGAGGTTGAGCTAGGGGCCTCTGATTGGCCTTGCTGGGAGAAGGGGGATGGCCCCCAAAGAGGGCAGTGCCAGTCACCCGGGCTGAGGTCCAGCCCTCCGTAGCCGCTGGAGATAGGCGTGTGGGGTGACATCATGGGAAGCCACTAACTCCCCGGTGTGCGCTCCAGACTGGTTATTTGGGGAAACACCTGTTTTGGGATAATAGTGTGTCCTGGGGTGTCTCAGGCTGAGGCGCCCTAGAAATAGCATGTGCTACAGACCCTGCCCTCTCAACCTGGCGGGCTGGCGACCCCCTGCATCTGGCCAGATAGCCTGGACCATCTCTGTTTTCCTTGCCTGGAGGCGGTCCCCAGAGGACTTCTGCCAAAAAGGAGGACGTTGCGTCGGGCATGCATTAGTGATCCGGTCCGGTGTTCCGTGTCTGCCCAGAGTCAGAGCCCCTGGNGTTTATCACAGGGTATTTTCTGAATTGACTAACTACTTGGCTGCCTCGGGTCTCAGCGGCTTTGCTTCACACAGGGTCCTCCCTTGAGACACGTGAGTCTCCAGAGTATTTTCTGAATTGACTAACTTCTTGGCTGCCTCGGGTCTCAGAGGCTTTGCTTCGGGATCTTCCCTTGAGGCACGTGACTCTCCAGCTGTGGCGCTCTGCATGTGGGACCTTAGTTCCCTGATGAGGGCTCAAACCCAGCTCCCCTGCACTGCAAGGCGGGTTCTTAATCTCTGGACCCCCAGGGCATCCTTATCATAGGATACTGAAGGTGGCTCCCTGTGCAGTCCAGCGAGAACTTGCTGTTTGTTTTACCTGTAACCGCTCGTCTGCTAACCCAGCCTCCCACTCGAGCCCTCCCCCGACCCCTCCCCGCAGGCAGCCAGCAGCCTGTTCTGTGTCTGCGACTGCTTCTGCTCCACAGGCAGGCTCGTCCGCGCCGTGACTTAGATTCCGCGCGTAAGCGCTATCACGCGGCACCTGTCTCTTCCTGACTCACTTCACCTGGTATCGTGGTCTCTGGTCTCAGCACACTGCTGCAGAAGGCGTCGTGACGGTCTCTCGTCTCAGGACACTGCTGCAGAAGGCGTCGTTTCATTTTTTTGAGGCTGTGTGCACTCAGCTGCTCAGTCATGTCCGACTCTTTGAGACCCTACAGACTGCAGCCCGCCAGGCTCCTCTGTTCGTGGGACTCTCCAGGCAAGAACACCAGAGTGGGTTTCCGTGCCCTCCTCCAGGGGACCTCCCGACCCAGGGGTGGATCCCGGGTCTCCTGTGTCTCCTGCCCTGGCAGAACTGCTCTTTGCCGCTAGTGCCGGCTGGGAAGCCCCTCTTCCATGAGCAGTATTCTGAGCAGGATTCTGCTGTGAATACGTATCTCACCTTCTTCACCCATTCACCTGCTGGTGGGCACTCAAGTTGCTCTCTGTCTTGGCCACTGTGAACAGTGCTGCTGTGAATCCAGGGATGCGTGTATGCTTCTGAGTTACAGTTTTGTCTAGATGTGTGCCGAGGAGTGCGAATGTGGGATCATACGGTAATTTATTTTTAGTTTTTGCTTGTACACTTATTTATTTAGGCATACAATTGCTTTGCAGTGTTGTGCTGGTTTCTGCTGGGCATCAAGGTGAAGCAGCTGTGTGTGTACACATATTCCCCCGCTCCAGCGCCTCCCTTCCGCCCCTCTAGGTCATCACGAGCATAGGCTGAGCTCCCTGCGTTCTGCAATAGTTTCCCACTTGCTTATGCTGTTGCTAAGTTGTGTCTGACTCTTTGCAACCCCCTGGACTGCAGCACACCAGGCCTCCCTCCCTGTCCTTCACCATCTCCTGGAGTTTTCCCAAATTCATATCCATGGATCAGTGATGCCATCCAACCATCTCATCCTCTGTCGTCCCCTTCTCCTTCTGCCTTCAATATTTCCCAGTATCAGTCTTTTCCAATGAGTCGGCTCTTTAAACCAGGTGGCTAAAATATTGGAGTTTCAGCTTCAGCATCAGTCCTTCCAATGAATATTCTGGGTTGATTTCCTATAGGACTAATTGGTTTGATCTCCTTGTAGTCCAAGGGGCTCTCAATAGTCTTCAGCAAGACAGTTCAAAGGATCAGTTCTTCAGCACTCAGTATTCTTTATGGTCCAAATCTCGCATCTGTACGTGACTATTGGAGAAACCACAGCTTCGACTATACAGACCTTTGTTGGCAACGTGATGTCACTTTCTGATACACTGCCTAGGTTGGTCATAGCTTTTCTTCCAAGGAGCAAGCCTCTTTCAATTTCCTGGCTGCAGTCACCATCCACAGTAATTTGGGGGCTCAAGAAAATAAAATCTGCCTCTGTTTCCATTTTTTCCGCATCTATTTGCCTTGAAGTGATGGGACCGGATGCCATGATCTTCATTTTTGAATGTTGAGTTTCAAGCCCGCATTTTCACTCTCCTCTTTCGCCCGCATCAAGATGCTCTTCAGTCCCCCTTCACTTTCTGCCGTTAGGGTGGTGTCATCTGAATACCTGAGGTTGTTGATATTTCTCCTGCAATCTTGATTCCAGCTGTGATTCACCTCGCCTGGCGTTTTGCATGATGTACTCTGCACAGAACTTAAATAAACAAGGTGACAATATACAGCCTAGTTGTACTCCTTTCCCAATTTTGAATCAGCCCATTGTTCCATGCCCAGTTCTGTTGCTTCCTGACCTGCATACAGGTTCTTGACCTGCATTCAGGAGGCAGGCAAGGTGGTCTAGTATTCCCATCTCTTGAAGAATTTTCCACAGTTTGTTGTGATTCACACAGTCAAAGGCTTTAGCATAGACAGTGAAGCAGAAGTAGGTATTCTTCTGGAATTTCCTTGCTTTCTTTATGATCCAGCGAATGTTGGCAGTTTGATCTCTGGTTCCTCTACCTTTTCTAAACCTGGCTTGTACACCTTCAACTCAGGTACTGCTGAAGCCTAGCTTGAAGGATTTTGAGCACTTCCTTGCTAGCATGTGAAATGAGCTCTAGTTCGAACATTCTTTGACTTTGCCTGTCTTTGGGATTGGAATGAAAACTGACTTTTTCCCGTCCTGTGGCCGCTGCTGAGTTTTGCAAATTTTCTGACACATTGAGCACAGCCCTCTAAAACGTCATCTTTGGGGATCTGAAATAGCTCCGCCGGAACTCCAGCACCTCCTCCAGCTGTGTTCCCAGTGATGCCTCACGCCTCGCTGGCCGTCTGTTTTATGGACCGCAGGTTGTGTATGTAAATGCTGCCCCGTCAGTGCCCCGCCTTCCCCGTCCTGCCCTAAAGTCCACGTATCCATTCTGAATCAGCCTCTTTATTCCTGCCCTGCAAATAGGTTCATCTGTGCCATCTTTTCTAGACTCCATATTGATGGGTTAATATACAATCATTGTTTTTCTCTTTCTGGCTTCCTTTGTGAGACAGACTCCAGGGCCATCCGCCTCACTGCAAGCGACCTCGTCTCCTTTTTATGGCTGTGTAAACCCCACTGTGTGAATGCAGCTCTTCTCGATCCGTCCACCCGCTGATGAGCACCCAGGCTGCCTCCCCGTTCTGCCTGTGGCAAATAGGGCTTCAGAGAGCCCTGGGGCACACGTGTCTTTCGGAGCTATGGTTTTCTCAGTGTATACCCTCAGTAGTGGGATTGCTGGGTCCTATGATAGTTCATTTTTTTAGGGACCTCCATACTGTTCTCCAAATGACTGTTTCAATTTACATTCACACTGACAGTTTGCAGGAGGGTTCCCTTTTCACCACACTCTCTGCAGCATTTGCTGTTGGCAGGTTGTTTTTGATGATGACCGTTCTGACTGGTGTGAGGTAATGCCTCATTGCAGCTGTGACTTGCATGTCTCTAGGGGTTACTGTGTCCAGCATCTTTCCGGGCGCCGGTTGGCCATCTGCTTTTCCTCCTTGGAGAAATGTCCATCTGAGGTCTGCTCAGTTTTCAGCTGGGCTGCGTGCCTTTTCGTTGCTGAGTTCTCTGAGCTGCTTGTGTATTCTGGAAGTCAAGCCCCCGCGGGCTGCGTCGTTTGCGATGGTCTCTCCCGTTCTGCGGGCTGTCTTCCGTGTTTGTCTATGGGTTCCTTTGCTGTGCAAAAGCTTAAAAGTGTGATTAGGTCCCGTTCGTTCTCTTTTGTTTTTACTTCTATTGTCTTGGTTGGGAGACTGGCCTAAGAAACCACTGGCACAACTCATCAGAGAATGCTTCGCCTGTGGTCTCATCTGGGGTGTCGCATTTTCTGCTAAGCCGTTACACCATCTTGAGTTTCTGCGTGAGGGGAGAGGGAGTGCTCTATTTCACTCAAAGGTGTTTAAAGGCAGAGTGAGGGAAAGGGCTGTAGGGTGTGTGATTGAGGACGTTCTCGTGATCGGTTGGTGGTGAGGTAATCAGGAGTCAGCCTCGTCAGCCTTCTGGGTCTACGTGCTTGTGGGCAGCATGCAATTAACTTCTTCCACCTGGTGGCGGGGGGTGGGGGTGGGGTTCAGTATCTGTGAACCGCTCCAGGGTGTGGCCCAGAACCCTGTCTGCATCTATGAGGGGGAAGTAAAGGCCCTTGAGTGTCTAAGCGGCTAAGACAGTGTTTGTCTTATTTGGCCGTTTCCCTTCGTTTCTGCATTTTCTTGGTTTCCTGGTTAAGTCTATTCTTTGAACTCAAGGAAAGCCCAGGAGGCTCAAGGTCTATCACGAGCGAGAGGCAGATGGAGGCCGTGGAGGAGGGCGGGAGTCTGCTCCAGCAGGTCCCTAGGCTCTGCTTGGTTGTCGCTCCACGTTCCCGGGTTGTCTTGTCCTCGGCCATAAAACAAGAGCTTCCTGTACCTCTTGCCCACAACCAGGCCCCGTACTGGGTGCCGAGATGACCACAGTTCAGTGAAAGTAGAATGGGAAAGTTCCCTGCATTCTGGGGGGAGAAATGGGAGAGAGACAAGAGGGAAACGTGTGAAATAAACGTGACATGTCGGGTGACAAGCACCTCGGGCTGACAGGAGAAGCAGCCAGGTCATGCGGTTAGGGGACGTGAGGCCCATGAGCCACCGCCACTGCCTTAAGCAGGGCAATCAGGGCACCTCTAGGCAAGAGATGAGGCACTGAGCCCCCGGGGGTGCTCCCAGCTGAACATTCCGAACGCAGAGAACCCAAGCGCAAAGGCAGGCGGAGCATTGCCCGTGCCCCCCAGCAAGAGACGCTACTGCAATGAGAGACGGCCAACCACAGTCAGGGAGTAGCCCCCGCTCGCAGCAACTAGGGAAAGGCCACCAGCAACAGAGACCCGGCACAGCAGAGACAGTGAAGGGCCGGTGCCTGGCACAGCTGGAAAAGCGCACGGCCACCCTGGTGAAAGGCTGAGTCCCTCCAGGGAAGGCGAGGAGAGTGGCGGCAGTGCAAACTTAGCAGCGTAGCAGGGTGCCTCCCCAAGGGGACCTGATTGTCTTTTTTTTTAAAGGAAGTTTACAAGCCTGTTGTCAAACACAGCCATTATTTAAAATTAAACTGTATATTGCTTGCCTGTTCAGTTGCTCAGTTGTGTCCGACTCTTTGCAGCCCCATGGACTGTAGCCCTCCAGGCTCCTCTGTCCATGGGATTCTCCAGGCAAGGAAACTGTAGTGGGTTGCCCTGCCCTCCTCCAGGGGAGCTTCCTGACCCAGGAATCGAACTCTTGTCTTTTGCGTCTCCTGCATTGGCAGGTGGATCCTTTATCACTGAGCCACCTGGGAAGCCCCCACCATCGTTTTAAATACAGTTTATTGAACAGTAATAAGAAGAGAAGCCTCCACCAGGAGAAGCCTGAGCCCTGAATGAAGACCTAGTGGAACCAAAAATAAAAAAATCTGAAAGGGCGACGGCAGCGGTTTCCCTGGTGGTTCAGTGGTGACAGCTCTGTGCTCCCAATACAGGGGGCAGGTCTGGTTCCTGGTCGGGGAACCAAGATCCTGCGTGCTGTGAGACGCAGCCAAATTAAAGAAACAATCAATCAAAAAATAAATGGGCAGTACTTAAAAAAAAAAGATAGAAAATACTTAGCACGCATCTGTTTCCAGACATCTTATTACTGCATCCGGCCATCACCTGTGTTCCGCCAGCATTCCCTCTCTCTGGTAGGAGAGTGGCATGTAGGGGCCTTTTTGCACCTCTTTCCAACGCTGGGTTCAAGGGTGTTGCGATGATAGCTTGAAACTGACCTTGGTGGGAGTGTTTACACCAGCGAATCTGGCAAAGTCTACAAATCGGGACTCCGTTTATTGCTTTATTGACGAAGACAAGGTGACTAATAGCTTGACCTTGGTGTCTGTAGCTGTGGGGCTGAGACTGACACGGAGCTGTGAGGAGGTGCTCGTCCGGGGCTTTCTGGTGGAAGGCAGCATCTCCACCGTCTCGCGTTCTTCTTCCCCTCGAGCGCAGATGAGAAGACCCTTCAGCCTTCACAACGCATGCGTCTGTGACTGTGAGCCTAGGGCAGCTTATTTATCGGGGAAAGAATGAGCCGATCGGGGCAGCTCCGCGCGTGGAGTCAGGACGGAGCTGCAGCCGCCGCAGGTGAGGCACTCTCTAGGGCCAGCGGTCTCGGTGGAGCGAGACTCAACGAGACAAAGCTTTATCTTTAGAGATTTTTAAAAACTATTTATTTTTATTGTTGGCTGTTCTGGGCCTTTGCTGCTGTACCCGGGCTTCCTCCAGTTGCAGCGAGCGGGGCTGCCCCCTTGGGGCAGGACACGGGCTTAAAGGCTTTGAAGCAGCACACGGGGATCCTCCCGGGCCGGGAACCAAGCCCGTGGCACCTGCGTCGGCCGGCAGGCTCTTAGCCACTGGACCTCTGGGGCAGCCCCTCGCTCCAGCTTCATCTTTAGAACAAGAAGAATAATGGCCACCTTGCGGGGCTGTGATGTACATCAAAGCGCCAGATCCTGCATGGGACTAGGGATTACCGGAACCGTGACCGTTGCCGCCGTTGTCACCGGGCCCGGTGCATGCTGGGGACTAAGTGACCGTGCTGGGGATTAGGGAGGCCTGCTGTTTGCTCCAGGGGGGTTTATGTTGGCTGGGTTCTTGGGAGTCTGGGAAAGAATGGCGACAGGAGCTGTATCGAAGGACCCCTCTGGCAGTCGGGTGGACATTTGTGTGTGGCCTTGACCTTGGGTGGTGGCCTTGAGGCTGGCGGCTCTTTCCCGGGGGACAGCAGTGGAGAAGCTTGCCATGTGGTTCCCTTGTCCAGCTCCCCTCTAGCACGCACTCTACACGGCCACAGGCCTCACGGATGCCTGGGGCCTCCCCCAGGGACGGCAGAGGGGACTGCACAGTGCAGGGCCACTCAGGGAGCAAGGAAGGACAGGGGCGCCCTCGAGGCCCGCTGGCTCAGTTTCAGGTACCCTGCAGCCCGAGTCTGCAGAGCACCCCTCTGGGTCTTTGGTCCAGAAGGCCGGCCCCTCTCTGCTGTGGCTGGGAGCTGCTGTGGTGTGAGAAGCAGCGTGAGGCCCAGAAGACGGGTGCCCCTGCCTGGGGGCTGGCACGCCAGGGGCTCCACAAGCCTCCCTTTCTGGAGCCCCGAGTTCTGGGCAACCAGGCAGCTGCGGGGCATCAGGGGAGCAGGAGAGGTTTTCACTGGGCCCTTCCATCACTCAAGTGCTGTGCTGCTGGGTAGAGATGGGCCCGAATGCCCTAGCGGAGTCGGGGAAACTGGATCCATTCATTCATTTAACAAGTGTTCATGAGAAGGACTACATGCCAAACACTGTTACAGACTCTGCAGCAATGAGCAAAATAGAGAAAACTCCGTGCCCTCAGGGGCCTGAGCTCCTCGCAGGAGGGACGAGCCACAGGCAACAGTCTGGCCCGGGCTTCCCTGGGGGCTCAGACGGCAAAGACCCCGCCTGCAGTGCAGGAAACCCGGGTTCGATCCCTGGGTCAGGCAGATGCCCTGGAGAAGAGAATAGCAACCCACTCCAGTATCCTTGCCTGGAGAATCCCATGGACAGAGGAGCCTGGCAGGCTACAGTTCATGGGGTCACAGAAGAGTCGGGCACGACTGAGTGACTAATGGTGTGGTTAAGAATCAGAACAGAGGGACTTCCCTGGCGGTCCAGCAGCTGACCCTGCACTCCCAATACAGGGAGCCCAGGTTCAATCCATGGCTGGGGAACTAAGATCCCACATACCNCATGGGGTCACAGAAGAGTCGGGCACGACTGAGTGACTAATGGTGTGGTTAAGAATCAGAACAGAGGGACTTCCCTGGCGGTCCAGCAGCTGACCCTGCACTCCCAATACAGGGAGCCCAGGTTCAATCCATGGCTGGGGAACTAAGATCCCACATACCACAACTAAATAAACAAATATAAATATGTGTTAAAAAGAATCAGAACAGAATGACAGAGGTAAGGAGAGTGGAAGAGATGGGGAAAGGTCAAGTGTTCGGGGGGAGGGAGGCCTCACTGAGAAGGCGCCATCTGAGCCCTGAAGAGGGTAAGGGAGGAAGCCTTGTGGATCTGCAGGAAAAGCATTTTCTGCAGAGGGAACAGCCACGGCAAAGGCCCTGCGGCAGCACAGCCCAGCAGCTTCAGGGAACATTGGGAAGGTCAGTGAGGCCTGAGCAGAGTGGGTGGGGAGGAGCAGGCCCTGGGAGTGGGGAGGGGCTGCAGGTGGGCGAGGGCCGACCAGGAGGGGCCTCAGGTGCTGTCTGGGATGATGCTGCGCATGGCTGGGACCAGCGCTTCTGAGTGCAGTAAGAGTGTGCTCTGTTTGTTGGGGAACAGCCTGGAGCACGCGCAGGCGGGCCGAGGAAGCTGTCTAGCGCTCTAGGGGGGCAGGGACGGCGGCAGAGGACATGAGAGGTGGGTTTCCAGTTGGGTTGGAGAGTTTGGAAGCATCGGAGCTACAAGTTTCGGGAGCAGGGGCGTTGGGGTTGTCCAGAGGGGTTCCACCTCTGCTCTCTGGAGTTTCAGGGGCCACTATGGGAGCGGAAGGATTAAACACTATGATTCGGCATCACCCCCAGGCCTCTTCTGTCCGCCTTCTGCCCAGGGTTCCATTCGAGGTCCACGGAAACAACTCTGCCCCTGAAACAAAGCTCCGCAGCCTAGCTCTGCTCTAAGCCCTTCGTGTTGCAAATGGGAAGGCTGAGGCCAGGGGGTGAGGGGCTCAGGGTGGGTCACGTGGGCATCAGTGGCGAGCTGGGATGGGGCCCTGGGGCCTAACCGGTTGGTCTCCTGGCCAGGGGCACCCCCCACGCCCCACCCCAGCCGTGGGGGTGCTGTCTGCATCGCCTGGCAGCTCCCCCGCTTGCTGGTCTCTTCTGAGTCTATGACGCTGACCTCTCTCCTGTCAGTGATGTGCCTGAGGGCGCTGAGAACTTTGGGGTGTCTGGGAGCTCCGGGGTGAAGATCTTCATGGTCTATGACCCAGCGCGGGTGACGGAGCCCACGGGCAGGGCCCATTGGCCCCTGGATGCCAGCGTGGATGTGGTCATATCCGTGGACGCAGCCAGTAAGGCTTTAAACGACCTCAAGGTAAGAGGTCCCTTCCCTCTAGAAGGTCAGAACCCCAGACAAAGTACACCCCAGTCACACACCGCCCTAGTCAGCCAGCCCCACAGACTATGATGCCCAAATCTGCACCCACGACACATCCCAAAACAAGCCCACAGACAGCTAAGCCTGTAAAGTCACCCGACATGCCAGCATCCACACACGCAGGAATGCATACTCCCGTAAAGGCACAGCCTGCCTGCTCCCCCCCTCAACTTCACAGACACCCCCTTGGATCCCAGCTCCACACCGACCCCGAACAGGCCCCGTCCGCTCCCATGCAGACAGGCGCCCTCAGCAACAGCCGTGCACNTCCCCAGAACAGGGCTGCCCAGCTCTCCTGCGCTTGGGGCGGGGTCAAAGCTTGCCGGGACCTGGACGCTATGGTGGGACGGGAGACCGGGGAGCCCAGCTAACCCCTCCCCATCTCTTTTCAGACATCTCCCTCGACGCTGACACTGGCCGCACAGGCAAGGTGAAAAGGAGCCAAGGTGACAAGGTGGGCCTCCTCTGGCTGTCCCAAGATGGCACGGGCGACAGGCAGGCCTGGGGGTGGTCCTAGGGCGGGGCGGCTCTGCCTCCAGAAGGGTGGTGGGTTCCTGGGCAGCACACTGCTGGATTCTGTGTATCCAGCAGTGTGGGGAAGCCATCTGAGGACTCCCAGTCAGATGAGTGGGCCTGACCCTGTGTGATCAGCGTGCTGTGTGACTCCTGGGAAAGAGCTTACGCTCTCTGGGTCTCTCTAGTGCCACCGTACACCTGGGATCTTTTGCTTGAAGTCTTTTCTATTTCCTGGGCTGTATTTGGACTCCTAAGCATGATAGGTGCTTCATAAAAGGTTGTCAAGTGGCCGAATGAAGGCTTCCGGAAGAGGAGGCTGCAGGACTACCCTGGTTAGAGTCCGAAGAGCGAGAGGGAGGGTTGGTGGGATCCAGGCATTTTCCCACAGGAAGTGTCTGAAGGCTATCCTGGGAGGATAGAAAGTAAAATTTGGGGGAAAGGACCCCAGGGAGGAAGCCTGGATCACACACAAGACTTTGTGGACAAGATGGGGCAGGACTGCCCGGCATGGATGTGCAGGTTGCTCACTGCACAAGGCTGCTGAGCAAGGCAGTGAGTGCGGCCTGTGGCGCAAAGCATGCCTTGGGCCCTGATACAGAGATGGTGGACAAGAGTGCCATGTAGGTTAGCAGAGGTCCCCCAGACCCAAGCTTGAATCCCACCTCTGTGACTTAGGGCTCACCTCCCCAGAGCCTTTTTCCCCCCTTTTGTAAACGGGGAAAATAAGCTCTGACTTCCGGAGTCTGGTGAGAATAAAGCAGAGGCAGGTCAGGAAGAGGTCTGATCACAGAGGCAGGACTCCAGCCATCTCCCCGCCTGTCAACTCCACCCTCTTTGCAGGGCCTGCAGGGTCACAGGTGAGCATCAGCGACCACTGGGACAGGCCCCAGGAGAGGACCGGGGTGGGGCGGGTCCCAGCAATTCTCTCGCCCTCTTCCAGCCTCGGCCCCCAGGCAGGGCCAAAACTCAAGAGACTGGCAGAGGCCATTTCTGGGCTTGGCATCACCACCCTTCCTTTTGCGGTGTGATGGTTGGGAGGGGCTGCTGTGTATGGCTGTTTAGGTTGCTCACTGCACAAGCATGGCGTGACTCTGGGTCTGGAGAGCTGGAGCTCCAGTCCCCAAATCTATTATCCCTCTTTAAATCTTCAAGTAAACCTGGAATACAAAAGTCTCCAAGCTAACAAGGCAGACAGCTCCAGCCATGTCCAGAACCCCTTGCCAGAGACTGCTGGGGCCTGCTGGCCCTGAGGCCTCTCCTTCTGCACAGGGAAGCTGGCGCTGGGGCCCTGAGGGCTGGGGGGCCATCCTGCTGGTGAACTGCGACCGGGACGACCTCAGGTCCACGGGGACGGACCTCGCCGACACGAAACTGGCCTCGCGGGATGGTGAGTGGCAGACGGGGCAGGTGGCCTGGGATGGCACGCAGGGCGGCGCGGGGCTGCCTCATGGGCCACGCTCTCCAGACCTGCAGGACACGTCCCCGGTGGTGCTGACCTGCGACGCCCCTGACGCGCTCTTCGACAGCCACAAGCTGGTCCTGAATGTGCCGCTCTCTGATTCCAAAAGAATGCGAGTCTTCTGCGCCCAAGGTGAGCGGCCTGGAGGGGCCTCTGCCCTGCCTGCTCCAGCCTCTGCTTCCCAAATCATCTCTTTCTTCTCTTATCCACATCTCTCCCTTCTTCCATTATCATTTTGCAATCCTCACTACCACTTAAAAGCAGCCGCCAGCCCAAGGAAGAGGGTCTCAAGCTGGACTCACTTTATGGACGGGAAAACTGAGGCTCAGACATGTGAATTCCCTTCCCTAGGTTCCCACAACCAGCTGGGAGTGGAGCAGGCATTCCAAGTCAGTCTCTGGGGCACCAAAGCCCCTCTTCTTCCCATGGCCCTGGCCCTTGCCCCGAGCCCACCCCTCCTCTGCTGAGTCAGTACAGATTGAGCTCTCGAGGCCTGACCAGAGCTGTCCAGGCTAGGTGGGGGCAGGGACCAGCAAAGCCAAGGCCCAGCCCTGCCTTTGGAATCCAGTTACTCGGCCGGAGAGTTTATTAATGAAACTCTGTGGCTTAAAACAAAACAAAACCAATCCTTAACCCCGAGGTGACCTTACTCATTTTCATAAATGGCAAGAGGCCTTCCTGCCTCTTCCTTCTTCCTCTTCTCTCTCTGTTCACACTGACTCAGAGCTCGTTGCAGCTAAATTCCAGCAGGAGCCAGAATGCTGCTTCTCTGCACCAGTGGTGGAAAGTTAGGGAGGGGTCTGGCTTGGAAGTACTTACTGTGATTTCAGAACATAAGCTCCATCTCCGCAGGTGAGCTGACAAGCCTTCCTGCTNCTGTTCACACTGACTCAGAGCTCGTTGCAGCTAAATTCCAGCAGGAGCCAGAATGCTGCTTCTCTGCACCAGTGGTGGAAAGTTAGGGAGGGGTCTGGCTTGGAAGTACTTACTGTGATTTCAGAACATAAGCTCCATCTCCGCAGGTGAGCTGACAAGCCTTCCTGCTGTAAGGACGTGCTAGGGTACCGGTTCCCAGACGACCCTCGGGGGCGGGGAAAGGAGATCGGCCAGAACTGCTAAGCGCTAGGAGCTTTGTTTAAAAAATTGAGATGACATTCACAGAACATAAAAGTAACCATTTTCAAGTAAACAGTTTAGTGACATTTCCTGGTGGCTCAGACGGTAAAGAATCTGCCTGCAGTGCGGGAGACCTGGGCTCGATCCTGGGTTGAGAAGATGCCCTGGAGAATGGAAAGGCTACCCCCTCCAGTATTCTGGCCTGGAGAATTCCGTGGACAGAGGAGCCTGATGGGCTACAGTCCGTGGAATCACAAGAGAGTCGGACATGCCTGAGCGACTAAACGACAGTCCCGTCCCGCAACCCCAGCCCTGAGCTGCGTCCGACTCCTTGCGACCCCATGGACTGTAGCCTGCCAGGCTCCTCTGTACGTGGGATTCCCCAGGCCAGAACACTGGAGGGGGTTGCCGTTCCCTCCTCCAGGGCATCTTCCCGACCCGGGGACTGAACCGTGTCCCTCGTGCCTCCGGCGCTGACAGGTGGGATCTGTACCACGAGCGCCACCCAGCCCCAGCCCTAGGCAGCCGCGAACCTGCGTCTGTGCCTACGGACCTGCTCGGACTGTGCGTCTCCTGCAGATGGAGTCGCACGACGCTCGCCTTTTGTGTCGAGCTTCTCCCACGAAGTGCGGCGTCCTCACGGTCCTCTGCGCTGTGGCACGCGTCGGCACTGCGCTCCTTCTTGTGGGTGAGGGACACGCCAGCACGTGGGCATTCTGTTTATCCGGTCTTCCGCTGATGGACATTTGGGCTGTTTCCACCTTTGGGGCCGGCTGCATTTATCTCCTTGTCCTATATAAAGCTTGCACCGACCTTGTGAGAAACATGTTAGCCCATTTTACAGATGAGGAACTGAGGCGCAGAGAGGTTGAGTCGTTGGGCTGAGGTCACACAGCTAGCACTCCACACTGCTGGAGAGGAGCCCGGGTCGCTCTGACGCAGACTGGCTCTGCCCCTGCGTTCCTGGCCTCAGGTCTCCTGCCCCATGCCCCCTCACCCGAGTCAGCACTGGGCAGCCAGAGTTACGGTGATAGTGGGTGCCCCCGGCTACCACGTGGCCCTGCGCCAGCCTTGCGCCCACGCTGACTCGGGTCTCCCTAGGTGGGAATTCCCTCCTGGACTATGAGCAGGTGCTGGGGCCCCAGCACCTGTCGCACGAAGTGGCCCGTCAGCCCGGGGAGCGGAGGATCCAGCTCTATGTGGAGGGGCTCAGCTTTCCAGAGGCTAATTTCCTGGGGCTGGTCTCCCTCAGCGTCAGCCTGGTAGACACCAAGGTAGGTGTGGTGCTGGGGGCAGAAACGGGGTTCGGGGAGCTTTAGGGCCCAGCCAGAGGCTCCAGGGCTGCAAGGCTGGAGGCCAGGGCTCCCGAGGCCCGATGGGGCTCCCTGCGGGGCCCACTGAGTCCCCATTCTCCCCCTAGACCCTGCCCGAGGTGCCCCTCTTCACAGACACCGTGGCCTTCCGCGTGGCCCCCTGGATCATGACCCCCAACACCCAGCCCCCGCTGGAGCTGTATGTGTGCAGGTGAGGCCTCTCCCTCCCGCAGCTCTCCCATTGCCTCTGGACTCCCAGAGACAGGAGCAGAGAGCGGTACCGGGCCTGGTCCTGCACGCTCGCAGGTCGGGCTCACCGAGGGCCCCCAGGGGCACACCTGGGTACGGGACAGCGGTGAGCTGGCTGGGCCATCAGCCTGCTGGCTCTGAGCAGCCAAGGCCCCAGCTGCAGCCCCCCATCCTTACCCTGCCCTGCCTGGAGCAGCCCCGAACATCCTGAGTTTATCCCAGGCCCTGTTCAGGTTCCCGGGGGCGGCAGGAGTCCCAGCCTCCCCCTGACGGGGCTGTGCCCCTGGCTCGCAGAGCGCGTGAGAACTCACATTCCAGGACTGTCTGTGAGCCCCGGGCATGCCTGGGCCCCTGGCCCTTCTGCCATCTCTCAGAATCCACGTCAAGCCCCTGGAGGGGCAGGGCAGCCTGGACTGGCACGGCTGCTCCAGGGCCCTGCAGAGGAGGTCAGACCACCAGAAAGGGCCATAGATAACGTGGAGCTTAAGCCAAAAGGAAGGCTGTGGTCAGACGGCTCTGCTCTGCTGGCCCGGCTCTGGTGTTCAGACGGGAGGGGCCCTTTCTTTCCCTTTGCTCACTTGCCTTTGTTGAGGCCAGTTGTGAGAGACCAGAGGAAACGGGTGCCTCCCCCTCCCTGTCCCCGCGGCCGTGAGACTGGGTCAGGTCCCCTCAGCAGGGCCCAGAGCCTCGGGCATGCCCCCGCCTGTCACTCCCACCTGATGGGATCTGGACATGGGGTCCGTCTCTGTCCCTCGCCCACAAGCCTCTCCAGCGCGGGGACTGCGTCTGAAGCTGCGGGCAGCCCGGGACCCAGCACGGATGGCACCCAGGTCCCTCCGCACCCCCCAGGCTGCCATCAGCAGCCCTGCCTCCCCCCCCCCTCCTGTGATTTGCAGCGTCCTAGACTCTCACGGCCCGAATGCGAAGTTTCTGAGTGACATGTCCGATCTGGCGCTGAAGGCCAGCTGCAAGCTGATGGTCTGCCCTTGGGTTGAGAACCGAAATGACCGCTGGATCCAGGTGGGCGAGGAGAAGCCCGGGCGCGGGGGGCAGCCCGAGCCCCGTCCCCACCCCGGCTCCGGGGAGCAGCCCCTGCGGCTCTCTCCCGCCTTCCTTTCCCCTAGAGAAGCTGGGCCGGGCGCCAGGACCCGGGTGGGCATGGCCTGGGAGAGGCCTCCTTCTCCCGCCGCCTGCACTGCTCCGTGTCTCCTGCTTCCCCCCAGGGCTCTGGCCCAGGCAGAGCCCTCCCCCACTGGGTCCCTGAGGAACCTCCTGCCCGCTCGAGGCCTTGGGGAAGGTCTGCTGCCCTGCCTGCCCCGGGCCTGGGGTGCCAGCCCCTTCTCAATGCGAGGCGGTCACGGAGGCCTTTTTCCCTCGCCCTCCCAGGATGAAATGGAGTTTGGCTACACTGAGGCCCCGCACAAAGCCTTCCCCGTGGTCTTCGACTCCCCCCGAAACAGAGGCCTGAAGGATTTCCCTTACAAGAGGATACTGGTAGGCGGCGAGGGCACGTGCGGCCACCGTGGGCGCCTGCCCCTGCGGGACGTGCTGCTCCGTCTTGCCTGGCCCTAGTCCTTCAGGGGCTGCGAAGGGACGCAGGGGGGGGGGCTCTGGCAAGGGGGAGTTGGAGGGAGGCCTGGGGAGGAGTATGTAGATGAAATGCAAATCACCCTGTTCTGGGAGGGGCGCGGGTCTCCCCCCAGGGGCTGTGAACAGACAGTCAGCTCCAGGGAGAGCAAACTGCCCTCTGGAGGGCACGCATCCTTAGTGACCCTGACAGCTCTTGCTCGTGTGCCGGGGCCTCTCCTTGGTAACGGGTGTTTTCTGAACACCTCCTCCGTGCCAGGCCCCACGACGCCTGCCGGGCACAGGAGGGCGGCAAGAGCCGCTCCAGCAACCACGTCCTGAGTTCCAGGCCCTTGCCGCAGCTCCTCCCAGCTGCTCATCTAATCCACATGGACTCCTGTGAACGAACACTGTTACTATTCCCGCCTTACTGAGGCTCAGAGAGGTTACGCACCCTACTCGAGGCCACACAGCTAGGTAGCAGCGGCACCAAGATGTGGAACCAGAGGGGCCGCCTCACAGCCCCTGCTCTTGACCGCTAGGCTAAGCCGCCTTCTGAGAGGGTCGCTGCCCCAGAGCACCTGTCTCCGCCTGTTTACCAGCGCCCTCCCCCACCGCCAGGACAATGCTCCACTAGGGATGTCCAGGAGCTCCTGGGCACACAGAACAGGGACATTACTCTACCCTAGAGGGGTCAGAGGCGAGTCCCCGGGGAGCCGACCGTGAGCCCTGCAGGCTGAGTCTGCATCAACAAACAGCCTGACCCCAAGCCCTGGGCCCGACCGTCCATCGTATTTTCCACTGATCTCTGCCCTACCCTGGGAGCTCAGACGGTTAAAAACTCTGCCTGCAATACCGGAGATGTGGGCTCCATCCCTGGGTCAGGAAGATCCTCTGGAGAAGGGAATGGCAGCCCACTCCAGTGTTCTTGCCTGGAGATTCATGGACAGAGGAGCCTGGGGGGCCACAGTGTATGGGGTCACACAGANTTTCCACTGATCTCTGCCCTACCCTGGGAGCTCAGACGGTTAAAAACTCTGCCTGCAATACCGGAGATGTGGGCTCCATCCCTGGGTCAGGAAGATCCTCTGGAGAAGGGAATGGCAGCCCACTCCAGTGTTCTTGCCTGGAGATTCATGGACAGAGGAGCCTGGGGGGCCACAGTGTATGGGGTCACACAGAATCGGTCGTGACTGAGTGACTGTCTTCCTGGTCTGTCTTGCTCCTTTCCTTTCTTCTACTTCCTTTAGGTTTAACTTGCCGTTCTTTTCCTAGCTGGAAACGGAAACGAAGATTTTTCAACCCTTTCTCTTCCTAATGTGTTTAGAGCTGTGTCATTCCCAAGAAACGCTGTTTACTGGCATGCCCACGGGTTTTAACAGCTGCCTGCTTATTGCCTCTCACCTCAAAACACAGTACAATGTCCCCTTTGATTTCTTCTTTGACCCAAGTGTTGTCTCATTTCCAAACATTGGAGATTTTTCTACTTATGGTTCTGTTGCTGGTTTGGGTACTGCTTACCAAGTGGACTTTATCTTTAGCTTGTCATTCTCTACTGGAGACCGGCTGGTGGCCAGCGCTGTGCTCGTTTCGGGCGTGCAGCGAAGCGACTCAGTCACGCGCATGCAGGAGTCCATCAGGTTTTTTTGGAGGGGGGGGTGGGTTTCAATAGCACAATGCTCAGGGCACAGGGAGACCTTGTGAAAACCGAATAGAAGTTGTTTTAGGGAGTAGATTCCCACAGGAGCATCACTCGGCCCCTACCCCAGGAGCTGTCTCTTCCTGTTCTAACTGATCCCTCCTTTCGGGGGTGGGGGTATATTTTCCCGGTTCTCCCCTAGGGTCGTGACTTTGGATACGTAACCCAGGAAATCCAGTTCACCGGCGCCTCTGGCCTTGACTCCTTCGGCAACCTGGACGTCAGCCCGCCAGTCGTGGTAGAGGGCAAGGAGTATCCCCTGGGCCGGATCCTCATCGGCAGCTGCCTCCCCAGGTGAGAAGCAGGGAGCGGGGAGGGCCCTGGGGCATGCAAGGCGACGTCTACCCCGGACCCCCACCACAGACACAGACACAGCTCTCCAGTCTGAGAAGTGGTCCTAACCTCCTGCATGGACTCCTAGGATCAAAGACGCAGAGGGCTGGAATCTTAGATGGAAAAGCTCACAGAACCTTTGGAAAGAAGAAACTGGCGGCCACAGTCTTCTGACCTGCCCAGAACTTTATGGCGCAATTCGCCCCCAGCACTGCTGCTGGTTAGCTG
>SJYA01000219.1:81678-96364 GCA_006410615.1 Neotragus moschatus
GGTCCGGTAGACTTAGTGAGCAGATGAGGCGGGAGGAGGCCCCAGGAGTGGGGGGCTCGTGCCTGAGTGTGCCCAGGGCAGGCCTGGCACAGAGCCCACGCAGCCAGTGGGAGGCCCCCTTCTCCGCTGCCCACTGAGCCGGCGGGAGCATGAGCCTGGCTGTGGCCGGAGGGTGGCAGCAGGCACTCAGGGAGCCAGAAGCCACCCAGGTGCAAGCCCAGGCCCGCGCCTTCCTCGCTCTGTGCCCTTGGGCAGGTCTCCCGAGCCTCAGGGTCCCATCTGGGGTAGCAGTGGCAGAAAGCTGTCGTGAGGCTCACACCAGCTGAAGGGGGCAGGGGGCCTGCGGGGGGGTGGCCTGAGCTAAAGGGCTCAGCTGACGTTGCCCCTTCCCGTCCCTGGGCTCCGGGGCCTCTGCCCTCGCCTCCCAGAGGTGCATCGACTGGAACCGGGAAGTGCTGAAGCGGGAGCTGGGCCTCACCGAGCAGGACATCGTGGACATCCCGCAGCTGTTCTCCCTGAAGGGCACCTACGCAGAAGCCTTCTTCCCCGACATGGTGAGGGCGCCGAGGGCGGTGGGGTTCCTTCCGCCCTGGGGGCGCGGGGGTCGTGGTGGGCGGTCAGCGGGGGTCCGCGGGAGAAGCCCTCCCTGTCCGAGGGCCTCTGCAGGGCTCGCCTTTGGGGGCGGATAGAGAGCATCTCCACCACTGGTTCCCACCAGGGTGACTCTGCCTGCCTCGGGCACTGTGCCCCACGAGGAGGATGCCACGGCATCTGGTGGGTGGAGGCCACGGATGGCCAGACACCCTGCGGTGCCCAGGGCGGCCCCAGGCCGGAGCACGTTTCCCCTGAAAATGGAGAGCGGGAGCCTGGTTTGTGTCCAGTGCCCCAGGCTTCTGCTCGGGGGCCTTGGCCGCCTGTCCTGCTCCCCAGGGGCACCCTGGCGGTCAGTTACGCGGGCAGCGGGGCAGCAGAGGAGCCACTGGGATCTCACGGCTGGGGCCCCTGCTGCCCAGAGTGCCCCTCAACCCCCTGGGAAAGGATGCGGAGGCGTCGGCAACAGCGAGCGGGGGTTCCCGGGACGGGAGAGCCTCCGCCTTCAGCCGGGGCCTCTAGCACGGATCCCTGTCGCTGGACAAGCCAAGGACGAGGCGTGAATCATGAGATCCTGATCGGATTCCTGATCGCGTTCACTCCTCACCACTCGCTATGGGCTCCCTGTAGAGCCTCCGGAGACAGGCCTTCACACCCTCGGTTCCGCTGATATTCGGAGCTGAAGACGGTCTGCTGGGGGTGGGGGGTGTCCTGTGCATCGTAGGGTGGTTGCAAAGCACCCCGAGAGGTAACGTCGGCCCGGCCGGGAACCGCTGCCCTGAGGCGGCGCTGTCAGAACCTTCTCGGACGCCGGAAGCCTTTTACACCAGTATAACGTGGAAGCCGCCACGTGTGGCTTCTGAGCGCTTCAAATGTGGCCAGTGCGACTGAAGAGCAAATTCCCACTCAGTCAGCACCACCTGTGGCTAGTGCCGCTGCGCCAGGCGTCACAGCCCCAGGGCTCGGCCTGGCTCTGGCTCCGCTGAGGCCGGGGGTGCCCACGGCCGTGGTTACCCTCTCTGGGCTGCGGCCTTGTCCACACCTGCTGGGAGCCCCCTCCCCGAAACACCGCCCTTTATGGGAATCTCCCGGCTTCAGGGCAGGCCCAGCTAGAGGGTCCCAGTGTGTCCTCACCAGAGGACTCTCAGGGAATGCTTGGTTAATCCCCCGTTTGTCAGACGCGGAGAGAGGCCATTGAAGCAGAGGTCGTTGCCTGGGGTCTCTAGGGAGCAGATGGATTGGCCTGCTGTCCCCCGAGTCCTCGGGGAGCAGGGCTGGGCTAGCTGCAGCCCTGAACGCCACCCCCGGGCCCTCCCCCCGCCCTGTGCCCCTCTGCATGCCCCCCTTCCATCCCTGATGTTCTGGCCCATTAGCCAGCGACGAGGCAGCACAGGGCAAGGCCACGGGACTAACGCCGCCGGACCTCCCAGCTCCACACTGGTCCCGGCAGCAGATGGCCCTGCAGGGCAGGCTGGAGGAAGTGGGGCCAAGGTTGAGGCGCACGTCAGACCGCCCACCCGACCCCGAGAGGACCCAGCGAGCCAGTGTCCCCTCTGAACACCACGGACAGCTCCTCTGGCCTTCCGCTGGGGCCAGACGCTACCTCTGAGAAGCCTCCGCTGCCTGCAATGGGCAGATTTCCCTTCCCCTCGTGAGGGCCCCTCCAGGGAGACAAACACCCCTGCCCCCCTTGCCCCCGCCCCTGAGCACCCCTGGCAGCCGCAGCGGTGTGCTCTGGCAGAGGAAAGGGAGAGCAGCGTTGGCGTGAGTCAGGCCTGAGTCACAGTTCAGTCTCCCCGTCCTCTGGTTGTGTGCCCTTATTATGCTCTGTGACCTGTCCAAGGCGTGGCCTCACAGCGAAGCTGTGTGGTTTCTGATGCCATACCTGGCACCTGGCGTATGCCCAGGAGACGGTAACCACAATCAGGGCTCCAGGAACGGCTGAGCAGGTGTGTTCTGCACACACGCTCCACACCCGTGACCCGCGCACCTGTAGACGGCACTTTTGCTCGACAAGTTTTCTGGCAGATGACGGTGAAGTCTTGTTCTAGCAAAGCTGTTATCTAATCTTCTGATACGAGGAAAGTGTTGGAGGAAGGGTGACTTTCATTGATGTGACGTTACTATGTATGTTCCTGGCAGCCCTGCCTGTTATTTTTACTACTTTTTAATTGTTTGGCCATGCCGCATGGCATGTGGCATCTTACTTCCCTGACCAGGGATCAAACCCATGCCCCTTACACAACAGTGCAGAACCTTAACCATGGGGCCGCCAGGGAAACCCCAAGCCCTGCCTGTTATCAACCCTCTCCTCCAAATATGAGTCTGTATCTTTGCTGCTTCCAGAAGCCCTAGTTCTGAGGGGCCACCCTTGGTGCCCAGGGGTGAGAGAGGAGATGGGCAGGCCCTGGGGGTGGGTCTGCCTGACCCTGGACCGAGAAGGGGCCCCAGTGTAGCGTGGCCCCGGCAGCGAGGCCTCTCTCTCACCCCCTTTGCAGGTGAACATGGTGGTCTTGGGCAGGCACCTGGGCATCCCCAAGCCCTTCGGGCCCGTCATCAACGGCCGCTGCTGCCTGGAGGAGGAGGTGCGGTCCCTGCTGGAGCCGCTGGGCCTCCACTGCACCTTCATTGACGACTACTTATCCTACCACAAGCTGCTCGGGGAGATACACTGCGGTACCAACGTGCGCCGGGAGCCCTTCCCCTTCAAGTGGTGGCACATGGAGCCCTGAGCCAGCCGCCCGGCGTCCTCCCGACCCCCCCGCCAGGGAAGCCAGCCAGCGTGAAGAGCCTCCACCTGGCCGCCATCCTGGGGGGGCCGTGCATGCCTCCCCCGAGCACCCCCAAGCGTGCTGGTCGCCACGGGTACCTGGATACAGGGAGGGTCACGGCACACTCAGCTTGAGAAGGATGACCCTCCTTGCCCCCTCACCTCTTCCCCACCCACGGGTCCCAGAGGTTCTGGAGACCGTCAGCAGCCTTAGCACGGTCTGGGGTGGCCATGCATGGCCACACGTGCCTCGGCAGGTGCCCCAGCTTCAGTCGCCCCCCTCCGTTCTGAGATGATTCCCTCCGTGTTTGCACCAAGAACGGGGCCCACAGGGCGTGGACCCAGGGTCTGTAGCCCACCAGTGACTCGAGTAAGACCAGGAAGGGGGCTTTGGAGCTCCTCTTTCCTTTACCAGCTTCTGTCTCCTGCAGCGGACCCCCAGGCCGTAACCTCCCGTCACCCCTCAGCCATATTCACATAGGCAAATCAGGACAGGAAAACTTGGTGTCCGTGGGCCTGTTTTAAAAAGAAAAGGCATCAAAACCCCTGTTAATGCCTGCCTCCATCCTCAGAAGGGCGCTTGTTTCCTGTTTGGAAAGCCTTTAATTATCTGGCTCAGACAACACTGAGAGGCCAGAGAGAGGAGGCAGGCGGGCGCAAGGGGGACCCGCTCCCGCCCCCGCGGCCTCCCAGGCTTTGAAGTCGGGGCTCCGGGTGCGATGAGGCCTGGCTGATCCAGACCCCACGAGGAGGCGAGGCCCAGATGTCAGAGAGGGTGGGAGGGACCATTAGGTCATCTCTGCGGGTGCGGGTTAATTTCCTTTAATAGCCCTTAATTATCCCCCTCAGCTCCGCAGGCAGCGGGAGGGAAGGCCCGCCCACTCTCCCAGCAGCTCTGCCGCCCGCCCCGGCTTGGGTTCCACCTGTGAGGAAGGGCCCCATGTGCCCCCCGAGCCCCGGGAGAGAAGGCAGAGCTGCCGCGGGGAGCCGGCAGCCTGGCCCCGGGTGAGGTACCGGGATGGGCACAGGGCTGCGGGCCTCCCCCGACCAGCAGGGGCAGGGGCATCCCGCCTCCCTTCGTCCCCCCAGGCTTTGGGGCCAGCTCCGAAGCTCTGAGCCCCCGGTTCCCGCTGAGACTCAGAGCGAGCCTCTTGCCCTTTAAACCCTCTTAACCGCGGACCACTTGGCCATCAGAGGCGACCACAGACACTGGCCTGTGAAACTGATGGAAATGGAGCAGCGCTGGTTTCGGGGGCGGGGCGGTGTGCCTGGCTCCTCCCCCTCCAGGAGGCTCCGTGGAACCCCACTTGCACGCCCTGGTCTAACCTGGGCGCCTTCTGCTCACCATCCTGATGCCCCCGGGCTGAGCCAAGAGGGGAAGGGGACTCTCAGCTCCCAAAGGTGTGCAGCCGGGGTTCCGGAGAAAGGCCGCGGTGGGAGGGGAGCGGGCATCAGGAGGGACGGGGAGGGCAGCACGGGCCTTCCGGAGGGCACTGGGGGCCGGGAGCTCTGGAACGGCTGCTGGGCTGGGGTGGGGCTGATGTTCCCTCTGAGAATGTTCCAGGTGACCGGTCACCTTCCTCCTGATGAATAAAATGTGAACATGCATGTCTTCCTGGGCCTGTCTCTGCTTCTGTTCTCTGGGCCGTGAGCAGGAGGCGGGGAAGGTCGTGGGCGGGGGCGGGGAGGGCTGTTTTCAGTTCCACTCACTATGCCATCAGCTCTTTGGCTCAACTCCCACTGGCCTTGGCAGCTCCTGCCCAGCGGAGAGCCCCCAGTGCCAGGCAGGCAGGCTGACACAGCGGAATGGCTGGCACATGCCCGTTGAGAGGCTTCCTGCTTTGCTAAGATGGTTATCAGAGGAGAGTGGGTCCTGTCTCGCCATCCCTCTCCCTTCCCTGGGCTGTCTGCTTCCTCTCTCGGGGGGCGGGGGGGGGGGTGTCCTGTCCGCAGAGTGGGACAGTCTGCGGCAGGAGTGATGTGCAGGGCCGCAGGCCACTGGAATCCTCTCTCATTCTACTACACTACCTGGCCTCAGTGGTCTGATTTCGGAACCTACTACGCTACCTGGCCTCAGTGGTCTGACTCGGAGGCCTGAAGATATCCTACATCCTTGGTGCTGCCTTGAAATGCTCCTTGGACACTCGCTCACTCATTCACCGTATTTGACGTTTGTTGTGGACTAAAAAGCAGAAAGTGGCTCCTTGTCAGTCATGGACACTTTAGTCTGACTAAACCACAAATCTCTTTCTAAAAGCCGGCATGCGTTCTCTAGGGAGAGGGGAAGCAGCGGTCCACCTCCATGTACAAAGCTCCGGCGCTCTGAGCAGGAGGTTGGTCCTATCCCCGCACAGCAGGCCAGGCCCAGAGGGATGCCCTGGTTTGTGCGTCTGTTTCCCAACTGTGTCCACAGGGAGGCTAAGGCCCCTGCCTGGCGTTTCCTCCTGAGCTCTGACTGCTGCCCAGAGCAGGCTCAGCCCCCAAGCCATTTTACAGCCCGAAAGGTGAAGCTGTCACTGGACCCAGCATCTCTCCTTGCGAAGAACACCCTCTGCAGACCGAGCTGGGCACCAGAGTGCCAGTCTTAGAGTTGCTGAGATCCTGGAACTTGTGCCAACACCCCAGCCAGGGACTCTGGGAATCAGATCCTGTCCCCACCCTGCCCCAAACTGTTAGCATCACCAGGGAGGAGGGAGGAAACCTCTGTTCAGCACCTTCTGGGCCTCCTTGGGCAGGGTGTGTCCACTATTATCTCTGCTGGGCTGGTGCCTAGCCACACCATCCATAGATGAGGGCACCCAGAGGGGACAAGGCCCCAGGGCCGCACAGCCGGCGCCGGCGGAGCCTGGGTCCCAGCCCAAGACTCCTCTCCCAGAGACCTTGCTCCCACCTTGTCAGGCGGCCAAATGCCCTCCCTGATCTGTCTCCCCACCTGACCAGCGGGAGCCTTCCTGCTCTGACCTTCTAAGCTCCTCCTGGCCAGAGAGTGTTTCCAGAAGCTTTTGGCACCTAATAATAATAATAACAATAACAACACCACCCATAATAAAATAACGCTGAGCTCCACACCAGAGCTCTTCTCGTGCTGTCCCCATTAACCCTCACAATGACCACTTTTCAGATGCCAGATTGAGGCACAGAGCAATTACATGACTTGCCCCTGGTCACTCCGGAAGTAATTGTAGCAGGGAGGCAATCCAGCCTGAAAAATCCATGCTCTTAAGAAAAAGACTGGTGTTCCTCAAAATGCCTTGAAATGCTATAGTTCAGTTCAGTTCAGAAATGCTCATAGGGCTGCTTGTAAAAAACAAAAATTCCGGGGGACTTCCCTGGGGGTCTGGTGGTTGAGCCTTCACCTTCGGGGGCAGAGGGTGCAGGTCTGACCCCTAGTTGGGGAGCTAAGGTTGCACACACCTCACGATCAGAAAAGCAAAGCATAAAGCAGAGCGATATTGTAAGAGATTCAGTAAAGACTTGAAAAGTGGCGCAAAAAGAAGACTCCAGGCGCCAGGCTGCTTATCACGTTGGAGGCTGGACCTGGGGATCTGCATTTTCACCAGTTTTCCCAGCACGGCAGAGAAGCTCCCCACTGACGACATCTTGCCTCTGAAAAGACAGAAAAAGAGGGTGAAGAGGCCGAGAGTGGAAATCGAGAACGGTCCCCGATCAACACCCTGCACCTGTGGCGCCTCCAGGGTCCTGGCCAGGCACCTCAGGGACTTAAGGTTCTCCCCTTAAAGTGAGGAATTAACTGTCTGTGGGCCTGGGTGGGAGCCATAGGGCCACATGCAAACTCCCGGCTTCTTCTCGCCAATCCTGAGCTCGTGGCTCAGGGAAGGGGCTGGGCTTCTGGGACTGGAGCCAATGAGCTAGTGCCTTGGGCTGCTGGGGTGGGGCCAGGGTCTTTAAACCACACGCCAAGGGGCGTCTGAGGCTCAAGCCCAGGTGGAGGCCAGCATGTCTCTGCAGAGGATTGTGCGCGTGTCCCTGGAACACCCCACCAGTGCCGTGTGTGTGGCTGGAGTCGAGACCTTGGTGGACATTTATGGGTAAGAGCCAGAAGCCTGGGGTGGGCATTGCGGGCCCCTGGTGCTGACCCCGGGCTCTCCTTGCAGGCCATCTGGGGCGCTTCCTGACTTGGCTGCCCTCTCCTGAGTATTGGCCTTGGAACAGCAGCCAGGCATGGAAAGAGGTCCTTGCCTTTCTCAGCCGGGCTTCTTCAAGACCCCAGCCAGGGGGCATGAAGTGTGGGGGACTGAACGGAGGGAAAAGGCCCTGTAGCTCTGGTTCAGGGCCTCGGAGGCTGCTGGGCACTTGCCCCTGTCCTGACAATCCTGCAGGCTGGGCTGGGGGGTCTCACTGGGCACACAAGACTAGCAAGAGGGGTACCCACATCCCCAGCTTATGAGCTCTGCAAACTGGGCATCAATCCTTTTGAAAAAAAAAAAAAAATCACTTACACAACAAAGCACTTAACTCTGTGCCAAGCACTGTTCTAGGAGCTTGACAAGCCTCTTGAATTTAATCCTTGACCTTTAACTCCCAAACTTGACTTTCACAACAACCCGAGGGGCTGAGTTTATAACTAGCTTTCTTTTGTGTGATGGTTGTGGAAATGGAGGCACCAGCAGAGCAAGTCGGTGGCTCAGCCACACAGCTACGAAGTGGCGAAGCCAGCACTCGAAGCCGCCCGTCACCGCGCTCTCTGCTTTCCGCCGCCTGCCGCTTACAGAGCAGCACCCGCGCTTTTCGCTCCTGCTACCACGGTGGCTGTGGCCGTAAAGCCAGAGGCTGGGGGGAGGCCGCCGTCTTCTCTCTCTCCCCTGGAAGAGAAGGAGAGCTCGGGCAGGGTTTCAGGAGCTGGGCACTGGGAGTCACCAGGAAGCCGGCTACTTTACTTCTTAAGGCGTCCTCAGGGGTCCTAGGTGCAAGGCTGAGCGGGGAAGGCAGGTAGTCTGGGGGTAGGAGCGGAGAAGCCCGCACCGTGCGGCTCTTCCCATCACGAGGCTCTCGGCGCTGTCCTGAGACGAGCCTGGGTTTCTCAGCCTCAGCACTGTCGGCACGGTCACTGCCTGTTGAGGGGCCAGCCTGTGCCCTGGGAGATGTTAAGCAGTGTGTCTCTGGCCCCTGCTCAGCAGATGCCAGTGATCACCCCTCACTTGTGATGGCCAAAAGCACCTCTGGACATCGCCCAGTGTGCCCTGGAGGGAAGGTCTCCCCCACCTGAGAACCAGCATTTTAAACCAGGACTTTAAAAACTGGAGTTAACTTAGAAGCAGAGATGGGGTTGGTCCCGGGCACTAGAGGAGAGGAGCTGAGTCAGGCTGGTCTGCAGCAGGCTGAGGGTGGTGGGCAGTGAGGACTGGGAAGGAGACTCAGTTGCTCCCGACACAGAGAGAAGCCCCAGATGATGAGGAGGGGTGCCCGTGCCAGCTGGCGCCACCGCCTGCCCCAGCTCTGCATGCCCGTGGGGGTGACTCACCGGCCCTGCCTACTTCATGCCTGTCGGGCAGCTGTGTCTCTTGTTTGACCTGCCGCAGGAAGCCTGGGACCGGCGCCTCCCCTGCAGAACTTTCTAGAGGATGGAGGATGGCCTTGGACCGTGAGTGGCAGAGGCAGCGTGTCTTGGGGTGATGCGGATAGACAGGCCATCCTTAGGGTCCACAGAGGAGGCTGTGGGTGGGACAGCCACGGGGTAGGGGGAGCCTCTGGCCTCAAATGAGAGACTCTCGGGCCTCCAATAACCAGCCCGTCTGGGGATGGGAGGCGCTCCTAGTCTGTTCATCCGCACGCTCGTCAGGCATTAATTTTCCTTTGGGGTCTAGTGTGGGCCAGGCATGGGGACACAGTGGTGAACGAGCAGACGTGCCTTCTGACCTCTGAGAACCCTGTCCTGAAACTCTAGCCGAGGCCGGACCACCTCTTAGCGGTGCTGCGGGAAGGATTCTTGTCTTGCAAGCAAGCAGGACCAGATCACTTCTGAAGTCCCTTCCGACTCGGAGATGCTGTGATTCGGCAACCCTGGGTGCTCAGACCGTGGGCCAACGGAGAAGGGCAGTGGCCGTGCGGTCCGCCTTGGCTCTCCTGAGAGCTGCTGACCTTGGCAAAGCCACTTGACCCCCCACGTCACTCTTTCTTCGTCTGTAGAATGAAGGTCGTGATTACGTCCGCAGTGATGCCTAGAGCCTGCATGCCCGTCACTTGCCCTAGAGTGTGTGTGACTGACGCTAACTCATGCTCCAGCCATCCTGTGAGGTGGTACGGTCTTCCTCCCCGTCTCAGAGATGAGGAAACTGAGGCACAGAGAGGCTGCGTCATTTGCCCCGTTACACAGCCAGGGAGGGGAGGCAGGGCCAGAATGCAGCCCGAGCACTGAGGCCTTCACCTCAAAGGGCTGCTGGGACGATTGAGGTCATGCATGTGGGGCACGTAGGCGGTGCCTGGCACGTGACCATTCAACTATGGCAACTGCTGCCCTTATCACCACCACCATCACTTTACCCATCTCTCCTGGCTCTCTAGACAGCCTCAAGTGTCCCCAAACCATCCACAAGAGGGCAGGGGAATAACCTCTGAGCCCTCCTGGGAGAAGGAGGAGAGAAGCAAAGAGAAATTAACACAGGCTGAGCAGTCAGGGCAGGCTCCCTGGAAGGTAGGACCTGCAGGATGAGCAAGACCCCTGGGGGCCTCTAATCAGGAGCAGATCAAACCCTGTCTTCCTTCTTTCCGCTGAGCTGGAGGTGGCCCAGGCTTGGTAAAGGGGTTTTGCTCTCCCTGTTAGGGATTCTCAGGGAGAGGGGTAACACACAGACCTGGTGGGCCGTGCGCTGGCTTGCAGCCAGGATTGAGAAGGCCGTCCCTAGCCGGAAGGGCAGACAGCTCACCGCGTGCTCAGCAGAGGCGGCCTCACAGAATGAAGAGGCCGGGGCGCCTGGGGCAGGAACCCCCAGTGCTGACCTTGGTTCCGTCGCCCTTTGCTGTGTCACCGTGAGCAAGTTTCTGCTCCTTCCTGGGACTCGGTTTCCACATGTGTGCCCCAGAGAGGCTGGCATCTGCTCTGCTCACGGGGGCTTCTGAGCCTCCTCCTTGGTTTGGCAAAGCAGCTCCCCTCGGTCTCCACCAAATTCTGCTTGGTGTACAGCTCTGGCCTGCCTGTGCGGAGAGCAGAGTCTGGGAGGCAGACGCAACTGTAACTCTCAACTACCTGGACTTTGTAAAAGGGGTGTGTGCGGCCGCCGTTTTCCAGGGGCAGGAAGACGTAGGGATAAGGAAGGGCAGTGAGCTCCTGGACACGCTCTTCTGGTGAGGCTGGTGGGGCTGGGAATCTGGGGCCTCACCAAACAGAGAGGGACAGCCAGCATCCTGAACGCTCTGGGCCTTGGTGTCCCCTGCTGCCATGGGCCAGCTCGTCGGGGACCTTGGTGGTCATCTTGTCAACCTTTCTGTTCTCAGCCACAGAGAACCTTTCCCATCAGTTTCCCAGCTCTAAAATGTCTAGTTTTGTTTTCCCAGAGGTGGAGGTCCTAAGAGCTGGGAGGGAGAGGGTGGGTTTGGGTTTGCAAGGGAGTGGGGACAGAGCTGGCGTGAGTCCTGACTGTCCCTCGCCAGCTGCGTGGCTGTGAGCAAGTCTCCGGTCATCTCTGAGCCTCCCTTTCTTACCTGTGAGGTGGGGGAGCAGTGCTGACATCTGGTGGCTCGCCGTCTGCGTCGTCACTGTCACCATCATCCTCGCCACTGAAAGGGGGGGCTAGTCTAAAGGCAGGCCTGAGCTGTCTGGACGCCCAGGAGTGCGTGAGCTCACGTCGCATCCCCCCACGCCCCCTGGGCGGGGCGGCAGGGCCCCGCATTTCTGAGACAGCCCTCCTTAGCCATGTCCTCAGACTTCACTGGACATCAGTTGCTTTAAAAGAGCTCTGCATGCAGAATTTATGGTTCTGGAATCAGCATTTCAACAAGTAGGTCTGAAGTGGTGTCGTGAGGGTGACCAGTGGTCCCTGTTTGCCTAAGACTTTCTAGGTCTTAGTACTGAATGGCCTGCGCCCCAGGAAATGCCCGGGTCCCTGGCAAACCAGAACTCTGGGTCATTCCACCGTGTTTTCCCCAGCACGCACCAGCTCCTAGGCTGTGGTGTCCTGCAGCTGCCTGAGAG
Organism: Neotragus moschatus; assembly: GCA_006410615.1. Taxonomy (NCBI): domain Eukaryota; kingdom Metazoa; phylum Chordata; class Mammalia; order Artiodactyla; family Bovidae; genus Neotragus; species Neotragus moschatus. The sequence goes on from SJYA01000219.1 coordinate 93,189, forward strand.
GACGTGGCCGTGGAGAGGGTCTTGGACGGTCCTGCATGCAGGAGAGGGCACAGCCCCAGCTGTGTGTGCCCAGGGCTGGGCTGGGGTGCTGTCTGCAGCAGCAGGCTGTACTCGGGGCAGCCTGGCCAGAGGTGGAGTTTCATCCAGCTGAGCCTTGGCCGCCTCCCATGGCCTCCAGGCACCAGGGAGCTCAGATCCTCCCATCCTGCCACTGGGCTTCCCCCAGCAGCCGCACTTCAGTCTTCCTAACACACAGCTGTGTGGCAGGTATAAGCCCTGAACTGGGGCTCCAGGGCACTGCCTTCTAGTCCGATGTCTTCTGGGCCTCAGTTTCTCCAGCAGGGAAGCAGCGGCACGGGTGCAGGGGCCTTCAGCTTTCGCTCATCCCGGTCATCATACAAACACAAAGCTTTCAACTGCTTGTCACCCCCACTTCATCGATGCCGACACAGAGGCACAGAGAGGTCACAGCCAGGCAGCTAGTGAGCAGTGGAGCTGGATTTGAACCCAGGCGACCTGGCCCCAGAGCCCTCAGGCTTAGCCGCCTCACCATGGCTCTGCGGGTCGCCCTCATATTCAGGAACCACCACTAGCTCCCATTACATAGGAATGAAATGACAACAAGCTCGTTGCAGCCTGAGTTTGCCCTTGACCTCCGAAGCCTCCACTTGGGAACCCCTTCCCTTTAGCTGTGCCTCCTCCTTGTCCTTAGTTCACTCCTTCCTCCGTGCAGCTTCCCCAGACGCCCCAGTCCCGGCCTCAGCCTGCTCCCATGCGCCTGCCTCCTCTGTCCTAACTTACCTAATAAGCCCGTGCCCCTTCCTGGCCGGTGGTTTTCCAAGGCTGCCCCGTCTGTTAACTGTGTGTGAGCCTTGTGGTTGCCTGCGGTTGGCCCAGTGGGTGTCATTATCCCACTTTAAAGGCGAGTCTACCAGGCCAGGTGAGCTGTTCAAGGCCACTTGGCTGTAGGGCAGCCCGGCCTGGTCTAGAACCTATGTCCTGGCCCTGGTCCTGGCACCCCTAAGCTCCTGGCTTCTTTGGGACCCTCCTGCACAGGGCTGCTTCTGTCTTCATCTGGGGTCCCCCTGGAGGCTCACATGGGGCCTGGGCTGGGAAGGTACAGGAGAGCCGGGATGAAATACCCCAAACCAGAGTCTGCAGCCTGGGAACTGGGTGGGCGTCATGTCTGAAGGACCACCCAAGGTGTGCTGCTCTAGTTGGGGAGGCCTGGGGCCTGAGGAGCACCTGGGTTGTGGGGGCCGCTGGGGGCCCTTCACACCCGGGTCCAGCTGCGTGAGTCTTTGTCTCTCTGGCTTCCGTATCTGTCTCTCTGTCTCTGTGTCCCCACACCTCTCACTGCAGGCTCTCCCTGTCCCCCGACAGGCTGGCTCACAGGCCCAGGGCACAGCAGAACAGAGCTCTGGAAATGTCAGCTTTGGGAGTAAGTTACCAGATAAAACCCAGGCCACTCAGTTAAACTGGAGGTCCAAACAAACAATGAGTAATTTTTTAGTCAAGGGATGCCCCAAACATTGCACAGGGCAGACTCATGCTAAGATGACTGTTTGCTGGTTGCCTGAGATTCGAGTCTGACTGCATGTGCTATATTTATTAAACCTGGCAGCCCTGCCTGGGAGGAGACACAGGGCAGCAGTTCCTCCTACCTGGTGAGGACGCCTGGCAGGCCGAGCCCTGGAGAGAGACTCGCCTGATGGAGCACAGTTTGTATGCTTCTCTTTCTATAAAGGGGAGCTGCTCTGAGCAGTGCCAGAGGAGTGAAGGAGAGTGACGGGGGGAGGGCCGGGGCTGAGCCAGGACTGCGGCCACAGGGCAGCGTGGGCGTGCCTCTCGCCCATCCTGAGCCTCGGTTTCCCCACATTAAATGGGACTCTGCAGGAGATTAGATGAGTCGATATTTGGGAAGGTTTAGTCAAGCCCACCATGCTAACTGTGCAGGGGAGGGGCCCTGGGGGTTCGGCTTCTGCTGTCATTACACCTGGGTAAGAATGTGGACTCCAGAGTCAGGAGGCCTGGATGTGGATCCCAGTCCTGCCACCTACTAGCTACACGACCTTGGACAGGTTGCTTTGGCCTCAGTTTTCTCATCTGTAAAATGGGAGATAATAGTACCTACCTGGGTTTTTTTAATGGATTACATGACAATACACGTAATGAAACTTGAATATGGCTGGCACAGAGCAAGAGCTCAGCCAGTGTCCCCCCGCTGGGTGTGCGTGCCGCCTCCTCCAGGAAGCCTTCTGGGTCCTCTCCCCACAGAGGCCCCTCCCTGTGAGAGCCCACTGCCTCCTGACCCTTCTTGTGCCCCAGGCAGGGCTGTCCTCGGCGCTCCAGCTGGCTTGAAGGCCCTGGGGCAGCGGGTGCTCCTTCCCGCATGCGATGGGCACCCTACAAACCATCAGGAGGAGGAGACTGACTTCAAACAAGACGCTCAGACCAGCCAGGGCTGAAAGGAAGTCCCGGGGCCATCGGACAGCATGGACTTTTTAACCCTACAACGAATGCCTGGGGAACTCACAAGGGAAATGTTAGGGAATATGAGACTGTGTATATGTGGGTGGGGTCCAAGTTTGACTCCTAGGAGCTTGCTGGAAGGATCTGAGAAGCCTGGTGCAGTCTGGGAGGGCTTCCTGGAGGAAGCAAGCATTCGAGCCAGAGTTCAAGCATCTAAGCGAAGGCTGCCCTCTAGCACTTTCCATGGCTTGTCTTTCCCAGGTCAGTTCCCGAGGGCACAGAGATGTTCGAGGTCTACGGAACCCCCGGCGTGGACGTCTACATCTGCCCCAGCGTGGAGAGGGACCGGGAGCGTGCGGGTGCCCGGCGGTGGCACTTTGACATGGGCTCCCAGATCATCGTGGTCATGAACTCTCCCAGCAACGAGCTCAACGACAGTCATGTGAGCGCGCCCCCTTGTCTGGGGGTGACTGGGGGTGGCAGGGCGACCCAGCTCCACGAGGGCCGAGAGCCCTCTCTTATCCAGAATGCGGGGTAACCCAGGGCCAAGCGCCCGGCCCTGGAGCCGCCAGCTCTGCGATGTACGAACACAAGCTGTGGGTCTGCTGGCCACTGTCATCACCTCTTGAGCCTCAGTTTCCCCGCCTGTGGCTGAGAGTCGATTCGTGGTCCCCGTTGCTATGAACGGGGGAGAGAAAGCAGAG
>SJYA01000219.1:100064-131979 GCA_006410615.1 Neotragus moschatus
CCCACTGCCTCCTGACCCTTCTTGTGCCCCAGGCAGGGCTGTCCTCGGCGCTCCAGCTGGCTTGAAGGCCCTGGGGCAGCGGGTGCTCCTTCCCGCATGCGATGGGCACCCTACAAACCATCAGGAGGAGGAGACTGACTTCAAACAAGACGCTCAGACCAGCCAGGGCTGAAAGGAAGTCCCGGGGCCATCGGACAGCATGGACTTTTTAACCCTACAACGAATGCCTGGGGAACTCACAAGGGAAATGTTAGGGAATATGAGACTGTGTATATGTGGGTGGGGTCCAAGTTTGACTCCTAGGAGCTTGCTGGAAGGATCTGAGAAGCCTGGTGCAGTCTGGGAGGGCTTCCTGGAGGAAGCAAGCATTCGAGCCAGAGTTCAAGCATCTAAGCGAAGGCTGCCCTCTAGCACTTTCCATGGCTTGTCTTTCCCAGGTCAGTTCCCGAGGGCACAGAGATGTTCGAGGTCTACGGAACCCCCGGTGTGGACGTCTACATCTGCCCCAGCGTGGAGAGGGACCGGGAGCGTGCGGGTGCCCGGCGGTGGCACTTTGACATGGGCTCCCAGATCATCGTGGTCATGAACTCTCCCAGCAACGAGCTCAACGACAGTCATGTGAGCGCGCCCCCTTGTCTGGGGGTGACTGGGGGTGGCAGGGCGACCCAGCTCCACGAGGGCCGAGAGCCCTCTCTTATCCAGAATGCGGGGTAACCCAGGGCCAAGCGCCCGGCCCTGGAGCCGCCAGCTCTGCGATGTACGAACACAAGCTGTGGGTCTGCTGGCCACTGTCATCACCTCTTGAGCCTCAGTTTCCCCGCCTGTGGCTGAGAGTCGATTCGTGGTCCCCGTTGCTATGAACGGGGGAGAGAAAGCAGAGGTGGAGAGGGGAGCAGCTGCCTCGGGGGCCCCTTCCCTCAGGGCCCCGCCTTCCCTAACCGGCCGCTTTCCTGACCCCGCTCCCTCCTCAGGCAGGAAGCCTGCCCTCCTCTCCTCTCTCTGCCCGTTCGGCCGGGTGGAGGCAGTGTTCTGGCCCCTGGGCAGGGGGCGTTTGAAAAATGGGGGAGATGGGGTGGTCCGCGAGCCTGGCGCAGTGGGAGTCAGGTCTGTCGGGCAGGCGGCAGGCTCCCGCTCGGTCAGGAGCCCGTTTCGGGAAACTGGCCCTTCAAGGAGCACTGACCGGGCGCCCAGTACTAGGCAGCGAGCCCTCGTCCAGCCCTGACGATGGCCTCAGAGGCGGGGTCTCGACATGCGCGGTTCTCAGGGGAGGCCACTAGGGTTCAGAGCAACCGTCCCGGGGCCACAGAGCTGGTCAGTGGGGGAGCTAGAGGTCAGGGGTCAGAGCTGCCTGACTCCTGGGGACAAGCTCCCTCGGGCAGCCCCACGTCTTTCCCACCCAGGGATCCGAATTAGCCTATCCAGGGTTTCCTGCAGCAGGTGGGGCAGGACTCCACGAATCTGTTCTACAAGGAGAGAGACCAAGAAGGGGCGTGGCTTACCTTAAGTCAGACCAAGAAGGGGCGTGGCTTTCCTTAAGTCACGCGTTTAATGAGTAGCGAGTGGGGGAGGGTCAGGACAGGGGCCCCTGGAGCCCGGCGCGAAGGTGGGCCGGCCTGCAGTGGGCGCCCAGCACTGAGCCAGAGGCGGAGGCTGCCACTCTGAATTCCTTGGCCCCGAGGACCGCAGGGACAGCGGAGGGTCATCAGAACGTCCCTGCCATTGCCCAGGGTTCGGGTAACCCTGTGCCTGAAGCGAGCGTCCCGCTGGGGCTTGACACACGGGGATTCGCAGCTGCAGGAGTTCGGGGCTCTCAGAACTGAGGAGGGACGGGTCTCGGTAAGTTCCTGAGCCCCTGGGAGCCAGGACATCAGAGCCGGAGAGCTGAGGGACCGCCTCAGGGGGAAGGGTCCCGGAGGAGGGCGGAGGGTGAAACGGCTTCGACGCATCCGCCTGGAGTTCGCTTTATCGTCCTCACCGTCTTCAGCCTCACCTTTAACAGCTGTCGGGTGTGTGCTGTGGGCACGGTGCCAAACGACCCACGCTTTCCGGCTTTAATCCGTACAACCTGTCATCAGTCCCTCGGAGCCATTATCAGCGCCGCTCCACAGCGGGGGAGAGGGAGACCCAGACAGCCCAGTAACTCCCAGGGTGTCCTCTGCCAGCCCAGGCCATCTGACTCAGGAGCGCTGCACCGGCTCATACGTTACGCCCCCTGCCCTCTCATACCAAGAGCTGGTATTTCTTGGGCATTTCCTACCAGACCAGCCTTCTCCATGGATCGTTTAAAGTCTGAACTACCGTCCTCTGATTGTAGGGACCTGTAGAAAGCCCATACTGCAGAGGAGCAAACTGAGGCAGGTCAGAAGGTGAAGGGCCGCGGCCGAGGTCACAGAACCCGGAGGCGCTGGGTGCAAGTAAAGGCCTGTCCAAATCCCACAGTTACGAGAGTGTCCCTACACCCTGCCCAGTGCAAGCTCCTCATTTTATTTTATTTTTTTAATGTATTGATTTTTTTGGCTGTACCGGGTCTTAGTTGCAGCACCAAGCTCCTCGTTTTATCCATGGCAAAACTGAGATCCATTGGGGAACGGGGGCTTGCTAAAATCACACAGGAGTCAGCAGCAGCACTGGGATGCAGGTCTCCATGGAATCCCTCACAAATAGTTCCCATTTTACAGATGAGCTAACCGAGGCACGGAAAAATAAGTGGCAGAGAAGGCGAAAGGAAGAGCTGGGTTGGCGGCTGCACAGAGGTTCCTGGGAGCACCGCCCCCCCTTGCCAGATCCCCCAAGACCTGTGCTCTGGGGCCAGGCTCCTAGTTCAGCCAGCTTGACCCCAGGCCCATCTCTCTACAGGTTCAGATTTCCTACCATTCCAGCCAAGACTCCTTGCCCCTGGCCTACGCGGTGCTCTACCTCACCTGTGTGGGTAAGTTGGGGGCCTCAGCCAAGGGCGGAGTGAAGGTGGTGCCGGGCTGGATAAACACCAGTGGGACAAATAGAGAACTGGAACTCAGACCCAGGGGCCGTGGTTATCCTGTGACGCTCAGTAAACTTGGAACCCCGCCTTATATCATCCTCAAAAGCAAACTTCAGATGGGTTTGCTGTATGACACAGGGAACCCAAAGCCAGTGCTGTGACCGCCTAGAGGGATGGATGGGGAGGGAGGTGGGAGGACTTGAGTTTAAGAGGGAGGGGATGGATATATACCTCTGCCTGCCTCATGCTGATGTGTGGCAGAGACCCTCCCTCACAATATTGTAAAGTGATCATCCTCCAATTAAAATAAGATTTAAAAAAACGTCCAGGTGAAAGTCAACATTTTAAAGCTTTTAGAAGAGAATGTCTCTTCAACTTCAAAGTAGTCAGAAGTTTTCTTTAACAAGGCAAAACAAAAGCACAGGCCATTGGGGGCAAGATGGATAAATTAGACTCTACTGGAATGGAAATCATCTATACAGCAGAGGAAAAGTACAGAGTCAGACTCTGGAGAAGCAATTTGCAGTGCGCATGCCTGGATCAGCGCTTGCAGGTCATGGAGAATGCTGATCAATAAGAAAGAACAACCAAACAACTAAAAGAAATAAGCAAAAAACAGAAACCAGCAAACCGCAGCGGGGAAAACCCTAGTGCTCAGAACCCAAACGAAAAGACACTCCACTGCCAAGGATGTGGGACCGGAAACTCCTTCTGCCAGGGGTGGGGTTCACGCTGGGGCAACCATTTGGGAGGGCAAGAAAGTTACCAAGAGAGCTGAAAGCACTCTGCCCGCAGGAGGCGTTTTTGGAAGCAGGACCGCTGAGTCACAGGGAGTGAGCATTTCAGCTGTGATAGACACTGCCGGATGGCTGTCCCGAAGGCCATACCCTCTCATACACCTGCCAGCAGCACAGGGGAGTGTCTTGCCCACACTGGCCATCTCCAGCCTTTTCTGTTTTTCCCCCGAGAGGTGGCGTCTCATTGCTGCTTTCCTTTGCTTCCCTTTAGTCAGGACTGAGGTTGGGGGTCTCCCTGCCTCCCCCTCCCTGGACACACACCCACACCTTTACTGGAAAATACACATACGGGAAAATACATATGTATTGGTTTGGCAAAAAAAAAGGTTTGTTTTGGTTTTCTTAACACTTTATGGAAAAACCTGAACGGATTTTTAGGCCAACCCGATATGAGTGTGTGTGCGTGTGTGTGTGTGTGTGTGTGTGTGTGTGTGTGTTGGCGGGGGTGGGGGGCGCGGACACAAGAATAGTTAGAAAGCAAACCTTTGAGCATCCATCACCCAGGCCGAGAAATAGAACAGGGAACGTGACCAGCACCCCAAAGTGCCCCCAAGCCCCTCTCTGATCGTAACTCACTCCCTCCCCTACGGAAACCACTGTCTTGTGATAAACACGTCCTTTCCTTTCTGTATGGTTTTCCCATCTGAAGAGGCACACCCAAATCATACCGTCTATTTTTGCCTGCCTTGGCGCTCTGTCTGGCTGGGGTCACGTTGTATGCGCCTTCCGCTCCACCTTACGTTTCTGAGACTCATCCCCTTCTTGTATGGTGGCTGAGTATCTGTTCACATATTTAAAAATCATTTCAATTTTTTTCCTCTCCCCCTTGAAGGTTTCATGTGTGCTGTAAGACCTCCCCCACCTCCTGGGGAGAGTGGTGAAGAAAGTGGGAGGGAGGCGGGGATGCGAGGGGAAGCTGAGGCTCAGAGCCACGCAGCCAGTAGGTGCCAGAGCCTAGGTCCACATCCACGATTGTCTGACACCAAAGCCCAGGCTCACTGGCCTATCCCTGGGAGACAGGGGAGCCTCCTACAGACCCAGAATGTCCCAGGCAACCCAGGCACGGGGCAGAGTGTCCCCCGGACAGTAAGGGCTACCAGGGGGCAGAAGAGGGAGAACTCAGGGAAGGCTTCCTGGAGGGGGCAGCATTTGACCTGGGTTTTTGCTCTGACCCTGTATCTTCCCCAAGGCCTCTTTCCCCAGCCTGGGGTGGGAGGCTCCAAATGCTCCCACCTCTGGGCAACATCTTCTTGGAAATGATTCCCATTCATCTGCCCCCAGGATGGGCCCTGAGACTGAGGCTGAAAGGTGGACTCACCCTCTGCCCTGTCCTTGCAGATGTCACCCTGGATTGTGACCTGAACTGTGAAGACAGGCAGGACAGGGACTTTGTGGACAAGGTAGGCTCTCTCTGCGTGGACCCAGAAAGGGGCGTGGCGTTTGCAGCTGCTCTAGGCTGGGTTAAAAGGGGTGAGGTCATTAGAGGTATCCCCCTGCCTCCCAGCTGATGTCAAGGCCAGTGGAGCCAACCCAGGATTGGCTGGGGATCTTCTTTCACTGGCAGAAAAGCATCATCAAGACTTTTAGGCACAGGCATGTCCAGCCCTGGGCTAGGTCTCCCTTTGTAGGGACAAGTCCTTCTGGATTTTCAATCTAGGTTGGGGGTTGGCAAACTTTTTTTTCTTTTCTTTGTAAGAGCAAGATAGGAAATGTTTTAGGCTTGGCAGGCCATCTTGTCTCTGTTGCAATGGTTTGATTCTGCCAGTGCGGGATGAAAGAGCTATATAGTCAATATGGGGGGAAAAGGATGTGACAATGTTCCAATAAAACTTTATTTAGAAAAGTAGGCAGTAACCTAGATTTGTAGCATGCGGACCCCCTAATCTATGAGAAAAGGAAACCTACCAAGTCTGAAACTGTAAAAGAACTTTGGGCTGCAGACGTAGGGAGTTCAGAGGGGGTCGCGTTGGGCTTTGTGAGCAAGGGAGAAGTCCACCTGAGCTGGGCTCCAAAGTTCTGCAGGAGGCAGGACTTTTCAGCTGGGAGGAGGAGCAGGGGCCAAGGAGAGAAGATGGACCTCAGCCTCAGCAAGCTGCCTGTCGGAGAAGGGGATGCTGGCTGGAGGCATGCCACAGACAGCTGTGAAAGAGGCTGTCGTTTGAACTTGACGAATGAGCAGTAGGAGCTGCTGGTTCCTCAGTGGGAGCTCCTCTTTGGGCTCAGGGCAGAGAAGAGAGGAGGGTTGAGGAATGTGGCCGGGAGGGAGCCGGGGAGGGGGGCGCAGGCCTAGCCAGACCCCCCATCACCGGCACCGGCTGTGCTTTGCCATCGGCAGTCGCAGTGGGTCTGGGGACCCAGTGGGCACGGAGCCATCCTGCTGGTGAACTGCGACAGAGACAGTATGAGCTCTGATGACCAGGACAACTGTGACCACCACGTGCGCTGCCTGCAAGGTGAGGGGGCGCCAGGGCTGCCGCTCAGCCACCCCGCCCCTCCCCAGCACCCCAGCGCCAGCGGGCACCCCTGCCAGGGCAGAGCTCTGGAGGGGAGCGGCCTCATCTTCCTCCCCCTCCAGGCTTGGAAAGTGCTAACACTGAGCACCTACTTTGCGTCAGAGCCTTTTCCCAAATTCTCATCTAAGCATCCACGTGGGAGGGCGGCCTCCCCCAAATTTAGAGATGACGAAGTTGGCACTCAGGGGTCAGGGGATCCCCAAAGTCACTCAGTCAGCCTGCGCCAGGTCCAGGGTTCCTATAACCCGCAATCCAGCCTCCTTCCCACTGGCATCACTGGCCTGGATTTCAGAGATGCCCCACATTCCCTGGTAGCTCAGCTGGTAAAGAATCCACCTGCAATGCAGGAGACCCTGGTTTGATTCCTGGGTCGGAAAGATCCCTGGAGAAGGGAGAGGCTACCCACTCCCGTCTTCTTTGGCTTCCCTGGGGCTCAGCTGGTAAAGAATCCGCCTGCAATGCGGGAGACCTGGGTTTGATCCCTGGGTTGGGAAGGTCCCCTGAAGAAGGAAAAGGCTACTCACTCCAGTATTCTGGTCTGGAGTATTTCATGGACTGTGTAGTTCATGGGGGCCTGGAAAGTTCAATGGACTGTATGGTCCATGGGGTTGCAAAGAGTCAGACACGACTGAGCGCTCTCCACATCCTAAGTCCACCCCGAGCCATGTGCACAGCCCCATGAAGGACGTCGTGGTGATGTCCTGGGTGTGGGTCAGGGGCTTCACCCACGAGATGCCCAAGCCACTCTGAAAGTTGGCAGGATTGTTTCAGAGACTGGAGCACTGAGCTCCGGGAGGGAGGGGCCGGACCAGGGCAGTAGCGAGTGACACGGGGCCTGAGAGGAGAGCCCTTACCTGCCCGCTGCCCGGACGGCCTTCTCACCGCACGTTGCTCCTGCACACCTGCCCCGGGCCAGGCAGCGGGCTGGCCGCTTTGCACTTCTGTTTCTGTGGGCAGAGGAGGAAACGGAGGCACAGAGAGGGCAGGAAGCATCTCAGCACGTCCCACGCTCACAGACCCACTCCTGCTTGGGTCTTGGTGGCTCTTAGTATTTCCACTGGGCGGGCAGAGCTGGGGCAGAGACCCAGGTCTCGGCACTCTGTGCCCTGAGGAGGGTCTAGGGTGCTGGAGGCCTCCTGAGTCGCTGCCCTGTGTCCGGCTGCCCAGACCTGGAAGACATGTCTGTGATGATTCTGCGGACCCAAGGCCCTGACGCCCTGTTTGACGACCACAAACTCGTCCTCCACACCTCCAGCGCTGACGCCGAGCGGGCGCGGGTGTTCCATGCCTGCGGTGAGTGGATGCCCGTCCCTCCCTGCCCGGGGGGCGGGGAGTGCTCAGTTTCCCCACCCAGGCTGGGGTGCAGGCTCTGCTCTGGCTCAGGGGCCGCCGGGAGGGCCCAGAGGAAGAAGCATCAGATGCGCGGGTTTCACGACTGGTTGCCTGGCGCCCCTGGCACAGCCACGCCCAAGGTGGTTTTAGCAGAGAAATGCATTTTTAAATATATTTTAAGCAGGTTTAAAAGTTTCTATTATCAAAACTTTCAAGCATACCCAGAAGCAGAGAGAACACTGTGAAGAACCCGTATATGCCAGCCAGTTAGATCCAGCAAGGGTCGCTATTCCGGTGCTCTTGCTTCATCTGTCCTTTCTTGTTTGGTGAAGTGCTTTAAAGCCAGTCCCAGGCAGCCTGGCTGTTCGCCTCCGTTCAGCCTGCATCTCCCGCCCACCCGGATAAACCCCAAACCATTGCTTCACATAGCTACAACGCCATTAGCACGAATGCAAGCAAGGGTATGTAATACCCTCAAAAAATACAAATGTGTATTTGGGTTTTTCTGTAAGATGTGACTTTTTGGGCAACACAGTACAAGTAATAATGTGCTCATTTTAGAAAGAGGGCAGTATGTAAAGTTAAAAATGAGAGTTCTCTACCTAACTCCAAAACCTGAGTCTTAGGTTGTGTCCTCTGTTAACCACTTCGTGTGTGTTCTTGCTGACATTTTTTTACGTGCACTGAACGTGCTTGGTGTGTGCGTGCGCGTGCTTGGTATGTGCGTGCGCATGTGCATGCGTGTGCGTGCGCATGCTTGCTGTGTGCGTGCGTGCGCATGCGTCCACATTCTGCTTTCCACATGGCTTCTCTCACGGAGTTAGGCATTCTGCACGTCTCTCTGTGTGTTTCTGTAGCTCTGCTTTGCCTTCCTCCAGTTGCGTCATATTTCAAAGTGTGGCGGTGCTGTAACTGACCTGGTCCCGTGAACGTATGGTTTTTGCGGTGTTTCGATTTTGCAGAAATCTTAGTTCCTGGAGGGCAGGGACCATGCTCACAGCGGTGTCCTGAGTCCTGAACCACACCTCCTAGGTGCATAGTAGGTGTTCAGTAAATAATCAGCGAACATCTTCCACTTGTATTTTATAGGAAAGACGCCTACCTGGGCATGGACTTGCTGGTTAGGGGTAAACATTGCTTTGCTAGATGCCACCAAATTGCCCTCTGAAAGATCTCAGCGCCGCCTTAGGAACGCCCTCCTGCCCCACCCAGACCTGCCCGCACTCGGCCTTAAGCCTCTGTCTCTCTCCTCTGAGAGTGGGAGGGGAGAAGTGGGGGTGGTTGTGTGGCTTCCATTGTGTCAGGAGGTTGCGCAATGCTTCCTGCTCCTGGAGCCCCCTTGTGAGGCCCTTCTGCCCTCTGCCAGGCCCCGAGGACTCTTGCGAGGCCTACCGGCACGTGCTGGGCCAGAACAAGGTGTCATACGAGGTGCCCCGCTTCCACGGGGACGAGGAGCGCTTCTTCGTGGAGGGCCTGTCCTTCCCCGACGCCGGCTTCTCGGGACTCGTCGCCTTCCATGTCACCCTGCTGGACGACTCCAACGAGGTAGGGGCAGCCAGGACAGACAGGGTAGGCAATGGCCTCCATGCCCAGGAGAGGCGGGCGCCCCCAGCGTGGAGGATCCTGGCCACCCACGGCTGCCTCTCCAGAAACAGGAGCTAGCACCTTGCTAGTACTGGGCCCAGAGGCCAGTCTGCTTCCCCTCCGGTCTTACCCTGCAGGATTTTTCCGAGTCCCCCATCTTCACTGACACCGTGGTGTTCCGAGTGGCCCCCTGGATTATGACGCCCAGCACCCAGCCGCCCCTGGAGGTGTACGTGTGCCGGTGAGTCAGGGGCGCGGGGTGTCCTCTGGCCCCTGTGTCTGCCTGTGTCCTGAGCACGCTCCCTGGGCTCGCCCGCAGTGTGAAGAACAATACGTGCTTCGTGGACGCGGTGGCCGAGCTGGCCAGGAGGGCCGGCTGCAAGCTGACTGTCTGCCCGCAGGCCGAGAACCGCAATGACCGCTGGATCCAGGTACCGCTTCCCCTGGGCAGTAAGCACGTCTAGTGACCCCAGCCTGCAGGCCAGGCTCCAACGCAGGGGCTGCTGGGAATATCCAGGAGGACTGGGGCTGCGTCCACCCTCCCCAGGGCTCTGCTCTTTCTAATTCTAGAGCCAGAGCTCTCCCCCCTCTCCAGAACCTTCTGGAGACTCAGGCACACTGACGTTGAATATGACATCCATTCACCCACAGGATCTGGGCCTGGTACTGGGTGGGGGGGCAAGATGGCAGAGGTGGGGACGCCCGCTCCCTGCCCTCAGTAGCCTGGACCAGTGATCCTCCATGGAAGGTCGTTTTTGCCCCAGGAATGCTGCCAAGCATCCTACAATACACAGGACAGCCCCCACAAAAAGAATTAGCTGGTTCCAAGTGTCAAGAGAGCCGAGGCTGAGAAGCCCTGGTGCAGAGAGTGATTGGGACGGAAGTCGCTGTTCCAACTGTCTTAAGATAAAGCCGGGGTGCTGGCAAAGTGCCAGCGGGGCCTGGAGGCGGGTGGAATCACCCTTGTCTGTGAAGCAGGTCAGTGGAGGACTGCCTGGAGGGGACATTTGAGCTGGACCGGATTTGGCGAATGGATAGTGACTTGTGCGGTTTATCAAGCACTTCCTGCAGGCCATGCCCAGCGTCATTTCATCTTCCTGACAGCGCCCTGTCAGTGAAGAAGGAACTCTCAGTGAGGCAAGATGCCTTGGGCTGCAGAGCTGGTGAGGGCGGTGCTGGAGCCCACTGAACAGTGGTCCTTGCAGGGACCGGCCTGTGCAAAGGCCCAGAGGTGGGAGATGTGAGAAGGGGCATCAGCTGTTCTTGGCCAGGATCAAGCTTCTGTGAGGGCTTCCCAGGTGGCATTCGCAGTAAAGAACCTGCCTGCCAGTGCAGGAGGCAGAAGAGATGCCAGCTCCATCTCTGGGTCGGGAAGGTCCCCTGGAGGAGGGCATGGCAGCCCACCCCCGTGTGCTTGCCTGGAGACTCTGAGGAGCCTGGTGGGCTCCTGTCCACAAGGCCGCACAGAGCTGGACATGGCTGAAGCGACTTAGCACACACACAAGCTTCGGCAAAGGGTAAGAACTGAGGTGAGAGGCCTTGAGCACCAAGCTAAGACGCTTTGGTTTCAGTTGGGAGTTCGTCCCAGGAGTTGTTTCAGGATGAGTCGCTAGGGCAAGAACTGGCTCCGTCTGGATCCTGACTATGCTGATGACTAGCTGTGTGCCCTTGGGCAAATAAGACCACGCTGTTCCTCACTTTCATCTGTTGTGATATGGGATGATCACGGTGCCTTCACATAGGCCTATTGTGAGGTCTGCAGGAGTTAGCACTTGTAAAATGCTTGGAGCGGGGCGGGGGACATCCTAGTGAGCTTCTCGCTGGACACACAGTCTATCAGTGCTGGGTTCTCTTCGCCTCCAGGACCAGGGGCTCAGGACTGACCTGGGCATGGATGTGCTTGAAAGGAGGCAGGTCTGTACCTCCTCAGACCGCCTCCGCCCTGCTTTCTGTCAGTCCCCCAGGGCCGCACACAGAGGCCATGTGTGATGGCTGGTGCCCAGCAGGCTCTTTGTCCAGCTCAGGCCACCCCAAAGCCCTCTCTGCACCTACTCCCCTGTGACCCAGCACAGGAACACCCCGAGGCCATGTCCTCATTCATTCCTGACCTGCCTTGCTCTGTGGCCCTAGGTAAGCACAGCCCCACCCCCAAACCTCCAGCCCTTCCTCCCGCCAGCGGGTATCACGGCCTCTGCCTGCCTCAGTCCTCAAAGGGTAGAGCAGGCCTGAGGCAGAGTGAACAGGCTTCTCCGAAGCCCTGAGTGCCAGGCGAGGGGGTAAGCTGCTGACCGTCCACCACTGGTGCCCCCCGGGTCTGCAGGACGAGATGGAGCTGGGCTACATCCAGGCACCGCACAAAACCTTCCCGGTGGTCTTTGACTCCCCCAGGAATGGAGAGCTGCAGAACTTCCCTTACAAAAGAATCCTGGTGAGTGCTCGGGGCCACAGCGGGGCCTGCAGGCTGAGGGGCTTTGCCCTGAGGGCCAGGCTGGGAGCCGTGCTCTTCAGGGGTGGGAGTAGGGTTGCCAGGTAAAATATAGGAGAAGCCAGGTTAAGGCTGAATGTCAGCTAAACCATGAGAGCTGTTTTAGCATAAATATGTCCCATATTCTGCATCAGTTCAGTTCAGTCGCACAGTCGTGTCCGACTCTTTGCAACCCCATGAACTGCAGCACACCAGGCCTCCCTGTCTATCACCAACTCCCAGAGTCCACAAAAACCCATATCCATTGAGTCGGTAATGCCATCCAGCCATCTCATCCTCTGTCGTCCCCTTCTCCTCCTGCCCTCAATCTTTCCCAGCATCAGGGTCTTTTCAGATCAGTCAGCTCTTCACATCAGATGGCCAAAGTACTGGAGTTTCAGCTTCAACATCAGTCCTTCCAATGAACACCCAGGACTGATCTCCTTTAGAATGAACTGGTTGGACCTCCTTGTAGTCCAACGGACTCTCAAGAGTCTTCTCCAACACCACACTTCAAAAGCATCAATTCTTCAGTGCTCACCTTTCTTTATAGTCCAACTCTCACATCTGTACATGACCACTGGGAAAACCATAGCCTTGACTAGACAGACCTTTGCNCAGATGGCCAAAGTACTGGAGTTTCAGCTTCAACATCAGTCCTTCCAATGAACACCCAGGACTGATCTCCTTTAGAATGAACTGGTTGGACCTCCTTGTAGTCCAACGGACTCTCAAGAGTCTTCTCCAACACCACACTTCAAAAGCATCAATTCTTCAGTGCTCACCTTTCTTTATAGTCCAACTCTCACATCTGTACATGACCACTGGGAAAACCATAGCCTTGACTAGACAGACCTTTGCTGGCAAAGCAATGTCTCTGCTTTTGAATATGCTGTCTAGGTTGGTCATAACTTTCCTTCCAAGGAGTAAGGGTCTTTCAGTTTCATGGCTGCAGTCACCATGTGCAGTGATTTTGGAGCCCCCAAAAATAAAGTCAGCCACTGCATGGAGTAAACTAAAAATACAGTTATTGTTTGTACAAAATTCAAATTGAACTGAGCATGCTCTATATTTATTTATTAAATCTGGCAACCCCAGATGGGGAGGGGAGGCAGGAGAGTGCAGCTGTTGAGGACACAGACTTTGGGGTGGGAGAGGGGAGGCAGGTTCAAGAGGAAAGAGACGGACGTATGCTTAGGGCTGCTTCATGCTTTATGGCAGAAACCAAGACAATATTGTGGAGCAGTTATCCTCCAGTTAAAAAAGAAAGCACACAGGCTCTGGAGTCAGAACCACCCGGCTCTGTCACCCACATGCTGTGTGGCCTTGCATGAGTAATCTCCCCTCTCTGAGCCTCAATTTCCTCATCATTAAAAATACGTTAGCCCAGGTCTCAGAGATGTGTGTGAAGCTTCTTCATGTCAACTCAGAGAAAGCACAAACAGAGATAGCTGGCATTATTAATGGCAACAAAGCGGGTGTCTTCAAATGGACTTGTCTGTGAAACAGAAACAGGCTCACAGACACAGAGATCAGACTTGGGGATGGCAGGGGGGAGCAGAGAGGGGAGGGAGGGGTGGCAGTTTGGGCTCAGCTCATGCAAGCTGTGAAACGCAGAATGGACAGACAACGAGACCCTGCTGTACAGCAAGGGCGCCGTCTTCAATATCCTGCGAGGAACCGCAGTGGAAAAGAATGGGAGAGGAATGCATGGATATATTTGTATAACTGAGTCACTTTGCTTTACCACAGAAACCAACGAACCATTGTGCTCAACCCTGCTTCCATAAAAAGGGAGAGACTATGTCCTAATGGACCCCTCCTGAGAAAAAAGGGGAGAGCCCCTTGGCGCCATAGAGAGTGGAGGCTCTCCCACCCCTCGCTGGGGCATGAAGGTGGGAGGAACTCTCCCGGCCTCAGGACTGTCTAAATTCCTTCTAAGAGACGGCCCTGGGGAGTTGTCCCTTTTCCTAGATTGGAAGCTGAGGCTCAGAGGACCATCACTCGCCCCTTAGGCCCCGGGAACAGGGCCCTCTAGAGCAGCCAGATACCCGCCCCGGGGCGAGACTGGCGGGAAGGCCACGCAGAGGACAAAGGCGTGCCTGCAGCCCCGGCTCCACATCTAATGGGGGGTGTGGGGACTGCCTGGCCCTCTGCTGTATCCCTGTGACCAGGGGGAGTAACACGCTCCGAAACAGCGGCAGGGCTGGAGGGCTGTGTGTGTCCCAGATTCAGCAGGCGTGAGCATCTGAGCGTGCAAGAGATAGCAGTCAGCTCAGATGTCCATTTTTGACTCAGTGTTTCTATCTGAAGAATGAGTGGCCACTCATGCCCCATCTTCAAAGAGCTTAGAGCCCAGCAAGCTGGTTCAAGCTCTTCCTGGTGAGCCTGCCCACCCCGAGCCTGACTGTTTCCCCAACCAGGGTCCAGACTTCGGCTACGTGACCCGGGAACCACGAGACAACTCTGTGAGCGGCCTGGACTCCTTCGGGAACCTGGAGGTCAGCCCCCCTGTGGTGGCCAACGGGAAGGAGTACCCCCTGGGGCGGATCCTCTTCGGGGGCAACTTGCCCGGGTGAGACTGAGGGTGGGTGTTGATGGTGGCTGGGGGAGGGCCGTCCCACCCCTGGGAGAGAAGCAGAGGGCCAGTGATCAAATGGCAGTCCGGGCCGCGGTGCCGCTGCAGGCAGCGGGCTGCCCCCCAGACGTCGTCCACGCTCGTCTCAAGGGGTCTGAGCCGCCCAGAGCAAGCAGGCCCCAGGAGCTCATTCAGTCCAATGCGCTCGTTTTACAAGTGGGCCCAGAGAGGGTGAGTGGCCCGGGAGTCACACAGGGGCAAAGTTATGACTCGGCTTGGGTCTTCTGATTCCGAAAATAAATCCACGTCGACACCGGTGAGTAATTATAGAAGAAAACAGTTTCAGCCTCAACGGTCCCAGGAGAGACTGCGCTTAAATCAGGGCTTGTTCACACTCCGATACCGACGACTGTCAGAGCTTTCCTTGAGAGCGAAAGGGGGGCACAGGACCTGGAAACGGGGACAGCAGTGCCGCAGAGAAGGGGAGCAACGCGACAGAGGGGCTGACGGGCAGGGGAGCAGCGCGGCAGAGGGGCTGACGGGGAGGGGAGCAGCGCGGCAGGGGCTGACGGACAGGGGAGCAGCGCGGCAGAGGGGCTGATGGGAGACACAAGGAACTGGGGGACAGCGGTTATTTGCTATGGGAGTAGACCAAGACAGAGCCAACCAAATTCAGCAACGTGGTTAGAGCAGACTTGTGATCAGATAACAGGTGAAACCAGAAGCTTTGAAGGGGACCACCTGTCCTCAAACACATGATCTCACAGACAGAGGACTTTTGGGCCATGCCATTCGACACTTTTTCAGAAGGCAAGAGGAAAAGGGGGTTTGAGTTCACGAAAATAAAATGCTGGGGCTGTGAGACAAGATCCCCCTCTCTCCCTGCTGATGCGCGGGAAGCTGAGGCTGCAGCGAGAGGGATGTCAGTTAAACTCTAGGAAGAACTGCCCGGCTGCGGGTTGAATATGCGGGTGAGATCTGCCACTTGGAGAACAGGAGGATGGGGTCTGAGGGTGGTCCTGAGGATTTGCCTGGATGAGGAGACCGAGATGGTAAGCTGTGATTGACCTGCCTGTGTCTGCCTCGTAGAGAACTCACCTTGAGTGTAACTTAAATATGTTTATCATCTTTTCCGATTACAAAGGCAGCGCAAGCTTTTTACAGATGTTGCAGAAGTCTTGAACTCTCGTCCTTCTGTTTCCGTGTTATATTCTCTTGGTTAACTTTTTTTGGCCCCTTGGGCCCCAGGTCAAGGGGCCGCCGGGTCACCCAGGTGGTCCGGGACTTCCTGCACGCCCAGAAGGTGCAGCCACCCGTGGAGCTCTTTGTGGACTGGCTGGCGGTCGGCCACGTGGATGAGTTTCTGAGCTTCGTCCCTGCCACTGACGGGAAGGTGAGGACCCAGGGAACAGCTCTGGGCCCAGGACTAAGCTGAGTGGAGGCAAGGGGCTCAGCTGTCTGTTCTCTGCACACAGGGCTTCCGGATGCTCCTGGCCAGCCCCAGCGCCTGCTTCAAGCTCTTCCAGGAAAAGCAGAAGTGGGGCCACGGGGGCGCCCTCCTGTTCCAAGGGGTTGTCGGTGGGTGCTGTGCCCCTCGTCGCTGCTTTCTTGCCCCCCCTTGCCACATCACGGCTTGAGAGAGGGGCGTCTTGCTGGAAGGTGGCCCAGCCCCCAGGTCTGAGACCCCTTGGCTCAGCAAGCCCTGCTGTCCACGGCAGGGGCAGAGCTGGCAGGGCGCGCCACTTAGGACGATGGGGGCTGGCCCCGGGCACAGTGGAGATGCCGTCCGCTCTGGGGCGCGTGACCAGCGCAGTCATACAGGGGCCTCTGCGCCGAAGGGATTCGATGCCCTGTCTCTCGCTGTTTTGAAAGTCTGAATAATGTGTGTTTTGCGAGTGAAATCTGATTGGTCAGTGGAACATCTGTTGGGAGCTTGGAGCCCAGGCTCAGAAACATTCCTGCCCTGGCCCAAACCTCCCTCCAAGCGAAAAGCATTCACAGAACTTAAAAGCTCCCAAGTGCAACTTCCCACATCTATTTCCCACCCGCCTGGAGCCCCAGCTGTAAAATGGAAGAAATACAGTTGCCCTCATCCCCCCCTCTCTCATCGGGCCTGTGAACAGACTCCTTGAGCTCAGATCAAACCTGGAAAATTCTCAAATCCAAATTTCATGTACCAGCCAGAGGAAAAGCTGTCTTCATCTTCCTTAGAAGCAGGGGTTTGCAGTGAGCAGGGCCCACAGAGGCTGAGCCGAGCAGCCAAGGGATTCACAGCTGTCGGGCCACGTGTAACCACCGGGTGGCCCCAGAGAGCTGATAGCAGCGCAGCAGCCACGGAGGCCCGGCACCTTGGTGGTCCCCCACCGTGTACCAGGCCCTGGGCTGCGTGCTCCAGGCATCTGACCCCATCTGACTTCAGGAGGGCCTGTAGGGGTGACTCAGTCTGCTTCACACCCAGGGATGTGGGGCTCAGCAAGGGGAAGTCGCTGGCCCAGCGGCCTCAGTGGGGATGCCGTGGACCTGCAACTCTACTCTGACCAGGGTCGGGGGAACTGAGCCTGCATGTGGGCAGGTCGGTCCAGCCCTTGGTCGAGGCTTCAGCCCTTCATGAGCACTTGGCTTGGGTCTGAATCACCAGTACCCCCATTTCCCAGCTGCAAAACCTGGGGCAAATCTTTTTACTTCTCTGAGCCTCAGTTTCCTCATCTGTAAAGTGGGGGTGTTAATGCAAGCCTTGTGGGGTTGCTGTGAGGACTAAATGAGATGTTGAGTGTAAAACCCTGGACTTGGGGCCTGTGCCCGGTGAGAGATTAGTAAATGGCAGCTGTGAGCTTCGCAAGATACTGGCTCTGAACTCCCCTGTCCTGCCTGTCTCCACGAGCACTTCATCAGGCCAGCAGGAGAGATGGGTCTGGGGGAGCCCCTTTGCCCTGCAGTCACCTCTTGGAGGTCAGGAACAGAGTTCAGCAGTGTCCATCAGGGTGAGTCCTGGTGGACAGTTGGGTGACCCAGCTCCATGCCCCACCACTAGCCAAAAAAAAAGAGCAGTCATCATCCACTGCCCGGTGAGGTGGGGGGCTACGTCTCCAGTAAGGAGCATCACCACTTCTGACGCGCTCGGATGAAGGCCTCACGCTCATGCGCTGCAGCAGCCTGTCCCGGCCACCCTCGCGCGTCCAGGCTTGCTCAGGGGCCAGGAGGAAACGCCGGGGAGCTGCCGACTCACAAGCCTTTTGCCTGCGAGCCTGGCCTCCGCTGGGCTGCTCCCACCCCGCCCCTCTCCTCCACAGGCAACCAGCAGGTCAACACCGTCTCCATCAGCCAGATCCTCTCCAACGGAAGCCTCATCAGCTACAATAAATTTGCGCAGGTACCAGGGCCGTGGGCCAGGCGTGGGGGTAGGCGTGGCTGGGGACGGGGCTGTGGACAGAGGTCTGAGGCTCACGGTTCAGGACAGCTTGGGCGGGGGGGGGGGGGCGCAACAGGGAGTCTCTACATTCCAGCTTTCACTCGAGAGAAGTGAGGGGCCAAGCCAGGTGCATGCGAGGACAAGCATTCCCGGCAGAGGGAACAGCACAGACGATGGCCCTGAGGCAGAACAAAGAGGCCTAGAGCGTTTNGGGGGGGGGGGGGCGCAACAGGGAGTCTCTACATTCCAGCTTTCACTCGAGAGAAGTGAGGGGCCAAGCCAGGTGCATGCGAGGACAAGCATTCCCGGCAGAGGGAACAGCACAGACGATGGCCCTGAGGCAGAACAAAGAGGCCTAGAGCGTTTAAGGATGAAGCTGGGGGCCCCAGAGGAATGAGGAGAGACAGGGCAGCGCTGGGGCTCTGGCTGTGACTCTGAGCACGACTGGAGGCCGTCTGGGGATCCGAGCGCAGGACAGGACCCCATCTGACTTAGACTCTGGAGTGACCTCTCTGCTGCTGGGCTGAGGATCTGTCTTCTATTATGGCAAGGGGCGGGGGTGGTGACAGTAGGTCCCAGCAGGAAGCAAGGGCACTTGAAGCGGATAACCAGAGAGTGGTTCAGTAAAGGGGATGTTTACAAAGGCTCAGGGCGGGTTTGAGGAAGCAGCAGGGCCTCTTCCGCATCCCCAGGGTAGGAAGAGGGGAGCGCTCACCTCCCCCAGGCCTGGAGGAATTGGCCGAGGAGCATGTATGTTACTGGAGCCTGGAGGGGTCACTCCAAACATGGCCACAATATTGTAATTGGCCCCCAATTAAATAAATTTTTTTAAAGAGTTTGTAAGACAGAGCTGGGACTGCACAGCCAACCTGCCGTGACCCCAAGTACACTCTCCCAGCAGCACCCCACCTTCTGCCACTGCCCCCACGAGCTGAGCCCAGCGGGAAACCTGCGGTACAGGAGCCCCTGGTTCCCAAGGGTCAGCCCCAGGTCGCAGCGCAGGGAAGAAGGGGGCAATGGGTCCAGAAGAACAGACAGCATCCAGCGCAGGGCCCTCCAAGAAGGACACGCCCCGACGGGGGTGACGGTCGCAGGGACTGAATTAGGGACCATGCCTGCAGGAGGCAGGGAGGAAGCCAGTGGGGGAGGCAGGGCGAGCTGGTGAGGGGTAGGCAGGGCGGGCGGGTCCTTGACGGCCTGCAGCCCAGGTCAGGCTCAGCAACGCGGGGCGAGCCACTAGCCAGTCAGGTCGGCTTGGAGACACCGTCTACCATCTGCCTTCTGCCCCTGCGCTTAGCCACTGGCCGTGCGCAGCGGGTGGGGGCCTCGGGCGCCCGCACGGGCTGGCTTGCAGGGCTGGAGCTCGCAGTGGGCCCTCGTCTGCTCCACTCCTGCGAGGGGGGAGCTGTGAGGAGCCTTGTCTGGTCACCGCGTGGTGGAAGAAGCTGGGAGGCCAAGCCTCAGGGGACGGACGGCGTTCCACCCGCGTGGGGGGCGGGGTCAGGTCGGGCTCAGTTTTGGAAGCAGATGGAGGAGCCTGCGGGACTTGCTGACGACAGAGGCAGAGAGAGAGGAGGGGCGGCATCGAGAATGATGCAGGGTTGTCTTTCGCTGGGGTGTGCGTGTGCGCGTGGTTAGTCGCTCAGCCGTGTCCGACCCCTTGCAACCCCGTAGACTACCCCGCCAGGCTCCTCTGTCCATGGGACTCTCCAGGCAAGAGTCCTGGAGCGGCTGCCAGGCCCTCCTCCGGGGCATCTTCCCGACCCAGGGATGGAACCCACCTCTCCTGCNGTGGTTAGTCGCTCAGCCGTGTCCGACCCCTTGCAACCCCGTAGACTACCCCGCCAGGCTCCTCTGTCCATGGGACTC
The DNA here is from genome assembly GCA_006410615.1 of Neotragus moschatus. Lineage (NCBI taxonomy): Eukaryota > Metazoa > Chordata > Mammalia > Artiodactyla > Bovidae > Neotragus > Neotragus moschatus. The sequence goes on from SJYA01000219.1 coordinate 119,591, forward strand.
TCCAGGCAAGAGTCCTGGAGCGGCTGCCAGGCCCTCCTCCGGGGCATCTTCCCGACCCAGGGATGGAACCCACCTCTCCTGCGCCTCGGGCATTGGGGGCGGACCTTTGTTACCCCTTGAGCCACCCGGGAACCGGATTGCTTTGTAACGGGGTGTTAGCTTCTGCTTTAGGAGGAAGCGAGTCAGTTGTGTAACACCCCTCCTTGCCCTCCCGCACCCCCTACCCAGCTCCCTAAGTCATCAGAGCCCTAGCTGAGCCCCTTGTGCTATAGGCAAGCCCCCGCTAGCTCCGCATGGCAGAGTATACATGTCAGTGCACCTGGGCCTGAGCCCCGATTCATCTCCAGAGCTGAAGAATGCGGAAGGGATGGCGTGGAGGGGTGGGTTGGAATGAAAGTCTGCCTTTGGGCTCCTCACATCCGCTGTTCCCGTCAGACACACGAGTGGAGATGCGCAGGGCTGGCGGTGCCTGCGGGTCTGAGCCGAGGGAAGGCGCTGGACTTTGTGAAGTGGCTCCTGTGTGAGTCCTCAGTCACGTCCGGCTCTCCGCTGCCCTATGGATGAAGCCCGCCAGGCTCCTCTGTCCGTGGGATAGTGGCTGGGGGGTAGAAATGTGGGAGTTGGCGGTGTCTGGTGTTTTGACCGGTAAGACTGAAGGAGATCCCGGAGGAGTGAGGCTCTAGGGAAGGAAGCGGGTGGAGGATGGGGCACCCTGAGCCACGCGCTCGTGNCCCGCCAGGCTCCTCTGTCCGTGGGATAGTGGCTGGGGGGTAGAAATGTGGGAGTTGGCGGTGTCTGGTGTTTTGACCGGTAAGACTGAAGGAGATCCCGGAGGAGTGAGGCTCTAGGGAAGGAAGCGGGTGGAGGATGGGGCACCCTGAGCCACGCGCTCGTGCGCCCTGCCAGGGGGTGAGGTTGCGGCGGGGGGACCCAAGCAGGTGTGTTTTGATGAAGGCGCACAAGGAGGAGGTTCGTGTGGAGGGCTGCCCTGTGGGCACTTGAGCATCTTCTCCGTCCTCAACCAGACGTGCCCCCATGGGGCCTCCCCCACCCCCCGCACCCCGCACCCGCAAGGCCTCCCTGACTCCCCCCTCCCCCTCCCCAGAGCTGCATCGACTGGAACCGGGAGGTGCTGAAGCGGGAGCTGGGCCTGGCCGAGCGGGACATCGTGGACATCCCGCAGCTCTTCAAGACGGAGAGGAGGAAGGCCGTGGCCTTCTTCCCGGACTTGGTGAGGCCGTCCGCCGGGACTTTGGGTTTTGTCAGATTAGGTGCCAAGCCTCCTCTCCCCCAGGGGCCAGTGCCCGCTGCCTCTGTGTTTGGGGTTGAGGGGCCAGGGCTGGGGGCACGGAGCCTCAGAGGTCCCACGGTCCCAGCAGAAGGGCCTCCTCTTGACCGGTTGTCACAGCCACCACGAAACGCTCACTGGCCAAGCCCGCACTCCGGGGCCATCTGCGAAGGCCCTTCTCTCCTCCTGGGGACCCCCTCGGTGTTTGTGCAGTGAGCGAAAGATTGCGTGAGGCCGTGCGCATAGCATCCACCGGAAGGTCAGACGGCCCTTCCCCCAGCTCCGGGACACTCACCCAGCCTCCGCGTACTTAAGGTTCCCTGTGTGAGATGCAGAGAGGACTCAGGCTGCTCCCTCCTCCCAAGGAGCTGCCACTCGAATCTGGTGGGGGGAAGCTTGCTTCACTTCTCTGAGGGTTTGTCCCAAAGATCTACTTTGTGCGATAAACTGATGAGCCACTTCAGAGGTGAAACCACTTCCAGCCTGAGAGGTGGGCCTGGAGACCCAAGAGGGCTCCGTGGAAGACGTGGCCTTCGATTGAGCCTGGGGGCTTTGCCTCTGGTGTCTCTGAAACTTGAACTTGCATCTGGAACACTGGGACCTCGGCCCCCCCCCAGGGGTTCTGATCCCGCAGGGGCCTGAGACTCGCTGCCTTTCTAACAGCGAACCCCCAGGCGTTCTCTGAGGCCCACCCTTCGAGCAGCACGGCCATCAGCCAGCCAGCTCCCTCCTGCCTCTTTCCCCTCCCTCTCTCCCTCGCGAACCCTCCCCACCTCTGTCCCTTGGAGGAACCAGACTCGGCCATCAGCAGAGGCTTGCGGGCAGCCTGTCCACACCGCCCTTGCTTCATCCCTCCTTCTCCTTCCCATTTCTGACTGTTTGCCCTCTTGATTCCCCCTCTTGCAGAGCCTCTTATCACTCCCTTTCCTTCCTGCATCTCCAAGGAGGCCTTGCAATAAGGTCCACGCCCCCAGAAGCTTGTGCAGCGCTCCAGATTCTTGTGTTTGTAGGAAACGGGAGACCACCAAAGTGGGTTCGGCCAGAGCCAAAGATTTAGCATAAGGACCCCAGGAAGGCCCGTGGCAGGGGTGGCCGCTGTGGGGGGCGTTAGGAGGGCCTGGAACCAGCTCCTGTTTCCACGGCTACCTCGCTCATCCCTCCTCCCCGACCCCACTGCCTCCTCCTTTGCTTGGCTTCCCTAGCCTCTCTGTCCCTGGGGGCAAACATTAATATGGCCACACAGAAGAGCAGACACAGGGAGAGAGAGACTCGGCTCTCCCACCACGGTGATGGCACCACCCGAGGAGGGAATCTGACTGGCCCAGCTCGGGTTACACATCTACCCTGGTCCCGTCAGCTGTAGCCTGGGACTTCAGGATTCCACAGCACAGGCGTGGCAGCTGCCACAGCCACGAGGAGGGCAGGCGCCAGAGAGAGGAGCTCTCATCGTGAGCTCTGCACGTGCGCAGCTGGCTAGAGTTCTTGCCAGACCACGTGCCTCCCTCGCTGCCTGAAGCGGCGAGTGGCTGTGTTTGCAAGACTGCTTCAAAGACAGCACCAGGTCCTGCTGAGCATAGGGAAGGTGCTGGGGTGGGAGCCGATGCTGCCCCTGACCTGGGCGCCCCCTTTGCAGGTGAACATGCTGGTGCTGGGCAGGCACCTGGGCATCCCCAAGCCCTTCGGGCCCGTCATCAACGGCCGCTGCTGCCTGGAGGAGAAGGTTCGGTCCCTGCTGGAGCCGCTGGGCCTCCACTGCACCTTCATTGACGACTTCACCCCGTACCACATGCTGCACGGCGAGGTGCACTGCGGCACCAACGTGCGCCGACAGCCCTTTTCCTTCAAGTGGTGGCACGTGGAGCCCTGAGCCGGCCCCTCCGCTCTTCACCCGGGTGGGCCGTCCGCCTGGGCGATGGAGGCAAAACAGGCCCCCGAACAGTAAGTGTCCAGAGACCCCAAGGTTCCAGATGGAGCACCCACTCGGAAGCCTTTTCCTCCCAGCGTTCACACACCTCGCCTGCTGCCCATGTGGTTCTCAGACTTGACCCCCTTGGCTTCCCAAGAAGGATCTCGTTTCTTGTGGTCTGTCTTGCAGATCAGCATGACCCACGGGGACTCCTCCAAACACCCCGCTCTCCACCCCCAAATCCTCCTTGTGGAGCCTAATTCCCTCTGGAGTCTAGAAACGTCCACGCCTCTCCTCTGCCCTCTTGGCCTGTGTGTCCTCATGAAGGAAGGACCCACAATCCTGCTTTGGTCTGAGATTTAGCCCAGAGCCTCTCCCACGGTGAAGGAGCCGAGGTCTGTTAGATTCAGGTGGGACCAGCATTCCAGCTCCCAAGCCTCTGACCAGCTGTTGAAATCTCCCTTGCCCAGCGCCCAGCATAGTACGTGCTTCTACACGTATGTTGAAGCAACATTAGCAACTCCTTACTTGGCCTGAGAAACATCTCATCATCTGGCTTGGTTCTAAACCCTCCTGGAGTGTCTTGGAGATGAAACTCTCTGGGGAATTCCTGGAGACTTGGAAGACTAGATACAAGCGTGAAGAACATCCTTCGTAAGACATAAGATGCTTCAGTGACCCTGGGCCTCTCCGCAGGAGAGGAGACCCCTCGTAGAATCAGTCTTGGGCTTTCTGTTGACCCCAGGTCAACATTCCATGTCCTGCTTTGCCTCAGGAGAGGGGGCCTGGTGGGGCCAAAGCCACCGAGACCACTCAGGACAGGAGGGCTCTGGGGATGGGCCAGTCTGAGCTCAGGCAGGCAGGGGAAGGGGAGGGTGGCTTTCTCCGGGTGTTTGTCCGTTCCATGGCGCTCTGTGTGGGTCCAGCTGTGCTTCCGTCACTGGCTAATAAATCGGCAGCAACACGAACAGCATGAGTGTCTTTCGGCTCGCTCTAGACAGCAGGAGCAGAGAACCTTCTTGCAGCTGAAGCATCTGCTTGCCTAGGCCTCCAGGAATGTGAGGCTGAGCAGCCCAAACTTTGGTTAAGACTGTGAGGTGGTTCCCTCTTGGCCACGGGACTCATCCCATGGGTCACCATGGCCAGTTGCAATGATGCGATGTGAAAATGCAGGCCCAGGGGTCAAGTGCAGGCTGCCAGGACCAAGTGAGCAGGGCAGGGCAAGGGTCTGGGCTGTGGCCGGAAAGTTGCACTGTGAGTGTGGCAATGGGAAGCCAGGGTGTGGACCCTGGGGAAGCTTGCGTGTGCCCAAGTGGCACCCTCCTTCCTNCCCCCCCCAGGGGTTCTGATCCCGCAGGGGCCTGAGACTCGCTGCCTTTCTAACAGCGAACCCCCAGGCGTTCTCTGAGGCCCACCCTTCGAGCAGCACGGCCATCAGCCAGCCAGCTCCCTCCTGCCTCTTTCCCCTCCCTCTCTCCCTCGCGAACCCTCCCCACCTCTGTCCCTTGGAGGAACCAGACTCGGCCATCAGCAGAGGCTTGCGGGCAGCCTGTCCACACCGCCCTTGCTTCATCCCTCCTTCTCCTTCCCATTTCTGACTGTTTGCCCTCTTGATTCCCCCTCTTGCAGAGCCTCTTATCACTCCCTTTCCTTCCTGCATCTCCAAGGAGGCCTTGCAATAAGGTCCACGCCCCCAGAAGCTTGTGCAGCGCTCCAGATTCTTGTGTTTGTAGGAAACGGGAGACCACCAAAGTGGGTTCGGCCAGAGCCAAAGATTTAGCATAAGGACCCCAGGAAGGCCCGTGGCAGGGGTGGCCGCTGTGGGGGGCGTTAGGAGGGCCTGGAACCAGCTCCTGTTTCCACGGCTACCTCGCTCATCCCTCCTCCCCGACCCCACTGCCTCCTCCTTTGCTTGGCTTCCCTAGCCTCTCTGTCCCTGGGGGCAAACATTAATATGGCCACACAGAAGAGCAGACACAGGGAGAGAGAGACTCGGCTCTCCCACCACGGTGATGGCACCACCCGAGGAGGGAATCTGACTGGCCCAGCTCGGGTTACACATCTACCCTGGTCCCGTCAGCTGTAGCCTGGGACTTCAGGATTCCACAGCACAGGCGTGGCAGCTGCCACAGCCACGAGGAGGGCAGGCGCCAGAGAGAGGAGCTCTCATCGTGAGCTCTGCACGTGCGCAGCTGGCTAGAGTTCTTGCCAGACCACGTGCCTCCCTCGCTGCCTGAAGCGGCGAGTGGCTGTGTTTGCAAGACTGCTTCAAAGACAGCACCAGGTCCTGCTGAGCATAGGGAAGGTGCTGGGGTGGGAGCCGATGCTGCCCCTGACCTGGGCGCCCCCTTTGCAGGTGAACATGCTGGTGCTGGGCAGGCACCTGGGCATCCCCAAGCCCTTCGGGCCCGTCATCAACGGCCGCTGCTGCCTGGAGGAGAAGGTTCGGTCCCTGCTGGAGCCGCTGGGCCTCCACTGCACCTTCATTGACGACTTCACCCCGTACCACATGCTGCACGGCGAGGTGCACTGCGGCACCAACGTGCGCCGACAGCCCTTTTCCTTCAAGTGGTGGCACGTGGAGCCCTGAGCCGGCCCCTCCGCTCTTCACCCGGGTGGGCCGTCCGCCTGGGCGATGGAGGCAAAACAGGCCCCCGAACAGTAAGTGTCCAGAGACCCCAAGGTTCCAGATGGAGCACCCACTCGGAAGCCTTTTCCTCCCAGCGTTCACACACCTCGCCTGCTGCCCATGTGGTTCTCAGACTTGACCCCCTTGGCTTCCCAAGAAGGATCTCGTTTCTTGTGGTCTGTCTTGCAGATCAGCATGACCCACGGGGACTCCTCCAAACACCCCGCTCTCCACCCCCAAATCCTCCTTGTGGAGCCTAATTCCCTCTGGAGTCTAGAAACGTCCACGCCTCTCCTCTGCCCTCTTGGCCTGTGTGTCCTCATGAAGGAAGGACCCACAATCCTGCTTTGGTCTGAGATTTAGCCCAGAGCCTCTCCCACGGTGAAGGAGCCGAGGTCTGTTAGATTCAGGTGGGACCAGCATTCCAGCTCCCAAGCCTCTGACCAGCTGTTGAAATCTCCCTTGCCCAGCGCCCAGCATAGTACGTGCTTCTACACGTATGTTGAAGCAACATTAGCAACTCCTTACTTGGCCTGAGAAACATCTCATCATCTGGCTTGGTTCTAAACCCTCCTGGAGTGTCTTGGAGATGAAACTCTCTGGGGAATTCCTGGAGACTTGGAAGACTAGATACAAGCGTGAAGAACATCCTTCGTAAGACATAAGATGCTTCAGTGACCCTGGGCCTCTCCGCAGGAGAGGAGACCCCTCGTAGAATCAGTCTTGGGCTTTCTGTTGACCCCAGGTCAACATTCCATGTCCTGCTTTGCCTCAGGAGAGGGGGCCTGGTGGGGCCAAAGCCACCGAGACCACTCAGGACAGGAGGGCTCTGGGGATGGGCCAGTCTGAGCTCAGGCAGGCAGGGGAAGGGGAGGGTGGCTTTCTCCGGGTGTTTGTCCGTTCCATGGCGCTCTGTGTGGGTCCAGCTGTGCTTCCGTCACTGGCTAATAAATCGGCAGCAACACGAACAGCATGAGTGTCTTTCGGCTCGCTCTAGACAGCAGGAGCAGAGAACCTTCTTGCAGCTGAAGCATCTGCTTGCCTAGGCCTCCAGGAATGTGAGGCTGAGCAGCCCAAACTTTGGTTAAGACTGTGAGGTGGTTCCCTCTTGGCCACGGGACTCATCCCATGGGTCACCATGGCCAGTTGCAATGATGCGATGTGAAAATGCAGGCCCAGGGGTCAAGTGCAGGCTGCCAGGACCAAGTGAGCAGGGCAGGGCAAGGGTCTGGGCTGTGGCCGGAAAGTTGCACTGTGAGTGTGGCAATGGGAAGCCAGGGTGTGGACCCTGGGGAAGCTTGCGTGTGCCCAAGTGGCACCCTCCTTCCTGCCCACAGAGATGGCCCCGCGGGCTTGCTCTGGAGCCCAGAGTTCGTTCCCTGTGCTCCTCTCGCGAAGTCCCACGTTCTCTGGAGATGCAAGTCTCATCTCCAACAACTCACTCAGCCCAGGGCTGGGCGGTTTTCGGATGATCTGCGAAGATCCCACAGCCTCCCCCCAGCATCCCTCCTGGCCAGCGAAGACCCCACAGCCTCCCCCAGCATCCCTCCTGGCCAGCAAAGACCCCACAGCCTCCCCCAGCATCCCTCCTGGCCACTGAAGATCCCACAGCCTCCCCCAGCATCCCTCCTGGCCAGCGGAGATCCCACAGCCTCCCCCCAGCATCCCTCCTGCCCACCATTTACCTAGAATCTCTGAAGCAGACTCCCACCACCCTTCACGTGACCGGATTCCGACAGAATAAGCCCACTTCCAAGGGAAGCTGAGACCAATGAGAGTGTTGAGGAAACTGTATTTTTTAAAAGAGTTTCAGTGGAGGTACATGCCTCCAGATGGTAAGTGCCTAAAATCGGAAGAACTCAGATGGGTTCCCAACCAGGCATTTCTCGCCTCGGATGCCCCCAGACTGACCACGAGGTCATCTTCGTGAGGCCGCGGTGGACCCAGCAACAAGTCTGAGACACTTCTTGTGGCACAAGCGTGACTCCTGTGCTCCAGGAAGGCTCCTGCAGCCCAGGAACCTCGCCTCGATGGCAGAGGAAGCAAAATCGGGCCTCACTGGGGCCCCTGCAGACACTGTCCACCTGTCCGCACCGCAGCAGTATAGCCAGTGCGTGTGTTCCCTCCACTACTGTAAGAAACTTCCACCAACTCATTGGCTTAAAGCAGGTTTATTATCTTACAGTTCTGGACGTAGAAGTCTGGAAGGTGCCGTCTCTCCGGGCAGCCCGAGCAGGGACTCTCTCCTCTCCTGTCTCCCAGCTCCCAGGGCCTCCTGCGCGCCTTGGCTTGTGGCCCCTTCCTCCAGCTCCAGAGCCTGTCTTGTAGCATCACACGTTCCCCCAACTCTTCTGCCCTCTTCCACTTCCTGGGACCCTTGTGATAGGGCCCAGCTGGATGAGCCAGGCTCCTCCGGCGTCTCTGGGTCAGCTGATTCACAACCTTAATTCCATCTGCGGCCTTGATTCCCCTTTGCCATGTAAGGTAACATGTTCATAGGTTCTGGGAGTTTGGACGTGGACCCCCTTGGGGGGCGGCTGACCACCACAGCCAGACTGGCCCTTCTGATCTCCACAATCTGGACCACAGTTGCCCCCTCCAAAATCGAGCTTGACCTCTTGACAGGTGTCATGGAGTTAGCAGGAGAAAGATGCCATCCGCGAACTCTTCCTCCAGAACTCGCATTCACTCCTGACCCTCAATCCCGGCCTGAGACCCGGGGTCCAATGGATGCAGGCTGGGTGGCTCCTGAGAGTACCGCGGGCTGCCTCGTCAAGCCTGGGGCGAGGTCCCCTCCACATTGCCACCCCAGACGGCTGCTTGGAAAGCCCCAGGGAGACCAGAGCCAGGCCTGAGTTCTTGTGGAGCAACTCCTTCCCCTCCCCCACCCACACTGTGGTTCCTTCAACGTGGGATCGGCTTGACACTGGAGAGTGAGGACGGAGGTCCCAAGGGAGCCTGAAGGTGGCTTGACTGGGCCAGCTGTTACGTCCTAGCAGAAGCTGGTTCAAAGCCTCTGTTAACTCCTCATTCGTTCATTCCAAAATTATTCAACGCGTGTCTACTGTTTGCCAGACACAATCTCTACCCTCAGGAGTTCGTATCTAGGGAGGCAGCAAGAAAAGAAGCACAAATAGCTGGAAATTGTAACGAGTGCCATGAAGTGGAGGCAGCGAGGGCGGGAGAATAACGGGGAGGCGACCTGCTTCGGAGGGACAGGGTCTGCTGTTTGAGCTGATGCAGGAGGGTGGCCTGGAGCGGTGGGTGAGCAGGGAGCCAGCTTCTGGGTGTTGGGAAGGCCATGCCGAGGCCTGGAGCTGGGGAGCGTCTGCAGCCCCACAGGGTGGAGAGCTGGCGGAGGAGGGGCCCGCGTTCCTGCAGCCTTGCTGCGCCCAGTCTGAAGTGGTCTGCCCCTCTCTGCTCCCCCCAGGGCCTGACTCAGGACGGAGAGGACGGAGCTCGCCCAGGCACTCCGCCCGCACACCCCACACACCACAGCCTTGGCACAAAGCATCACGCTCAGCGGAAGGGCCACGTGCCCCAGAGTCAGATGGCCCGATGCTGAACTGGTCCTCCTCGGAGGGACCCTTAGCCTCTCTGAGTCTCTCTTTCCTCCTGTGTAAAATGGGCGTGGGAGCTGTCCGCCTCACCGAGCTTGTGTGGGGTTATATGAGGTGCTTAGCCATGCCCGGCATGTGATACCTGAGGAATGGTGACTGTTATGTAACGCCCCCCGGGGCCTCTCCACCTGACCGCTGCGTATACACGCTCCCAATGTCTGCACCCTAATAGAGGACAAAGGCCTTGGAGACCCAGAGGTCGGATCTGGGAGGAAGGAAGGGAAGGCTGTCCTGGCAACTCCCAGGTCACAGCCTGCTGGACTCAGCAGCCCGAGCGTGACCCGGGGGAGGCTCCCGCCCAGACAGGAGGGACTGACCTGGGCGGCCCCGGGCCCGCCTGACTCACGCTGCATTCAGAATCAGGAAAGAGTAACTGCGGGGCCCTGGCAGGAGATTGCCCAATGCTGTGGTCTCCTGACCTTTCCCCTGCAGCCCCGCAGGACGGGAGCATTGGGCAGGATGGCTGAGGCTCCAGGGGAGGGTGGCTGGACAGGAATTCTGGACGACCAGACAGAGTCCACGGAGCTGTCCTTTCCTGCAGGGTCAGCGTCATGCCCACCCCCTACGGCGGAGTGACGGTGAGCGTGGGCCGCGCTGGGCGTGCGCCAGGCTGCTTACACACATCAACTTGTCTGCTTTTCCCGACAGGCTAGCGTGAAGTCGCAATTATTAGTCTCACTTTATAGACAAGGACACTGAGGCGCGAATGATGAAATCTGCCCGGGTCACGGAGCTATGACAAGTTTGTGGGGGAGACAAGTTCGAGCCTGGGTGGGTGACCTCCGTAACCTGGTTCTTAACCAGACGTTCTTGTGGTTCTCAAACTGGAATCACCTGGAAGGCTTTCAAAAGCTGGCAGAGTCTTCATCCCCCTTGGAGACTCCGTCTGGAGGTTGGGGTATTGCCAAGAGAGGCCCGATGATGCCGCCCCGTGGCCAGGATGCAGAGTCTGCAACCCCCACCCACCATGCCGTCCTCCTGGGCACCTCTGCCCCTCCCCTGAGCCAGTAGCCCTCCCCTCGTCTGCAGCCAGCAGTCTCAGGGGCCGTGGCCTCCTTCTGGGCCTTCTCGGTGGCTCAGCACTAAAGGGTCTGCCTGCAGTGCAGGAGACCCAGATTCGATCCCTGGGTCAGGACGATCCCGTGGAGAGGGCACGGCAACCCACTCCGGTCTTCCTTTAAGCCTCCCAGGTGGCACTAGTGGTAAAGAACCTGCCTGCCAATGCAGGAGACGTGGGAGTCGTCGGTTCCGTCCCTGAGTCTGGAAGGCCCCCTGGAGAAGGAACTGGAAACCCACTCTAGTATTCTTGCCTAGAGAATTCTATGGACAGAGGAGCCTGGTGGGCTACAGTCCATGGGGTCGCACAGAGCTCGACTCAGCTCACACAACTTCCTTTTTATTACAGCCACCTGGGCTGTGATGGCATTCCAATAACCAGGCAGTTCCTACTGCATTCAAATTTTCTTGCTGGGCCAGAGGTTCTTAAACAAATTGCACAAGATTTCCTGGAAGCATCATTAAAGGCAGATTCCTGGGCCACCAACCCCTCCAGCCGAGCCTCCCGAGACCAAATCTCTCGGCCTAGGCATCTGTATATTATGAAGCCTCCCAGACAGTTCTGACACCCAGCCGGTCACTGTAATCCATTCCTCTTCACTGCTGTATAGCATTCTATTCTGTGAATAGATTTTTCTGCCCGCGTGTCTCAGACTCTTCCCACGTTTGCTGTAGCAGCCAGCGTGGCTCCAGCCATTCTTGGCACTGTTTCCTGGTACATGCACCCACGAGTCTGTCTAGAACAAATGTCTACACGGCATTTAGCTTCCCTAACTGCGCTAGGAATGGCCATGCCAGGGAGGAAAAGAAACAGGAGTGGCCTGGGAGTAAGTATGGGTCCAGGGTGGAGAAGGCAATGGCACCCCACTCCAGTACTCTTGCCTGGAAAATCCCATGGACGGAGGAGCCTGGTAGGCTGCAGTCCACGGGGTCGCTAAGAGTCGGACATGACTGAGCGACTTCACTCTCACTTTTCACTTTCCTGCATTGGAGAAGGAAATGGCAACCCACTCCAGCGTTCTTGCCTGGAGAACCCCAAGGACGTGGGAGCCTGGTGCGCTGCCATCTCTGGGGTCGCACAGGGTCGGACACGACTGAAGTGACTTAGCAGCAGCAGCAGCAGCAGCGTGGGTCCAGGGAGGCCAGCTGTTCTAACAAAGGGACTACGGCCCTGATGCTCTACGCGCTTCCCTCCTGCTCAGGCCAGCAGGCCAAGGCGCTTCGGGTCCGAGTGGTGAGTACATGTCTGGGGGCAGTGGGGCCCAGGCTGATGGAGGCTCTATCAGCCTCACTCTGGGCCCTGATCACGAGCCTCCGGAGGAGGAGAGATGCCGGGAGCCAGCGTGAGGAATCCCACCTGTGACAAGGTCACGTGGCAGGAGATTTTGATGGGCAAGGACGAGTGAAATCTCAGGGTTTTTCTCCCTGGCATTTCCTGGGCATGTACCCCCCCAAAACTAAGAATCTGCCTGCTTTTCCACTCTTCTGACATTCTCTGGGAAAAGTCAACTAAGGGCTTTAGTCTTTTGCATTTGAAAGAGTGTTTCAATCCAAAAACCCCTCTGATGGCTTTCTAGCCTGCCTGCAGGACTCTTACAGCTGCACATGTGATTGCTTGAGGCCTCCTGACTATGGGAGGCACAGGAAGCTGAATACATCCTAGGAATGTAGGGGCTTCCAAGGAGTCAAAATCATTAGAATGGGACTGATTAAAGGTTTCATTTGTTGAGCCAATACTTGCTGCCAAATTTTCATATCTTTTATTTGTAAGATATAGTTGGTATATAGAAAAACAGGTAGTAGACTTGGTATTAACAATATTAGATCTTTGAGTTAAGTACTTTCTTTGTTACAACCCACTGCACCTTTGTTCTATAGGAACGTAGCTTC
>SJYA01000219.1:133500-189039 GCA_006410615.1 Neotragus moschatus
ATCTGAGAAGAGAGCCATACAAATGTTAACAGGCCTGTTGGCCAGAAGATAATGTAAACCACCTGAGACCTTTTGTATAAGGGAGATATGCAAAAGGAAAGCCTTGTCTCTATGAAGGTCAGGACTATTGCCTCTGCATAACTCTGCATATTCCACTATGTATAACTTAGGGTATATAAGCTGATTTTGGAAAATAAAGTTTTTGGAGTCTTGCACCGATGCTGGGCTTCCCCCGTGTCTCTTCTTTACTCTAATTTCAGGCTGAATTCCCATCTGGAGCGGGGAGGCTCACCAGGTCTACTTACTTGCCCTGGCTTTTTAAGTCCTGCGCGAAAGGGAGCCCACGGTGGGGCACTCTTAGAGATTCAAGCGGGCGCCGGTGGCCCAACGTAGATGGTGCAAACCTCTTGTCTCGAGGTTTTATTGGTTTTCCCCGTAAACCAAGTTATTCAGCCTCTTTTCTCCATCTTAATTTTCCCACTATACTATTATTCCCTAATCTAATCTTATATTTCTGAATAAGTAAGTTTTTTCCTCGTCGACGCCGTCCCCGCTTCGAATTTCCTGGACCCGCCGGGGCTGGACCCCGGCAGAGAGAGAAGCTGGAGAATCGTACCCACTACTGAGCCGCCAGGGGCCACGCCACCCCTGCCTCCTCTCCGGTGGTGAGGACTCAGCATCGCGTGGCCCAGGGGACCCTGGGAAATGCGGCCATTGGGTGGGCAACCACCTCCAGTGCCGGGTTTGCCTTACAGACCAGGAGAGGGCTTCCCTCTCTGCTCCCAGCCACCCTGAACCCGGAGGAGAAGGAGGCTGGGCCAGGAAAGAAACCTGGTTCACAGAGGGAGCCTGCCGGGGCCCCGCCGTCTGTCTTCAGCTCGAGTCTCATCCCTAATCCCCTCATGTCCTCCCTTCAAGGTGCAGACGCGTCTTCCTCTCCTGTGGCCAGATGGCGCGGGCCCAGCCCACAGCCTCCTCTCTGCCCCTCACCCTCCAGCCCCATCCACGCGGTGGTCCTGGGTCCTGCCCGCTGAGCGAGGGCCCCTGAGAGTGGGATTTCCCAGTGAGAGATGAAAGAGTCAAGGATCTCTGCAAGGGAAGTGGAGGAACAGCCTCAGGGGGGTCTTTGGGGGTGCCCGGAGGTGCCGGGGACGCGTCTCCCTGGTTCCTGTTCCCCCACCTGCAGCCACGAAGCCAGCGCTGTGCCAACGTGGAAGCAGCCTGAGGCTCATCTGCCAGCATGGGAGAGCTCTGCAGGTGGGGAGGAGCCGGAACTGCTTCCCCAGCCCGCCCTCGTTCAGTCCCGTGGATGCCTGGTGAGCACCGACTGTGCCCACGAGGACTGCGGCACCATCCGGAGCCTGGGCTCTGGGGCCAGGCGGCCAGGGCGTGCTCTCCAGCTCCGCCACTGCCGGTCTGAGACCTCGAGCGATTACTCGAGCTCTCTGAACTTCACTCTCCTCCTGGTAGAACGGGCGCAGTGACAGTACCCACATCAAGGCGCTGCTGTGGCAGAGTGGCAGACCTGAGCAGGAGCCTGGCAAAGGGCCTGGCACGCCGCAGCCATGTGGCAGGGAGGCTGTAACCTGAAGGAAGTTGCCTGAGCAAGCGAAACAGGCAGGGGTGTTGGTCTCTGAAGCCTTGATTTTTCTGCACCGCCGCCTTCGGAGCCTCTTGCCTGCTTTCCCGCCTTATTTATTTGGCCGTGCAGGGTCGTAGTTGCAGCGAGTGGGATCTAGTTCCCTGACCAGGAATCTAAGCTGGGCCCTGCATCGGGAGCACGGGGTCTTCACCACCAGACCACCAGGGAAGTCCCTCGCCTGCTTTACTTTTTTTCTGGTGGTAAATGTTTTTTAGGTTAAGCTGGACACGTAAGATGTTGAAAGTGAAGTGAAAGTCTGTTAGTCATGCGTGACTCTTTGTGACCCATGGACTGTCCATGGAATTCTCAGCCTAGAATACTGGAGTGGGTAGCTGTTCCCTCCTCCAGAGGACCTTCCCAACCCAGGGATCGAACCCAGGTCTCCCGCATTGTGGGCGGATTCTGTACCAGCTGAGCCACAGGGGAGCCCGAGAATACTGGAGTAGGTAGCCTATCCCTTCTCCAGGGGATCTTCCTGACCTGGGAATTGAACCCGGGGCTCCTGCATTGCAGGCGGATTCTTTACCAGCTGAGCCACCAGGGAAGCTGAGCTACCATAAGAAGTTGGGTCAGCAAAGCCTTCATTAAGACAACAGGTATGGCAGAAACCAAAGCAACCATGTAAAGCAATTATCCTTCAATTAAATAAAAAATAAACAAGAAAAGCCATGGGTACAAACACTGGCTGCTCCCTGGCGGGCGGGCGGCAGCCTCTCCCGTTTGCCCACCATGATGTGCCAGCGGTTACTCCCTTACAAGCTGAAGCTGAACCCAGCATTGGGCAGGTTTTCACGAGGCTCAGAGTGGAAGAGGGGCTGAACTCTGTTACTCCAAGTCCGTCCCATCAGTTCTGGGCAGCAGAGCTGGATCTCCTGCTTCCCTGCACTGTTAGGTGGGTAGCAAGGATCTGAGGTGGTTGCTGATACGATCTCAGGGGGCAGGAGTCACCCTTGGAATTCCTAGAGAGGAACACACGCTTGGAAAACCCCAAGAGTGTTATCAGCGCTCATCAGCTCTGTGTGCGCATGTGTGCGTGTGTGTGTGCGTGCGTGCGTGCGTACGTGCCTGTGTGTGTGTCGGGAACCGGCAGATGCAAAGAAAGCGCAATCAGTAACTCCCTGGAGTGAGCTGTCTTTGAAGGGTTTAAGGCCAACAGGAAAGTTAGCTCCGTAGTTTCTTTTTTGAACACTTCCTGGGTCTCTAAATGAGTCTCAGCATCCTGAGGAACAGCACCTCAGTGTTAATTATCTCAGTCTGAAACATCTTCATCACAGAAATGATAGCTGCCCCAGGCAGTTCCCAGGGCCTGGGCGAGCAGAGACCGGGGCGGGCACGGACAGGGCGTCATCCAGGAAGGAGCTTTCGCGTGAGCGGTCGGCCCGGCGCAGCTCAGTCGGTGTGCTTGTTGCCTATTCTGCAAGCAGTTTGTTTCTTCACGCTGGCTGTGCCGGTCGCCACTGCGTGCAGGCCTCTCCTCCGGGAGCAGGGCTCTCTCCAGCTGCACTGCATGGGCCCCTCGTTGTGGCGCGTTCTCTTGTTGCGAGCATGGACTCGGGCGCACAGATGTCAGCAATTGCGGCGCGTGGGCTCAGTGGTTGCCCCTCCCGGCTCCGGAGCACAGGCTCAGTACTTGTGGCTCACGGGCTTTAGCTGCTCCACGGCATGTGGGACCTTCCCAGGCCCGGGATTGAACCCGCGTCTCCTGCATTGACAGGCGGATTCTTTACCACCGAGCCACCAGGGAGGCCCACTTATTGCCTTTTTTTCATTTTCTATTCTTTTGACACATTTCTCAAGGGATTCCAGCCTACTTAGAATAAGAAAACGATCAGCAAAAAGGTGACTAAAAAGTAGAGAAAAATAAAGATGTCAAAGCAGGAGAAAATCTCAGACATAAAGGCCGTGGGAAAGAACAAGTGTGTCTGTGACCGTGAGGATTGAGCTAGCACTTTTGGTGAAGCTCATAATTAGACTCTGAGCTTCCTAGCAGCCCCTGCAAGAAGGGATTATCAGAAGGCAGGCGGCATGTGAAACGATTCCTGCCACACACGCACGTGTTTCAAAGGACGGGGCCGCGTCAGGGTCCACAGCCACCTCACAGCTCTGCTGAGAGACTGCCTGGGGCGAGGCCTCTGTCTACTCATCGGGAAACTGTGAACAGCACTGACCTTTTGGAAGGTTTGAGGACTGGGCCAGCTCCTGGCAGACAGTAAGCATCCAACCAAAACGTACTCCCCACTTTCTGCCCCCGCCCCCAGGATGAGCGCCTGACTGTAGCGCTGTCTCTTACTGCACGGCTGTGCAGCCCCCGTCTCACTCTGTTTGATCCCGCGTTATTGCATTTTGTTGGACGATCACAGCGCTGTGTAAGACTCTGCTGTGCAGCAACGGGGATCAGCTCACTGCTGTTTGGTTGCTAAGTTGAGTCTGACTCTTTACAACTCCATGGACTGTAGCCCACCAGGCTCCCCGGTCCATGGGGTTTCCCGGGCAAGAGTACGCAGGGGGTTGTCATTTCCTTCTCCAGGGGATCTTCCCGACCCAGGGGTCAAACCTCCTCTCTTGTCCAGCACGCAGGTTCTTTGCCACCGAGCCGCCAGGGCAGCCTGTGAACACACGCCCTCCTCTGGAGCCTCCCAGTGACCCCCCTCCACGCTGCTCTAAACAAGCCCAGCTGTCCCTGCTCTGTGTCCAGCTCAGCAGCAGGCTCTGAGGATGGGGCAGTGAACAAGCAGGCGTGACCCTCCCTTTAGGAGGCTCACAGGTTAGCAGAGAGGCGAGGCTGACAGGCAAGGAGAACACGCAGGAAAAGCTCAATTATAAGGACATAATAGTGACTATGACAACCATATTATTAGTGTTAAGCCCAAGCTAAGCACTGTGCTCCGGAGCAGGCGATGGCACCCCAGTCCAGTGCTCTTGCCTGGAAAATCCAAGGACGGAGGAGCCTGGTGGGCCACAGTCCATGGGGTCGCTAGGAGTCGGACACGGCTGAGCGACTTCACTTTCACTTTTCACTTTTAGGCATTGGAGAAGGAATTGGCAACCCACGCCAATGTTCTTGCCTGGAGAATCCCAGGGATGGAGATGCCTGGTGGGCTGCCATCTCTGGGGTCGCGCAGAGTCGGACCCAACTGACGCGACGCAGCAGCAGCAGCAGCAGCAGCAGCACTGTGCTTGACAGGAACAGCACGAGAAAGGAGGCCTATAGACACGGCAGGCGCTCACAGAAGAAAAGAAACTCCCAGTAAAACTCTAGCAGCTGCATTCAAACAGGAGGGTAAGGATCAGAGTATATACCCTCAGAGCAAATCAAACGGGCCCCAAGGATGCGAGCTTCGTCTCAGAAAGTCAGTTCGGTAGATTGATAGAGCAAAAAAGAAAAGACACAATTGTTTCAATAAATTAGAGAAAAAGCCGAAAGAAACTTCCATTTATGACTTTAAAATAAAGCTTTGAGAGTAGAAAGGGACTTCCTTAACCCGATAAAGAATGTCTACCAGGGTGGTTCTCAGAGGGCATCAGCATGGCCAGGGAACTCGTCTGAGACGGAAGCCCTCAGGCCTCATCCGGGCTCACTGAATCCGAAACCCTGGGCGCTGGGTCGGGGAGAAGTCTGGGTTTTAATGAGCCTTCCAGGTAACTCTAGTGCTGGTACAGCTTGGCAACCACCGATCTACAAGAAACCCACATCAGAAACTATACTTGCTGATGAAATGTTGAGACCATTCCTTCTAGGCACAGAGCGAGAGAAGAGTGTCCACGACCATTAGTTTTATTCAGCATTCAACAGAAAGCTCTTGCAGTATAGTAAGGCAAGAGAAAAAAATAAAAGGTTGAAGGTTTGGAAAGAATGACTTCCTATGTAGAAATCCAAAGCAGTCTATAAGCTATAAGCGGGAAGGGAGGTGTGCTCACACAGTTTCAAGGGTGCTAAAGACTTTATTTTGGGGGGGCTCCAAAATCACTGCAGACGGTGATTGCAGCCATGAAATTGAAAGACCCTTACTCCTTGGAAAGTTATGACCAACCTAGACAGCATATTCAAAAGCAGAGACATTACTTTGCCAACAAAGGTCCGTCTAGTCAAGGCTCTGATTTTTCCAGTGGTCATGTATGGATGGGAGAGTTGGACTGTGAAGAAGGCTGAGTGCCGAAGAATTGATGCTTTTGAACTGTGGTGTTGGAGAAGACTCTTGAGAGTCCTTTGGACTGCAATGAGATCCAACCAGTCCATTGTGAAGGAGATCAGCCCTGGGATTTCTTTGGAAGGAATGATGCTGAAGCTGAAGCTCCAGTACTTTGGCCACCTCATGCGAAGAGTTGACTCATTGGAAAAGACTCTGATGCTGGGAGGGACTGGGGGCAGGAGGAGAAGGGGACGACGAGGATGAGATGGCTGGATGGCATCACTGACTCGATGGACATGGGTTTGGGTGGACTTCGGGAGTTGGTGATGGACAGGGCGGACTGGCTTGCAGCGATTCACGGGGTCGCAAAGAGCGGGAGACAGCTGAGCGACTGAACTGAACGACTTCTTATTCCTCAGCCTGGGTGGGGCTGACATGACGTTCATGCTGTTGTTGCTCCTTAGAGTGGCTGCCTGCTACACCCTCCTCTGAACACATGATACGTTTTGCCATTTGCAGGGGTGCACACGGATAGAGGCAACTGCAGACAGCACACACGCGTGGCTCAAGTTCACGCCCACGGCCCCCACGGANAGTTGACTCATTGGAAAAGACTCTGATGCTGGGAGGGACTGGGGGCAGGAGGAGAAGGGGACGACGAGGATGAGATGGCTGGATGGCATCACTGACTCGATGGACATGGGTTTGGGTGGACTTCGGGAGTTGGTGATGGACAGGGCGGACTGGCTTGCAGCGATTCACGGGGTCGCAAAGAGCGGGAGACAGCTGAGCGACTGAACTGAACGACTTCTTATTCCTCAGCCTGGGTGGGGCTGACATGACGTTCATGCTGTTGTTGCTCCTTAGAGTGGCTGCCTGCTACACCCTCCTCTGAACACATGATACGTTTTGCCATTTGCAGGGGTGCACACGGATAGAGGCAACTGCAGACAGCACACACGCGTGGCTCAAGTTCACGCCCACGGCCCCCACGGAGCCAGGGCAGATCCCCACCTCTGGCAGCAGATGGCAGAGGACTTGGCAGCCTCGGGAAGGGTAGCTGAGGGTGGGCGGCCAGGAGTCCAGCTGCTCTGAAGCTCAGGGAAGAGGAGGTGCCCACACGTGGGCGACCGGCCTGTAATAACGGACGCCTCTCTCCGGAAGAGTTGCTGAGCGCATGTGGGTGGGGGCAGCAGTCAGAAAGCCTTGACTCTCTCCGGATGGGAGGGACAGGGAGAGGAAGGAATGGTCGCTGGAGGGAGAGTCCCCAGCGGTCTGTGAGCCGTCGCACTGCAGGCAGAACCTTCCACCTGCGTTTCTGGGCAGAGTGTGTTCCCTGTGTCCTCTGCTCCTTGAAGGGGGCAGACATCCCTACCTCCTCCGACAGACGCTGCCCACGCCCTCCATCCCCTGCCGATCAGCTCACAGAGCTCCAGGCCCCGCGCCAGCACCCGCTCTCTGCCCGGGGTATCCTCTGAGTACTGGACCCGGGGTGCAGGGGACTCGCCCTCCAGGAGCGGCCCTTAACCAAGGCCAATGGGAGTAGGCGCATGGGTGCCCCTGGGTGGGCTCGCTCAGGGGCGTGAGCTCCACTCCGCTTCCCAGGCTCCCCAGCAGGTCAAGCTCCCGAAGCCACAGGTGGCAACGATGGAAACAGGCTCACTGAGACACCTTCCTTGACCTCCCTCCCGGCCTCATTTTCCCACTGCTCTCCAGTGGGTGCAATGCCTCCCAAATAAAGACTTGCACTCAAACTCTTCTCTCGGCGTCTCCTTCTGGGGAAGCCAAAGCTACAGACGCTGCCCGGGCCCTGCCGGGAGATGGAGACTGCTCACAGGGAGCCGGGAAAGCACTCCCGTCTTGGTTCTGCACCAACTCGACTGTGACCTCAGCCCAGTTATGGCTCTGCCCTGAGCTTCAGTTTCCCCATTCAAAAATGAAGGGAAGCTAAGGGCCTCTCTTTCGGTTCCTCTAAATGCTCAAAAGAGAAAGTGACCCATAAGCATTAAGAATGTCTGTCCTTAATCAGCTATACCTGGTCCTTTAATCAGCTAAACGCCAGTGCACAATAAAAACGGCCACCTGTCATATTCTCAAAACGGCAGAATTATGACGATGGGGAACACACAGCTGCTGCCAGGGGTCTGGGAAGGGGTGGGTGAGGCTGAAGAGACAGCGCCAAGGGGAGCCTCTGCAGTGAAGGAGGGGGGTCTGGGAAGGTGAGGGGGTTGAGGCTAAAGAGACAGCGCCAAGGGGAGCCTCTGCGGTGAAGGAGCGGTCTAGGCGATAGCTAGTGTAGTCTGCTAGCCACAGAACGACAGCGAACACACACCGATGGGCCCACGCCAGTGTCCTGGTTTGGGTCATATTTTCACCAGATGTGGGCAGACTTGTCTAAGAGTAAGTGGGGCTTCTCTGTAATGCCTCTGCAACTTCCTGTGAACCTTCTAGTTCAAATAAAACGCCTAAAGAAGTGACAGAGAGAGCACGCCTGTCCTGACTGCTGTGTGGCACCACACATATGTGGGATCTAAGAAACAGGCGCAGATTCTGGTCACAGAAGTGGAGACGAGAACGCTGGCGCGAGCCTCGACCAGGAGAAAACAGGAGAGCGGTTTAAGTCAAAATCAAAACAGACTGACTCTATTAACTCACAATAGAGTGATTTGAGGACAGATTTTCACTTGTAAGAACGATTTCTGAGGATCTAACGTACAGCATGGTGACTGTGGTTACTAATACAGTGTTGCACACTTACAGGTTGTGAGAGTGGATTGTAAGGATTCTCCCACACACCCGTATACACAGATCATCAAACACTGACTGTGAAGTGATGAATATGCTAATTATCCTGATCTTGGTGATCATTCCACAGTCTATACGCACATCAGTCATCAAGCTGAACACTTTAAATGTCCACAATTATATCTGTCAACTGCTGCTCAGCAAAGTTTTTTTTAAAGATAAAGGGGATAAAATGGAACACCTATCTTAAATCACATGCTCTATGGTGGTTAATTTTATATGTCAACTTAGCTAAGCCACGGCACCCAGATATCTGGTCACGCATCAGTCCGGATGTTGCAGGTATTTTTAGATGAGATTAATATGGCAGATCACCCTCTGTAATGTGGGTGGGCCTCGTCCAATCAGCTGAAGGCCTTAACAGACTGCTGCTGCTGCTAAGTCGCTTCAGTCGCGTCCAACTCTTGACTCTTGTATGAGCCTATGGACGGCAGCCCACCAGGCTCCTCTGTCCATGGGATTCTCTAGGCAAGAGTACGGGAGTACTCTTATCAATAACCTCAGATATGCAGATGACACCACCCTTATGGCAGAAAGTGAAGAGGAACTAAAAAGCCTCTTGATGAAAGTGAAAGAGAAGAGTGAAAAAGCTGACTTAAAACTCAACATTCAAAAAGCTAAGATCGTGGCATCCGGTCCCATCACTTCTCGGCAAATAGGTGGGGAAACAATGGAAACAGTGAGACTTTATTTTTTGGACTCCAAAATCACTGTACATGGTGACTGTAGCCATGAAATTAAAAGACGCTTGCTCCTTGGAAGAAAAGCTATGATCAACCTAGACAGCATATTAAAAAGCAGAGACATTACTTTACCAACGAAGGTCCGTCTAGTCAAAGCTATGATTTTTCCAGTGGTCATGTATAGGTGTGAGAGTTGGACTATAAGGAAAGCTGAGCACTGAAGAATTGATGCTTTTCAACTGTGGTGTTGGAGAAGACTCTTGAGAGCCCCTTGGACTGCAAGGAGATCAAACCAGTTAATCCTAAAAGAATCAGGCCTGAATATTCATTGGAAGAACTAAGGCTGAAGCTGAGACTCTAATATTTTGTCCACCTGATGCGAAGAACTGACTCACTAGAAAAGACCCTGATGCTGGGGAAGATTGAAGGCGGGAGGAGAAAGGGATGACAGAGGATGAGATGGTTGGGTGGCATCACCGATTCGATGGACGTGAGTTTGAGCAAGCTCCAGAAGTTGGTGATGGACAGGGAGGCCTGGTGCGCTGCTGTCCGTGGGGTAACAAAGAACGAGACACAACTGAGCGACTGAACTGAACTGATTGACCCCCAATTCACGTGTTAAAGCCTTGATGGTCCCATCTATAACGGGGGCATCACAATAGGACCTGGTTCACGGGGGCGTTGGCAGGAAGCAGACTTGGAACTCAGGCCTGACTAATCCCACAGTCCTGCTCTTAATTAATGAAGCAAGTGCTTTGCTTCAAAGCCAGAGAAAATAAACAAAAAAAATTCCATACATGTTAAATAGACATTTCTCCAAAGATATTCAAGTGGTCAAAAGGCACATGAAAAGATGTTCAGCAGCACTCATTATTAGGGAAATGCAAATCAAAACTATAGTGAAGTATCACCTCCTACCAGTCACAATGGTTATAGTCAAAGAGTCTGCAAACAGTAAATGCTGGAGAGGGTGTGGAGCAAAGGAAAGTCTCCCACACTGTTGACGGGAATATGAATTGGTTCAGCCACTATGCAGAATATTGTGGAGGTTCCTTAAAATAAAACTGAAAATAGAGCTGCCAGAAAACCGTAATTCGAAAAGATATGTGTACCCTAACGTTCGTCGCAGCACTGTTCACAATAGCAAGGCCGCGGAAGTAAGCAACACGGTCACTGACAGAGCAGTAAAGAGGACCTGGTGTATATGTGTGTGTGTGCACAATGGAATATTGCTCAGCCATAAAAAAGGATGAAATAATGCCATTTGCAGTGACACGGGTCGACCTAGAGGTTGGCATAATGAGCAAAGTCAGACAGAGAAGGACAAATGTATCATGTCGCTTGTATGCAGAATCTTAAAAAATGGTACAAACGAATGTATTTTCAAGGCAGAGACAGAGTCACAGACGTAGGAAACAAACATGGTTACCAAGGGAGGAAGGAGGCAAGAGCAAGCTGGGAGGCTGGAGCTGACATATACGTATGGCCGGATATAAAACAGGCAAGTATTAATACTAAGAACCTACGTGTGGTGGAACCTGCTATGTACGCAGGACGCTCGGCTCAGTACTCCATAAGGACCGACACGGGAACAGGCTGAAAAGGAGCGGTAGGTGCGTGTGCGTAGCCGACTCACCCTGCGGTCCAGGAACCGGACCCCGCTGCAGACCCACGTGCTCCCCAGAGACTCTGCTGACTCCAGGCCCCCGGGCACGCCTCCGCTGGGTGTTGGCTCTGGGCTCGTCCCGCCACCCCCTCACCTGGACAGGCAGGAGGTAAGTGTTCCGCCCAGAGCAGGACGGCTTCGGTTCATACCCTGGCTCTGCCACTTTCTAGCCGTGAAGTCTCTCCGTGACTCGGTTTCTTCCTATGGAAAATGGGGATGATAATGGTGCTGCCCTCAGAGAGCTTCTGTGAGGGTGAAATGAGGGAGTCACAGCAGAACCCACATCACAGGCTGGCCTTAGGGAGTCTTTCCACGCGAAGGCCAGAGAAAGATGCCCCACACACCCAGGAGAAAGCCCAGGAGACTGAGCCGTCACGGGGGGCACCTGTCCCAAGCCTGGTTAGACTTTTTTTTCTTAATCCCTTTTATTTTATTGTTTACTTTTAATCAGCGTATAATGGCTTTACAAAGCTGTGTTAGTGTCTGCGGTCCAGTGAAGATCGTCAGCTACACTTCTGCACTCCCTCTGGGCCGCTTCCTGCTCGCCCCAGCCCCATGCCCAGGCCATCGCAGAGCTCCCCGCGGGGTGCAGCGGCTTCCCCGCCCCGTCTGCTACACACAGTGCCACGTGTACCTCGGTCTTGCCCTCTCAGCTCGTCCCCCACGCCCCTTCCTCCGCTGTGCCCACAAGTCGGTCCTCTACGTCCGCGGCTGTATCCCCACCTTGCAGATAGGCTCACCAGCCTCATCCTCCCAGATCCCACATATGTGCGTTCACACATGCTGTGTCTTCCCTGCTTCCTCTTTGAAGGTGCAGCCTGGTCTGTGACTTCAGCCTTGCCTTCTCCTCTCTGATACCGTCTGGATGGACCCAGGTGTCCATGGCTCCAGGAGGGGATGGGGCGGGGGGATGAGACCTCAGACCCGCACTCCCGCTCGCAGGCTTCCGAAACCCTCAGCTCTTACCAGGACACTGACCAAGCCAGCCTGCCACCAGTCTTGGCATCAGTGCCAAGCTGGGTCCTGGGCCTGGGGGCAGCTCCAGCACAGAGGAGGGGCCGAGGAGACACCGCAGGTCCGGGGGGCGGGGGTGGCGGGGTGGGGGGAGGAAGGGCTGAGCCACAAACCGCAGGCGCTGACTCACGGCCTCCACCGGGCCCTGGGCAGATAAAAGAAGCAGCCCCGGGGCCTCCTGCAGCTGCAGGGACGCACAAGCCAGCGATGGCCTGGGGCACGGTGGTCCACGTGGCCCCGGGGCAGCCCACCCAGGCCGTGTGTGTGCTGGGCACCGAGACGCAGCTGGATGTCTACAGGTGAGCAGGGGGTGTTCTGGGGCCGCGGGCAGCTCTGGGGCTGTGGGTGAACGGCTTCCGCTGCGACACGAGGGGTTTGGTTCAAGTGGCGGCCACTGCTGGGGAGAAGCCAGAGAGCCGAGAGCCGAGTGGCCCCAGGATTCCCCCAGGCTCAAGGCAGCAGCTCATCACCTCAGACGAGTGGGGCTTCCCCAGGGCCTCGCCGCAAAGGAAGTCTAGTAGGGCCAGCAGGACCACATCCTCTCACGCTTGAGGCCGTGAAGTGCAGAGAGGGCCTGTGACTCGCCCAAGGTCACACAATGCGTGGATCCTGGGAACAA
This sequence comes from Neotragus moschatus, assembly GCA_006410615.1. Taxonomy (NCBI): domain Eukaryota; kingdom Metazoa; phylum Chordata; class Mammalia; order Artiodactyla; family Bovidae; genus Neotragus; species Neotragus moschatus. The sequence goes on from SJYA01000219.1 coordinate 146,060, forward strand.
GTCTGACCTCCGGATCTCACTGCCCCAGCCCGGTTCCCCTTGCTCTGTGCTGCCCTGCATTGCTCAGTCAAGCCTCCTTCTGTGGGTGTGTAATAGCGCGGGTGTGATGAGACAGGTTCTGGCATGGAGCGGCAGAGGCGGAGGCCTGGCCCTGCTACTGGTTAGCTGAGATGCCCTGGGCAACTGAGCCTCAGTTTCTCCATCTGTGAAATGGGGATTATACCCACTTTTTAGGGTGCTTGCAGGGGTTAAGTGTGAACACCTTGAAAATGTTTGTGGCATACTTATTACTGCCGGAAGCCAGCGTGAAGAATCCCACCCGTGACAAGGTCATGCGGCAGGAGATTTTGATGGGCAAGGATGAGTCAAATCTCAGGTTTTCCCCCTGGCATTTCCTGAGCATGTACCCCCCAAATATAAGAATCTGCCTGCTTTTCCACTCTTCTGACATTCTCTGGAAAAAGTCAACTCAGAGAGTGTTTCAATCCAAAAACCCCTCTGATGGCTTTCTAGCCTGCCTGCAGGACCCATACAGCTGCGCATGTGATTGCTTGAGGCCTCCCGACTGCGGGAGGCACAGGAAGCTTAAAACATCCTAGGAATGTAGGAGCTTCCGAGGAGTCAAAAATCATTAGAATAGGACTGATTAAAGGTTTCATTTGTTCAGCCAATACTTGCTGCCAAATTTTCATATCTTTTATTTGTAAGATATAGTTGGTATATAGAAAAACAGGTAGTAGACCTGGCATTAGCAATATTAGATCTTTGAGTTAAGTATTTTCTTTGTTATAACCCATTACACCTTTGTTCTATAGGAATGTAACTTCATTTAGTATTTTGAGGGCAATGCAGAGTAAAGAAAAAAACGCGTCTAGGGAAAAGGAGTATTCTGGTTGATAGACAATTGTCCAGGAAGAGAGCCATAAAAATGTTAACAGATCTCTTGGCCAGAAGATAATGTAAACTACCTGAGACCTTTTGTATACGGGAGGGTATGCAAAAAGAAAGCTTTGTCTCACTGCGGGTCAGGACTGCCGCCCCTGCATAACTCTGCATATTCCATTATGCACAACTTGGGTATGCGAGCTGATTTTGAAAAATAGTTTTGGGAGTCTTGCATTGGGAATCTTGCATTTGGAGTTTTGCACCGATTCTGGGCTTCCCCCGTGTCTCTTCTTTACGCTAATTTCAGGCTGAATTCCCATCTGGGGCGTGGAGGCTCGCCATGTCTGCTTACTTGTCCCAGCTGCCAAGATCCGTAAGAGAGAGAGCCCAGGGCGGGGCACTCTCCGATATTCAAACAGACGCCGGTGGCCCAACGTAGATGGTGCAAGCTCCTTGTCTGGAACTTTATTGGCTTTCCACGTAAACCAAGTTATTCAGCCTCTTTTCTCCACCTTAATTTTCCCACTATACTATTATTTCCTAAATCTTATGTCTCTAAATAAGTTCTTTTCTCGCCGACTCCATCCCTGCTTCGAATTCCCTGGACCCGCTGGGGCTGGACCTGCCCCGGTGGTTGTTCTTTTGTTCATTCATTCCTTCGACAAATGCTAATTGATCCCCTATTGTAGCCAACCCCGGTGCCAGGCTCTAAGCAGCTCATGGTGGGCACAGCCGGGTCGTTGCCGGTGTCGGTGGGCGCGGTGCCAGCCTCCGGCTTCCGCCACCACAAGCGAGCATCCGTGCCTCTAGAACAGTGCCCAGGGGACAGTCGGCACATTTTCTTGAGTGTCGCTCGACTCCTGAAGTGGGGCAGCAAACCGCACGAAGTGTCTGGGCCTCCCGGGGACACGGAGGCTGGCAGGGGGCCGAGAGGGTGAGGACTGAGGGGAGAGGAGGCCTGCTGTCATCCGGCCCACCCTGCGCCGGGGCCGTCTGTCCATCAGGGAGGCCTCGAGCCCGGGGTTCCAGCCCCACGGGCTCACACGGGCACGGCGACACTCACGTCACGCTTGGCACACACAGCTCAGCCGACCCCCTGTGAGGCAGGCAGTGCTGTCCCCATTTTACAGAAGAGGAAGCTTGTTTTTACCAGTTGCCTTTCAGGTGTCCATTTTTTTCTATGTTGACTTTTTCTCTGTACTTGCCTTTTTGAAGGAAATTTTCCTGTTGTCTTCAAAAATGTTCCCCGTGTATGGAAATTTATGGACTCTACTTCTATTCTTTTGGTGAATACCTTTACATTTTAATAATAAAATTTTGAAAGTGAAAGTTGCTCAGTCGTGTCCGACTCTCTGCCGCCCCGTGGCCTGTACCCCACCAGGCTCCTCTGTCCATGGGGTTCTCCAGGTAAGAGTACTGGAGTGGGTTGCCATGCCCTCCTCCAGGGGATCTTCCCGACACAGGGATGAAACCTGGGTCTCCCGCATTGAAGGTGGATTCTTCCCCATCTGAGCCACCAGAGATTAAACACTATCTTAGTCCTCTCTTCAGTCAAACAGCTCAGAGTATTTTAACTGTCATTACCCCCCCCTTTACATTCTGCCTTTTTTTTCTTAATCTCACAATTTTTATATTTTTATAAACTTTCAAAATACAGACAACACTCTTTAGATTAACCAAAGTATTTACCATTTTATTTGCTCACCATTCGTCCTTGCATCCAGGTGCTTCTAACATTAGATATCTTCCTCTTAAGGTATAATTCTTAAAGTGTATCTTGAGAAGTTGCTCTGGTGAAAATGCATTGGTTTTAAATTAAAATGCCAGTTCTTCATCTGAAAACGTTTTTATTAAAATATAACTATGTACACAAATAAAAGTTAACGGTTATTTTTTCAAGATACTTTGAAGATGTTATTTAACTGTCTTTTGGATTTCATTACTGTTGTTGAGAAGTGTAGTTTCAATCTGATTATTATTCCTTTATGGTGACCAGACTTTTCTTCTTTCTGGAAACCTTTAAGATCTGTTTGTCTTTGGCTTTCTTAACCACAGTGAGATGTGTTTGTCTGTGGGTGTACGCAAGTGTGTATGTGCACAGAGAGGGGAATTATTGACAACTTCTGTTACTTTCCATATCTCAGCAATGCATCAGAGTATATTCTAAGAACTTCCCTGGTGACCCAGTGGTTAAGAATCCGCCTTGCAATGCAGGGGACGCAAGTTAGATCCCTCATCTGGGAACTAAAGTCCCATATGCTGAGCCTCCCGAGCCCGAGTGCCACAGCTAAGACCCAGAGCAGCCACGTGAAGAAGCTGGACACGTGTTTATCCAGGAGTGACTCCCACCACGAGCCAGCTGCTCTGCCACGACTCCAGAAACAAGCTCGTGTGATTCTTCATGTGTGCCCAGCCCTGTGTGTGCATGTCTGTGTGCAAACCTCTGGGTGTGCGCCTCACTCTCCACACTCCCCCGTGTGTGTGCCTTGGTGTGCCCCTTCCCAGTTCAAGAGTCAGTCCTCCGGGTCAGGGATTTCCTTTTTGCTCCTCACTATCTCCTGCGGGCATAGTGCACGCTAAGTCACTCGGCCGTGTCCGACTCTCTGTGGCCCCGTGGACTGTAGCCCGCCAGGCCCCTCTGTCCATGGGCTTCTCCAGGCAGGAACACTGGAGGGGGCTGCCACGCCCTCCTCCAGGGCATCTTCCAGACCCAGGGACCGACCTCCCGTCTTTTATGTCTCAGCGTGGCAGGCAGGTTCTTTACCACCGCGCCCCCGGGGAAGACTGCTGCCTCCTGAAAACCTCATTACCACCGGTCAGGGTCAGTCTGCCTGCCCTGTGGTGTCTGCACTGGCAGGAAAGGAGGAGCCCTAGGGCCGGCCACAGCGGGCTGGTCCCGCCTCACCCATCCTCCCCGTCTGTCTCCTCCACAGCTCTGCCCCCAAGGGCTCCACATCCTTCAGCATCACCGCCTCCCCAGGAGTGGTCGTGAAGGTCGCCCACAGGCCTCCAGCCAAGAAGAGTCCCACAGGCTCGTCCCAGTGGCCCCTGGAGCCCGGACTGGACGTGAGCCTGAAGCTGAGAGCAGCCAGCGAGAGCACAGGGGACCAGCAGGTAAGGGCAGCGCTGGGCCCAGAGGCGGGCAGCCAGCAGGTCCCGACAGGCCCGCCCCTCGGCCCATCGGGGGCCAGCAAGTCCCGACAGGCACGCCCCTCGGCCCATCGGGGGCCAGCAGGTCCCGACAGGCCCGCCCCTCGGCCCTTCGGGGGCCAGCAGGTCCCGACAGGCCCACCCCTCCCGTCCAGGGTCAGCAGGTCTCAACAGGCCCGCCCCTCGGCCCATCGGGGGCCAGCAGGTCCCAACAGGCCCGCCCCTCGGCCCATCAGGGGCCAGCAGGTCCCGACAGGCCCGCCCCTCCCGTCCAGGGTCAGCAGGTCCCGACAGGCCCGCCCCTCCCGTCCAGGGTCAGCAGGTCTCAACAGGCCCGCCCCTCGGCCTGTCCGGGGCAGCAGGTCCTAACAGGTCAGCCTGTCCGGCATCGACCCGCGGCCTCCCCACTCTCAGAGCCTGCTTGTCTCCAGCAGAGCTCATGACAGCTTGTTCCAGCCGTAGCATCCTCACATGGAGATGTCGGGGGCTCACGGAGGTCAGGGTTTTGATTAAATTTATTCATCCAGCAAATGTTTAATAATCGCCTTCTCTGTGCCGGGCACTGTCAGGCCCTGAAGATTTTAATGAGCAAGAAGGTGAGATCGCAACCCCTGCGGTGCTAACAGCCCACAGGCGAGAGCGTCAGATTACACAAACCACTAGAAACAGTGGCGTCCCTGGGAAGCGCACAGTCCAGCAGCCCCAGGAAACTTCCTTGGCCTTGTATTTAGCTTCTTAGGCTGCTGTAACACAGGACCACAATTTTAAAGCAACAGAAACATATTCTCTCACGTTTCTGGAGGACAGAAGCGTGAAGTCAAGGTGTCAGCAGGACCATGTTCTTTGGAATCAGTTCTTTCTTTGCCTCTTCCAGCTGCTGCTGGCTGTCGGCACCCCTGGACTGGTGGCCAGGTGGCTCCCGTCTCTGCCCCCGGGCCCGCACTTCCTCCTCAGTCTCTCTCTGCCTCCTTGCAGGACACGTGTCACTGGACCTAAGGCCTGTCTGGATAACATAGGATGATTTCCTTAATTACATCCGCAAACATCTCTTTTTTCCCCCCAAACGGGGTCACAATCACAGGATCCAGGGATTAGGACGGGACATTTCTTTTGGGGAATCACCGTTTAACCCGCTGGACTCACATTGACTATAGACGGATAATCAGGGCCCTCCGGAGGTTCTCACACACAGAACTGGGCCGATAACCGCTTGCTCCCAGCAGGAGAGGTCAAGCAGTCTCTCCCCAGGGGCAGAGAGCTGTTTCTTGTTGTGGGAACACAGACGCTGGGCATCAAAGCTGCTCAGCGGGCAAGTAATCAGGGAGATTCCTGGAGCCCCAGCAAGCTGAAGGGCGCTATGAATGGCTGTTTAAGAGGGGAAAGAGGAGCTAGACCTCCACAGAGGATGTGGCCTGAGTGCGCACCCTGGGTAAGAGAGGGTGAGACGGGTGCCGGGGGAGCTGGAAAAGGCTCGTATGGAAAGAAAGGGGCGGGGAGAGAGGGGGCCAGTGTCAGAGGGTTTGGCATCCGGGACCTCCTTCTCTTGGGGCAACAGGAAGCCAGCGGGAACCTTTCACGCAGGAGCAGCGAGACCGTAAATGGACATTGGTAAGACCCACTGGCTGCAGCGAGTGCGTCGGTTAGATCTAGGCAGGGCGACCGGCCAGGAGGCGGACGCCGTGGATTAGACTCAAGGCGACGGCAGCCGCGACGCTTCTCTGGGTGCCCACCATCAGCAGGGCAGGTCCAGACGCCTCGGTGTGGCCCCCGGGAGCTCCGCCTCCTTCGGGGGCAGCTCTTTGCTTTTGCTGTGGGGAACTCCCCTCCACCCTCTTGCTTGGAAGCAAGGTTCCTGACGCTCGGCCAGACGGGGCCCATCGGATGGGTTCTCCCTGGACTTGGAGCCTTGGGAGACAAGGCTGGTGTTTCTCTATATCAATGGCACCTGCCCTGAAGAGGCCAGCCCGTTCAAAGATCCCTGGAGGCTGGGCCCAGCCTTTCCCAGTCTGCTTCCTCAGGCCTCCTCCCTGCCCCTGCTGGCCAGCGTTCCCTGCAGCTGTCACCCCAGCCTCCCTCTGACGCCTCTCCCATCACACCCCCAACCACTGGACTCCTGCGGTCCCTCCTGGACCCCCTCAGAGGGTGCCTCCCCGACCCCAGGCAGGCAGACCAAGCCCCGGGCCCCAGCTCCCAAAGACCCCCTTCTACGCATCACAGTCACTTGGGGGTGTTGCTCCCCTCCAGCGCCATGCGCCGGGGCATTCTCAATAGGCTAGGAGCCCCTTCCTCGTCTCCTCGGCACCCGCTCTGAGCCGGCACGTAGCAGGCCGTTTAGTGTTTGTTGCGTGACTAAGGACGTCATTCGGGTTCGCTCCTGTTCGCAGGTTCAGATTTCATACCATGGACCCGCGCCCACCCCGGCTGAAGCCCTGCTCTACGTCACTGGGGTCGGTAAGTGATGCCCAGCGGCTCAGAGCTCAGCCCCTCCCCTCCACACACCCCGCGCAGGAGAGACTACACCCCGACGCTTACTTGAGACCAAGTGGAAAAAAGAAAAGTTTCTGGACAGCCATACATCTGGTAGTTCATAAACATTCCTTCCCCAGTCAGGGAAGCACAAACACAGCTGGAGATAGGGTGTTTGCAGGGAGGTTCAATCACATCTCAGCGCTTTATTTCTCAGCTTAGGAACTGGCACGTGGATTATTGACATGTGAGTCTCTATACCTTTTTGAAACCTCAAACATTGAGGAGAAAATAGATGACGAGACTGTCTTATACAGCAGTATAGGCCAGTATCCCCCAAATGATTTACACCCCACCTTCACCATTTTTGCCATATCAGTGATCTATACTCATATTTATTTAGTATTCTTCTTCAGATAAAGTATGTTTGAACTTGCCTTCATTTGGACAATAATATCGTAATACCAGCGTTATTTAAACGTACCTTAAATATGTGAGCAGCATGTGAAGGTTTCATTCATTTCATACTAAATGTCATTTATTCATTTCATTAGTAAATATCAATATAAGTGAATTCCATTCATTCTTTCAACTGAAACACATTTTAATGATTTTATTATTATTATTCAGCACTTACTCTGCTGGACAGAGTGCCAAGACTTTACATCTAAATTACAACAATCCAATGAAATTGCCACTACTTTATCCCATTTTACAGGTGAGGAAACTGAGGTCCAAGATGTAAAGAGACTTGCCCAAGAGCACACAGCTGGTTAGCCAGGGGCCCAGGACGTTCTGGCCACCGAGTGCGGTGCGCTCTGGCCCAACATTGACACAGGGCTGTGTGTGTTTACAAGGCCACCCAGAGCAATCTCATTCTGTGATCTCATGAGGTCACCGCACAGTTATCACTGGAATGGTCACGTTGCCAAGTGTTCTGATGAGGGGAAAGCATATGCTTTCTCACCCATGCCGTGTGGACAGAGCAGGTGTGCTGAGGCTGTGATTTGTCCCACGGCACACAGATTGGAAAGTCAGGTGGGACCGAAGCAACCACCGTGCCCCGTGCTGCAAGCTCGCTGGGGGCTGAAGGCGGGCCAGAGGCGTCTGTGAGGGGCAAGGAGTCCTTGCAGGAGCTTTGCCTCCTGCACCCATTGGGGTGGCTGGGAACTCTTTCTGAAGCCCTGGGGCGGGGGCGCACGGGGCAGACACGCGGGGTCTGGTTGGCATCCCGGTTGTGGCACGGCCTCCCCCAAGGAAGGTGCCTGCGGTCAGGAGCCCTTGCTCTTCTGCCTGAATTGCAGCCAGACTTCTCGGGGGACACGGGGAGTCTTACACCCTGTGTCTCCTCTGAGGGGAGGCAAAAAAAAAAACCTTCTTGCAGGTAAGTCTCCTGGGAAAAGGACTGTCCATCTGGGGCCAGACCAAGTGCCCCACCCTTGGTCTGGTATCCTCACCAACCCTCTCCTCTTATTTGCTGGGATTTCAGAAATCTCCTTGAGTGCAGACATCAGCCGCACTGGCAAAATGAAGCCCACGGGAAGCATGAAGGACCAGGTACGCACGGCTTGGCCTCCACGGCGCCCTGAACAGCCTCCTGACTCTGCTGGGCTCGCCTCACACGCCCCCTGGTGGTGATGGGGTGAACAGCAGTGTGCTTCATATGCCCATGTTAATAGGCCAAGAAACACAAGTTTAGGGAGAAAAGGAAAATTAAAACCACCCATACCATTATTGCTTTGGTGTATATAGGCCCCATCGAGTCTACAAAACTGGGTTTTCATGATTGTACATTCAGAGGACATGTCATCCCACAAACCGAAAACTAGATTCACCCAGGTCAAGCCCAGCAGAGAAAATCTGCAGGCAGGTCAGGACTCTGGAGGCCGTGGGGACTTCCCTCGTGGCCCAGGAGCTAGGACTCCACGCTTCCACTGCAGGGCTCCTAGGTTCAGTCCCCAGCTGGAGAATTAAGATCCCGCACGTGGGACTTCCCAGTAATAACGAATCCGCCTGCCAACGCAGGAGACATAAGAGGCGTGGGTTGGATCCCTGANCCCAGGTCAAGCCCAGCAGAGAAAATCTGCAGGCAGGTCAGGACTCTGGAGGCCGTGGGGACTTCCCTCGTGGCCCAGGAGCTAGGACTCCACGCTTCCACTGCAGGGCTCCTAGGTTCAGTCCCCAGCTGGAGAATTAAGATCCCGCACGTGGGACTTCCCAGTAATAACGAATCCGCCTGCCAACGCAGGAGACATAAGAGGCGTGGGTTGGATCCCTGAGTCAGGAAGGTCCCCTGGAGGAGGGCACGGCAACCCCCTCCAGCGTTCTTGCCTGGAAAATCCTGTGGACAGAGGAGCCTGGCGGGCTGCAGTCCATGGGGTCGCAAAGAGTCGGACACGACTGAGCGAGCAAACGGCAACAATGTGCCTCACAGCATGGCCAAAAAAATCCCCTATGCTAGAGTTTAGCGACTGGTGGGCAAGGCTCACACGGGGTGAGTAACAGAGAAAAGAGGCAGTGGATGGCGGAGGGAAGGGGGCGGGTGGGGCGGGGAGTGTATGCTGCAGAAATGTAGGGCAGTGGGGTACACAGGTGATGAGTTGCCTTAAACCTCAGGATAAACCTCGTGGTGTCCCTGAAGCNATCCCCACTTGCGTCGTGCCTAGAAAAGGAGCAACACGCACAGAAGGCAAGCGCGCGGGAGAGCCGCCTGTCCCCTGCGCAGCGGCTGCGGCCGCACGCATCCCCCACCCCGCCCCCACCCCTGGAAAGCGGCCCGTCCCTCGTCTCCTGCTGGAGACGTGGCACCGAGTAGGACCCACAGGCTTTGTGGAATGAGGCTATGACTCCCCACTGCGTCCTTAAACGTTTTCTTTCGAGACCGTGACTTTTGGACTTCGATTCCTCTGTAGAAAATAAAGCTCGGTGACTTGAGGNGTCCCCACTCGCGTCGTGCCTAGAAAAGGAGCAACACGCACAGAAGGCAAGCGCGCGGGAGAGCCGCCCGTCCCCTGCGCAGCGGCCGCACGCATCCCCCACCCCGCCCCCACCCCCGTAAAGCGGCCCGTCCCTCGTCTCCTGCTGGAGACGCGGCACCGAGTAGGACCCACAGGCTTTGTGGAATGAGGCTATGACTCCCCACTGCGTCCTTAAGCGTTTTCTTTCGAGACCGTGACTTTTGGACTTCGATTCCTCTGTAGAAAATAAAGCTCGGTGACTTGAGGGCTTGAAAATTGAGGCCAGATCTCGGCCGTGTAGAGCCTGGGGGGCTTAGAACACATTCAGAGATANCGTTTTCTTTCGAGACCGTGACTTTTGGACTTCGATTCCTCTGTAGAAAATAAAGCTCGGTGACTTGAGGGCTTGAAAATTGAGGCCAGATCTCGGCCGTGTAGAGCCTGGGGGGCTTAGAACACATTCAGAGATACCGTTTTCAGGCGGGGGCGCGGAGACCGTGATGGTGGGGGAAATGGTCACCGGGAGCGTCTGCCCTCACCGGACTGAGGAGGAAGGGATTCACAGACCAGCTCACGGCGGGCTTCTCTGAACAGAATCAGCGGTCCGCAACCCCAGCCGTCCTCGGGATTTGCTGGGACAGAAGGGGCCGGGCACAACGGGAGGCTGCTGTGAGGCTGTCCCCAGACCTGACCGGTAGGGCGGCTTGGAGCAGCGACTGAGCTCAGCAAACAAAAGCTGAACGTATCGCCAGATCCCTGGGGCTGCCGAAGGCTGGAGAGGTGAGCTGATGGTCAGAGAAGCCCCTGTTGCTGCTGTTGTATAGTCACTACGTCTGAACTCCTTGCAGCCCCATGGAGGGGCTAGCCCGCCAGGCTCCTCTGCCTGTGGGATTTCTCAGGCAAGAATACCGGAGTGGGTTGCCATTTCCTTCTCCAGGGGACCTTCCTGACCCAGGAATCGAACCTGTGTCTCCTGAATTGGCAGGTGGGTTCTTTACCACTCAGCCACCTGGGAAGCCAGGGCAGCCCTTCTGTTAGTCGCTCAGTCGTGTCTGACTCTTTGTGACCCCATGGACTCTAGCCCCCCAGGTTCCTCTGTCTACGGGATTCTCTAGGCGAGAAGGCAAGAATACTGGAGTGGGTTGATGTTCAGTTGAGTCTGACTCTCTGCGACCCCATGGACTGCACCACACCAGATTTCCCTGTCCTTCACCGTCTCCGGAGCTTGCTCAAACTCACGTCCCTCGAGTCGGTGATGCCATCCAACCACCTCATCCTCTGCTGTCCCTTTCTCCTGTCTTCAGTCTTCCCCAGCATCGGCATGTTTTCCAATGAGTTTGCTCTTTGCATCAAGTGGCCAAAGTATCGGAGCTTCAGGTTCAACATTCGTCCTTCCAATGAATAGTCAGTTTGGGGCTTTGATTTCCTTTAGGGTTAACTAGTTTGATCTCCTTGCAGCCCAAGGGGCTCTCAAGAGTCTTCTCCAGCACCACAGTTGGAAAACATCAATTCTTCTTCTTTCAGAGAAGGCAGTGGCAACCCACTCCAGTACTCTTGCCTGGGAAATCCCACGGATGGAAGAGCCTGGAAGGCTGCAGTCCACAGGGTCGCTAAGAGTCGGACACGACTGAGCGACTTCACTTTGACTTTTCACTTTCATGCACTGGAGAAGGAAATGGCAACCCACTCCAGTGTTCTTGCCTGGAGAATCCCAGGGACAGGGGAGCCTGGTGGGCTGCCATCTCTGGGGTCGCACAGAGTCAGACATGACTGACGTGACTTAGCAGCAGCAGCAGCAGCAGCAGCAGCCTTCTTTATGGTCCAACCCTCACATCAAATGATTACTGGAAAAGCCACAGCTTTGACTAGACAGTCACGACTGAGCGCAGCACAGCAGCTTTCAAACTTCTGAACTGAGATTGTTTGGTGGCTGCTTTATGTCTGGTTCCTGGAAACAGACTCTGAGATGAAGGCTTCCTCGCAGGAGGTGTTTGGTGGGCTGTGGGAGTGCCCTTAGGAACCACACCTGGGAGGGCAAGGGGGAGGGGCAACAGGAGGTGATGAGCTGGGATGCAGCGGCTGCCGAGGGTTTGGAAAGCCCCCGGGACGCTCTGGGGCTGGGTCCTCAGAGTTGTCCTGAATTGAGACAAGCAGCCTGCCCGTTGTCTCCCCATGGTGGGTGTAGCTGCCCCCAAGGCGGGGTGACGATGACCTCGGGAACTGGCAGTAGGCGATTTTAGGAGGGGGCCTTGCTGTGAGCAGCCAGAAGCCACCGCCTGCAGCAGCTGGGGAATCAGTGCCCCCGCCCCAAACACCATGGTGTCCTCCAGGGACACTGGGACTTGACCACCTCAGAGTGATGTGGAAATGTCACTGCAGGACTTCCTACTCGGGATGAGCGTGCAAGGAAGTGTGGAGACCCGTGCAGAGCTGTTTTAAGGTTACAAACACCTCGCTTCATTGGGAGACCTGGGGAAGCCCACTGGGTAATTTTGGCCTTGCAGGGGGAGGGGATTGGGGGTCATCTAGTGATTTGGGGCCACAGGAGTGTACTGAGCACCTACTATGTCCAGGGCCCTTTTGTGGGCGCTGGGGAGTCGGTGGTGAACAGACATCCCCTAGAGGGGCCGCAGGACCTGCGCTAGACACCGCCAAGCCCCTCTTGTGCCTGAGATGTCTCCGTGCACCGGGCCGAGAGCCCCTCGCACTATACTCGGGGCCCCGCACAAGCCAGGGCTGCCTCCGGGTGGGAGGGACCGAGCTCCCAAGCTGTTCTGCTCCAGAGCCCAGAGCCCAGCCCTCTCAAACCCTCCCCTGTCAGACCACCCCACCCACCAGCCAGCCTCTGGCTGACGTGTGTGAGCAGATGGCTGGGTGTGAGCGAGTCATTTGGGGTGTGTGCTTACACATGGCCGGTGCCCCCTACCTGAGGGGCTAAAATTTTAGAGTTCTCCTGGCCACCCCCTGCCTGCAAGAGCCCCCAGAACAAAGCCACTCCTGACAGTTCCACTACAAACTTAAAACCTGCAACAAAGGGCTGTTTTTCTTTTAATCTCAAATTCACCAAGCCCGGCTCACTGAGTGACCTTCACAGGGTACCCAATTTATGTCCCCCCAGGCTGTTATGCACGGCTTAATCGTCACAGCATCACGTGCCAGGGCAAAAGGTTGAAAACAAATGCCTGCAGGTGATGAGACAGACTTACTCGTATTACTACACAGCCATGAAAAAGGACTGGGGTGCTTCTTCACGCGCCTCATAATACGTGATGTGAAGAACTTCCGAGTTACACTGCGAGGTNCGGCTTAATCGTCACAGCATCACGTGCCAGGGCAAAAGGTTGAAAACAAATGCCTGCAGGTGATGAGACAGACTTACTCGTATTACTACACAGCCATGAAAAAGGACTGGGGTGCTTCTTCACGCGCCTCATAATACGTGATGTGAAGAACTTCCGAGTTACACTGCGAGGTAAGCATAGCGAGGCGTGGAAGCCGAGCAGCATGTAAGTGGAAAGGAGGGGAGGACAGAGGCTCACGCTGGCTCGGTGACCTGCGGCATTTGTTTGGAAAAAATTTAGAAGAGCCCGATGCCATTGGCTGCCTCCACATTAGAGAACTAATGGGAGAGACAGGAGGGAAACTGTGTTGCGAGCCCCCTCTCGAACTTGGACCCATGTGACTGTCATATGTACTCAAGAAGAGCCATCAGTTCAGTTCAGTTCAGTCGCTCAGCTGTGTCCGACTCTTCGCAACCCCAGGAATCGCAGCACGCCCGGCCGCCCTGTCCATCACCAAGTTCTGGAGTTCACTCAGACTCACGGCCATTGAGTCGGTGATGCCGTCCAGCCATCTCATCCTCTGCCGTCCCCTTCTCCTCCTGCCCCCAATCCCTCCCAGCATCGGGGTCTTTTCCAATGAGTCAGGCCTTCGCATGAGGTGGCCAGAGCGTTGGATCAACCCACACTTACAGGCTTACACTTCGCTGGTGAGCCTCCCGGGCTAGAGCAGGTGTTCTCATTTCTTGGCTCAGTGAACTCAGTGGAGATGCGGGGCTGCTGGCGCCCTTGCCCAGCCGGGCCCTGCATCCACTCTTTCCGCCAACCCCTGCCCGCCCCGTGCTGGGAGCTGATGGCACAGCTGTGCTCAAGGAGGGCCCTGATCCCGTGGGGAGGGGACGCAGCCGCCTGGACCACTCCCCAGCACTTTGCGGCTTTAACAGGCCATTCCCTAGTCAGTTTTCCCGCCATCAGAGCCCTGGGAACCACTGACCCATCACTTACCACTTGCCAGGAAACCCACTCCTTACGATCGAGGCCCAAAAGTCTAGAGGGGCTGCCCGGTGCCCCTCTCCTGACCAGGGCCCCACGCACCCCCTACAGATCCTTGCTCCTGACAGCTTAGTTAAGCCTCCAGCGCCAAGGCCAGGTTGACCAATCCCAGGCACCAGCCTTCCAGCTGGAGGCCAGAGCTCCAGGCAGCCAGCCCAGCCCCTGCAGGGCTGCAGGCACTAGCTGCTTAATGAATTGGTGCTGCCCTGGCTCTGACCCCAACTGCACCTCAGCAGTGCCTCTCCTCCCAGCAAACCTCCGCGCGGAGGAAATCAGTTACGCTCCAGCAGCTGCTCCAGCCTCCTTAACAAGGGGGCGGGCTGGAGGCCCCTGAGCCCATAAGATGGGTGGGCTGTGGGGGAAACCCCGGAGTTGTCAGAGGTTACCGCGCCGGGTGGGGTGGTCAGCCCAGAGGGCCGTGCCATGGCCTTCCGGAACGTCGTCCCTCTGTGCCTGGACAGCCCAACCCACGCTGTGTGTGTGCTGGGCATGGAGATCTTCTTAGACGTCAGCGGGTGAGGAGCTGGGAGCGCCCGGGCGAGGAGGCTGGCGAGGCTCTTTGCCTGGAGGCTCTTTGCCCTTAGCTTACGTGGGAGGCGGGGGCTGACCGCACACTCCGAGACCTACCCCGCTGTCCTGCTCCATCTCGAGGAGCCGAGTTCGGGTCTTTAAGGGCCTCCCAGTCCCACCTCTGCTGCTCCTAGGCTGTGGGACCTTGGAAGCACGTGCCTTGGCCTTTCTTGGTCCCCTCCCCCACGAAAGAGGGTGAGGATGACCCCGGAGGAGGCCGTGCGGACTGATGAAGCAGGCTCCTGTGAGCTGCAGCTGCAGGGGGAGGGGACTCTCAAGGCCCCTGCCTTTCCTTGGCCACAGCACAGGCCTGCCAGGNCTTGGCCTTTCTTGGTCCCCTCCCCCACGAAAGAGGGTGAGGATGACCCCGGAGGAGGCCGTGCGGACTGATGAAGCAGGCTCCTGTGAGCTGCAGCTGCAGGGGGAGGGGACTCTCAAGGCCCCTGCCTTTCCTTGGCCACAGCACAGGCCTGCCAGGCCTTGCTTTTCCCCTGTAGGGATCCCTCGTGGCTCAGACAAGGGGCCCTCCCCTCCTAGGAAGGTGGGCGCCCCTCCTAGGAAGGTGGGCGTTCATGAATAAGATGTGGCTTGGCAGTTTCCAGAGCATGCGCGGGAGGCGGGGTTCTGGGCTGCAGCTTGTCGAGGGCGGGCACTGGGGTCCTGGGAGCAGGGCATGGTGAGGGGAAGGCTGACGTGTTAAGACCCAAAAGTGCCTTGACCGTGAGTTGGGGGGCCTCAGCAACGGAGAGGCTGGGGCACCCCCTCCAGCTGCACTCCAGGCCGAGAAGGCGGGACTCCTGTGCGCCAAGCTCTGTCTGCTCGCTGGCCCCCAGGTGTGCCCCGCGGACATGCGAGTCCTTCTCCGTGGATGCGTCTCTGGGTGTCGTGGTCCGTGTCTGTGGCGCAGACCTGGTGGAGAGCAGGGAGGAGTCGGCCACGCCCCGCTGGCTCCTGTCGCGCTCCATGGATGTGCTGGTGGAAATGACGTCCCCCAACTTCGCCAAGGATGAGGGCAAGGTAGGCCTTGGGGTCGGGGGAGGTGAGGGCAGCTCTCCCAGAAGGCGCTAACACAAGCCCTGGGGGCTCCCTCCTGGCAGCTGGGGTTTCCTGAGTGCTGAGTCTGAAAAATTCAGAGCCAAATGCTTTGTCTGATCGCATTCAGTGCTTGCAACCAACCTATGATCCCATCTTACAAACGAAGAAACCGAGGCATAGAGTCAGGGAAGCACCCTGCCCAGGCCAGTAACTGGCTGAGCAGGGATTCAGGCTCAGGTGTGTCGGTCTCCTCCATTCACGCTTCTGACCACCACACTAGCTTCCCAATTAGCTTTTTTAAAGTCTGGCCTGAAAGGTTTCAGCAGTAGGACTCAGATAGGCTCTTTGGCTAAGGCTGGTCTTCCAGATACGGAGCCTCTTGATGAAACTTAAGAGCTACCGCGGGTCTGATGCTGCGTACCAGATATCGAGTCACATTTCCCAGGGTGGGCGTTCCCTCCGTTTATGTATGAGGAACAGAGCTACAGCCTAACGGGGCAGACTTAGGATCCGAGCCCAAGCCCNCCACGCTAGGGGTGGAGACGGCTGTTGCTGGAACAGCCCACGGAGGATGGTGAGGATGGTGGTCAGGTGTGGAGAGGAAGGCGGTAGGTGGCATTATATGAGAGCCTGCCCGTCAGAGGGGTGGGATTCCTGAGGAGTGAAGAGGTGGTCTAGAAGTGCCATAGAAGATCAGAGGGTGTCTGCCCCACCTCTGGGCCGGTGGTCCACGGAAGGTAGGAGAAAGCCGCACGGTTCAAGGACGTGCCTACTCTGTGCCCTGGGGCACCAGCTCTAGAAGGATAAGCGTGTTGCCTGCTCCCAAAGCCCAGGGCAGATGGACAGAGAGCCAAGGACCAAGCAGGGGCTTGGGATGGAGTGGGTAGGGCGCAGGGAAGCCAGGCTGAGCAGGCCAGGCCCGGGCAGACGAGAGCAGGAAGGGCCTCCAGGTGAAGGTAACCCCTGTGGCTGGTCCTGCTGCCGCCTTCTGTTTTAATTTAGCCTTCTCGGGTCTTTGCTAAATCTCACCGGCTCTCTCATTGCGGTGCTTGGGTTCCCTGGCTGGGGCACAAGGGCTCAGGGGTTGTGGACTTGGCTGCTCCGCGGCATGAGGGGTCTTATTGCTTGACCGAGGGTCGGGCCAGCATCCCCTGCCTCGCAAGGTGGATGCTTAACCGCCTGGATGCCAGGGAAGTCCCCAGCTGCCTTTTCTGTGTGACGCAGATGGTTGTTAAGCACCTGCCCCCAAAGGGGCGAGGAAGCCAGTGAGTCTGAGCCCCCCCTTAGCGCCTGGTAAATAGGGAAGCCCACAGGGAAATTGGCTATGCTTCTAGATATGAGAGGCTCCGGCAGAGGGGAGAGGCCAGGGGGCAGGTGGCCACACCCCAGCCCTGCAGCACACCTGCTGAGACCCCTGGGCAGGGAGGGGCCCTGCGGGGACGTGGAGGAGTCTCACCCCCTCACGGCCTGGCCCGGGCCAGCGAGGGGCCCTGCAGGCAGAAGGGAGCAGGGAGCCGTACAGGTGCGTCCCCAGC
This sequence comes from Neotragus moschatus, assembly GCA_006410615.1. Taxonomy (NCBI): domain Eukaryota; kingdom Metazoa; phylum Chordata; class Mammalia; order Artiodactyla; family Bovidae; genus Neotragus; species Neotragus moschatus. The sequence continues at coordinate 162,989 of SJYA01000219.1, forward strand.
GCTGGGGTGGCCAGCTGGCCCGCCGCACGCCCGGGCCAAGCCTGCAGCCGGCACACCTAGCGCCTGTGATGAGGCTCTTGTAAGCCGCCTGGAGCCTGTCTGCCTGGGAGCCACAGCCCCACTCGGTGATCGCGGTGTTACAATCCAGAGCAAGAGGCTGGTGGCCCCGGCTTGTACTTGATGCGGCTCCCAAGCCTGTCTCTGAATAGTCTCTCGCCTTGAAGACTTCGGACACTCCTCCCAAGTGGGTCAAAGCGTAGAACCACCATGAGCCTTCACTTCCTGAAGGCAGGTGTTTCTTTGAGTCTCACCCCACAGCAGGTCTTTAAAGAGTAACTGGCTCTCACTGATGAACAAACATCTAGCTATCCGTTAAGCCCCAAACGCCAGGAACCGAGGGACACAGCCAGCCTGGCCCCCCCTCTGCTGGGGCCCCCAGCCTGGCTTCTGACCCAGGGAATGCAACATCGGGTGTGGTCTGCCCGCTTTCCCTTCTAGATGATAGTTCTGTGGCCTTCGAGCTGGTTCTGGGGCCTGACCAGCACACCTACACCCTGGCGCCCCAGTGGGATGACACGAAGGGCGGCTTGAAGGAAACCTTCTATGTTGAAGCCTTAGAGTTTCCGTCCGCCAGCTTCTCGGGCTTGATCTCCTTCTCGGCCTCCCTGGTGGAAGAGTCTCAAGACCCGGTATGACCCCCTAGTAGCCAAGCAGCCCTCGGGGCAGGGACTGGGGAGGAAGGAGACCTCACACAGCCGGGCAGAAGAGGGGGGCACGGCGGGGCCGGGGTGTCGTCACCTTCGGGTGAGGGCCCAGGGGTGCGCTGTGCTGAACAGCCGGAGGCCTGGGGGAAGGGGGTGGGTGGGCGGGAGCCCGGTCCTCCATCGCAGCGAGGGGTGAGCGGGACCTTGTCTTGCACCGCAGCTGGTTCCAGAGACCGTGCTGTTCAAAGACACAGTGGTATTCCGGGTGGCCCCCTGCATCTTTGCTCCCAGCACCCAGATGCCTTTAGAGGTGTACCTGTGCAGGTAAGAAACCCGGGCTGCCTGGGCCAGGCCATCTCTGTAACTGCCATGTCTGCTGGCAGGGCGGGTAAAGGTGACTGGACCTCTCCCTAGGAAGGCGAACTCCTTCTCCCAAGACGGTCATTCAGGGCTTGTTTGCACATTTAAAGAAGGGGCTGCGGCAAGCCACGACAGCCCCCGTCTACTCTTACCAAGAGGCAGACAGCATGACTCCCCGTAGGACTGAGGGCTATAAAGCCAGGTATTAGAAGGACAGAGGGTAAGGCCGAGACTGTTCCAGCAAGGAGGCCTGAGCAACCAGGAGACGGTGGGGGAGGGGCGGGAGGGCGACAGGGCAGGTGGACAGGGCTGGGTGTGTTCAGGCTGTAGCCTCTGGGGCTGCAACAGACTCTCAAACACAGTTTTCTTCTAATTCGGTTGTGCCGGCTTCTAGTTATGGCATGTGGGATCTAGTTCCTGATCAGGGATTGAATCCAGGGCCCCTGCATTGGGACCATGGAGTCTTAGCCACCAGACCACCAGGGAAGTCCCAGGAAGGCTGTCTTTTCTTTTCTTTTTTTTTTTTTTAAGGGAAGCAAAAAATAACGGTAATGGGTGAGATCCAGCAGAGAAAGGGAAACTTAAAGGGGAAAAGAGCAGACAAGTCACACAGTCTTAAATGGCTAGCCCGCCCACTTTCTAGGAGGGAAAGCGGGACACACTGACTGGAGGAAGTGTCAGTGCTGAGAGGCTGTCTGGTGCCAAGGACCTGGTGAAGTTGCCAACTTAGAGACTTGCCAGTATGGGGGTTTTCCCAACTGTTTTTAGTAAATAGTTCTAGAGAAGAATAAACAGAACTAAATCCAACCAGGGTGGGGGTTTTTCCAGACAGAATAGCCCAAGGAGAAGGACAAGCATGTGATCGTTATGGGGCATCACAGACTTGATGTCGGATATGGAGAAAGGCAAAGACGTGGGCTGATGGGAGTAAAAGCGGCTGAGAGCCAGGCATCCCAGTGAAGTCGAGCTGCGGTCCTGGGGAGCAGACAAAGTGAGGGGAAGATGGCGGTGGTAGCGCTGGGCGGCTGATCTTGGAGCTGGGGAGACCCCTGGGATGGGAGGGCAGAGATGAGTCAAGTCCAGGATGGGAAGAGGCCATGGTGGCCTGGATGCAGTACCTTATGGCAAGGACCTCTGTCCCTCCTCCAAACCCAGTGGAGGGGTAGAATAGAAATAGCTCTGCCATGGAAGGGGCTGACAGGGGAGTAGGGTCTGCTGAGGAAAGCTAGGCTTCAGCATGAGAAGGGAGAAGGGAAGAGCTTGAGGTATTTTCCTGACGACAGATATCCAGGTACCAGGTCTATCTCCGCCTTCTGTATCTGAAGACGGAAGTTCACTCACAGGAGGCNGCCATGGAAGGGGCTGACAGGGGAGTAGGGTCTGCTGAGGAAAGCTAGGCTTCAGCATGAGAAGGGAGAAGGGAAGAGCTTGAGGTATTTTCCTGACGACAGATATCCAGGTACCAGGTCTATCTCCGCCTTCTGTATCTGAAGACGGAAGTTCACTCACAGGAGGCATCTGCTGACACTGCTCTAAAGACTCGCCTGTGCGGAGTGGGGAGTATTCAGGCCTGAGACCAGCTTTGCCACAGATGGGGTGCGGGACCGGGGCCGCACCTCCTCCCTAGCACGCGCCTCAGACGTTCCAGACCTCATCAAGCTGCTCCGCTCCCTGTAGCCTTGGCTGTAGAACCAAGAAATAGGCTCATTTGGAACACTGGCATGGGAGAGCAATTCAGGTTCATTGTTCTCTCCAGCACCGAACGGGCGCGCACTGTGGGCCTGTCAGCTGGGGCTACGCACGGTGGTACCGAGGCCTCGGGGCTCAGGACCCACCCCCGACACCCGTGAATATGTCAGCCGCACGGCCACGTCAAGGGGGCACTCAGCTTCTCGAAGAAAAAATGCAGCCGCTGTGGGGAGAGAGAGACTGCCCCTGGGTAGACTGAGGCAGTTCCCAGACCGCTGGGCCGCGGGTGGCGGGGACTGCAGAGCAGGGACGAGCCAGTCCTAGGACCCAGAGCAGAGACTGACGCGAGCAGCTCTTGATCTGACTTCGCCGAGAGCTGGGCTGGGTGAGGCTGGGCCGGGCACACCCTGGGCGTGCCAGCAGGGGGGCAGCACTCGGCTCCCCGCGAGGGCAAGGGCACCCTTCCCCTGGGGCCGAGAGGCCACGGCCGGTGGGAGAGCTCGGCGGCCCCCCAGACCGGCGCGTCTCCCGTGTCAGAGAGCTGCAGGTCCAGGGCTTCGTGAGCGCGGTGACGGAGCTGAGCGAGAGGAGCAACAGCCAGGTGGCGTCCGTCTACGAGGACCCCAACCGCCTGGGCAGGTGGCTCCAGGTAACAGCCCCGTGGCGAGGGCGGGGGCGACCCCACAAGGGACACACAGCAGACCTCACCAGCGTCACTCAGCCCTCCAGCAGAGCTAAGACTGAACAGGGACGGCTCTGTTCTCGGGACGCCAGCGGGGGCCGACGAGATGACCTGCCGGTGTCCTGGCCGCTAAGGGTAGAGCTTAGGGACCAGTCTCCTCCCCTTCCAGGATGTTCATGTTCGGGACCACAGGACACATAGCCCGAAGCCCCGGGTTTCCGAGGACCTGACACCTCCAGCTACAGGGTCCAGCTCAACCCTGGCTGAGCACGAAGTGTCGAGGCCAGCCTTTTGAGGCCCGGTCCTCGGTTCACAACCTGGCCCCACTCTATGTAGCAGAGATGAAAGGGTACTGACCTCTGCCCAGATCTCAGCTCTAAGTGCTGTGAAAGCGGGAAAACGAGACGGTCCGATGAGTTCCTAGATGGGCCTCGGTGGTGCGGGCGGCCAGGACACTCTGCAAGCTGAGGGAGCGGGAGCGGGCTGGGCAGAGGCTGGTGGGGGGGTGGGGTGCCGTAAGTGGGAGGCCTTCGGGCACAGAGACGGCTGAGATCCACCCCGTGAGGGACAGAAAAGCTGGTGTGGCCAGACCAGAGCCAACAGTCGTCAGAGGTAAGAACTGAGTCTCATTTATCGGGAAAATACTGAGCCAAGTTAAGGAAAGGAAGAAACCAATCCCAAGCAAGGGGACACTGAGAGAGATGAATCAGGGGAGTTGGATATTCTGACTTAGGGTTTTTAGATTATTTTTGGCTGTGCTGGACAGCACGTGGGATCTTAGTTCCCTGATCGTGCCCCCTGCGGTGGAAGCATGGAGTCTTTTAACCACTGGACCACCAGGGAAGTCCTTGACTTAGGTTTTGAAGAGGCCTTCTGGCTGAGAAATAGAGCCAGCCTTAGGAAGGGGCAAGAACAGAAGGGACGCTGATTGGAGGGTCTTGCGGTCACGTCGGCAAGAGGCCGTCAACCCCAGGTGGCTTCCCCTGAACAGTCCCAGAGAGGAGTCCGCCGGTGGTGGAGGTGGAGTGTCTGTACCCGGGGAGGGGCCTGTGTAGAGGGAGCATCGTGGCTGGAAAACAACATGGGAAAGTAGCTGCTGGAGCGAGAGAAACTCGCCCCCCGTCTCCCTGTCTCCTCCAGGATGAAATGGCATTCTGCTATACCCAGGCTCCTCACAAGACCGTCTCCTTGGTCCTGGACACCCCTCGGGTCGCCAAGCCTGACGATTTCCCCATGAAATACTCACTGGTGGGGGCTCGATTTGACTGATCTGAACTTGGTCTGCCTTCTTGGGTCTGGTGCCTGCCGGGAAGCGATGGGTGCCATGGAGAGGGCTCTGGTGGCGTCCGGGGGAGGNTCTCCTTGGTCCTGGACACCCCTCGGGTCGCCAAGCCTGACGATTTCCCCATGAAATACTCACTGGTGGGGGCTCGATTTGACTGATCTGAACTTGGTCTGCCTTCTTGGGTCTGGTGCCTGCCGGGAAGCGATGGGTGCCATGGAGAGGGCTCTGGTGGCGTCCGGGGGAGGGGATGGGACTCTACTGGGAGCCTGGAACAGGTAAGACAGAGGCTTGAAGCCCCTCTTTCCTGACAGCCACCCTGGCCGGATCTCCTTCCAGAGCCCTGGGGTTGGCTATCTGACTCTGCGCACCCAGGACCACTCGGTGGCCAGCATAGACGTCATTGGGAAACTGATGGTGTCCCCCCCTGTGAAGGCCCAAGGAAAAGAGTACCCTCTGGGCAGGGTCCTCATTGGCGGCAGCTTTTACCCCAGGTAAGGCAGGAGGCCAGGTGGTGGCTGCCTTAAAACCAAGGGGAGGGACCCTCAAAATTTGCCTGGATCCGCCTGATTGTCAGGGGACTCAACGGGTCGTCTGCTCTGGGCCTTAACTCTGAGTCCTCATGTAGGAGACTAGTGGGAGAAACAGCAGTTAAGCTGCTCGTTCCGAGTGGCGATTTCCAGGGCTTCAAATGAAGCACGCAACGCTCGGTCGGCCTGTTGACCCAGCGGATGCACTGCCGAGGACCGTGTGGCTAGATTTCTTGGTGCCGCTCATCCGTTACAGAGCCAGGAAATAGCTGCGTCCCGGGCTCAGTCTTTCTCTCGAATCCCTTGGCTCAGTCCTGAGCTGAGCCAGAGTAAAGAATTCCACTTTTTATGGAAGTGCGGTTGACTTACCATGTCAATTTCTGCTGCACAAAGCAACTCCGTCATACAGACATGTGTTCATATCCTTCTCCATCACGGCTTAGCACAGGGTGCCGAATGTCGTTCCCTGTGAGGGCTTCTTAATAGCCACCCCCACCCCCGGTACAGCCTGGCCAGTGGTTGGCGCACCGTGCTACCTGAAGGTAGCCTGGCTCTCAGCGAGTAGTTGGCCGCCAACCTGGACCACACCGCCCCCCGGGCTGTTCTTTCCACCTTCCCTTCAGCAAGGACTCCCGGAACGTGAGTCAGAGCCTCCGGGACTTCCTCCGTGCACAGCAAGTCCAGGCCCCGGTGGAGCTCTTCTCCGACTGGCTGATGACCGGCCATGCCTGCGAGTTCATGTGCTTCATCCCCACACAGTGCAAGGCGGAGGGCACGAAGGTCTGTGTCGGGGCAGCCGGGGATGCCTCCGCCCTCTTCCAAGGCTCCCGGAAGTTTCTGGAGGGGAAGCTGGCCTCCGACCCTCCTCTGTTCCGCAGGACTTCCGGCTGCTCCTGGCCAGCCCCAGCTCCTGCTACCAACTGTTCAAGGAGAGACAGAAGGAGGGCTGTGGAGATGCGACGCTCTTTGAAGGGCTTAGGAAGGACCAGCTCCTTTCTAATGGTAAGGCAGCCCCTCGGGCCCCCGCGTCCTTTCTAGACAGCCACCTCCACTTTGTCCCTCCCGATGGAAGGGGTCCTCAGGAGGCATGGGAGCATAAAACGTGCCATCTTGGAACGTCTTGTCCCCTTTCAGGGTAATTCTGGTGGTGCTAGCACGGGCAGATCAGCCAGAAACCCTGGGACAGCTGAGAGGCTGCTAGGATATATGCCACGGGGAGCTTAACACACAACGGCTCCGTGCTCCGGGGGCAAAGCAGATGCTGCCAACGCCAGCGTCTGGGCCTCTCTGGGGAAACTGGGTCAAGTTTCCGGGCATGGGGACTCCGGGTCTCTGGTGGCCCTTCAGGAGGACGTAGTGGGCAGACTGTGGGCCCGGTGCCACGGCAGCTCTGTCCTGTCCCTTTTGGGAACCCGGAAGGGAAGTCGGGGTGCTGCTGTAGTTCTCAAAGTGTGGCCTGAGGACCGGCAGCATTAGCGCTCCAACTGGGAGTCTGCTAGAAACCCAGAATTCCAGACTAGTCTTTGGGGTGGGGCTCAGGATTTCATGGTCCGAGGACTTGTGAAAGTGACCTTGAGCACAAACCGCCTGTCACACACCACTGACTTTGTTATCTCAGTTGATGGCAGAGTTGGGCAACTGAAGAACAAAGTTGAATAACGCGGTCAAGACCACAGGTGGCAGGCAGCCAGATCAGAAGGCAGGGAGGCGCCCAGGCAGGCGCGGGCTGACAGTGCCTGCTAACCTGGCCCAGACTGCCTGCCTCAAAGCCTGTGGTAGGCTCCCCCACTCCAGCCAGCAATGGAGGGGCCGGTTGTGGCGGTGGGAGTCTTCCTTGGCCTTTGACAGACGCTGCTGGGTCTTCTGATGTGACATTTGACCTAGGATGGTCCCATGGAGATGAGTTGGGCCACATGCCATAGTCCCTGGCTGGCATGGCAGCCTAGCTAGTGAGCTGTCTCCCAGACGCGAGTTGCCCAGCCCTGGACCATTGTGCCCATCCCTGACCCACAGCCTGCCTGCCCTCTCCTCCTCCCTACAGGGAGGGAGGCTGTTACCATCAACCAACTTCTGGCTGACGAAAACCTGCGGAAGCAGAATGACTACGTGGAGGTACGGACCAAGGATGGGGGGACCTGCTCTAAAAGGCAGGGGAAGGCGAGGACCCCTCAGCAGCGGGTCCCTAGCGGCACAGGAATAGCTGGCCAAGCAGCAGCCGGCTCTAACCCTCAGTGACCCTAGGACGTGACCTTGCCTTGTCCACGCAGGTGGCGAGGCACACAGAGCTGATGCCAGTGAGCTGGGAGACTGACTTGAACCCCAGGGTGACCCAAGTCACCTAGTGTTGGACCAAAGTCAGGGCTCTTTCAGCACCCCCAGCTTCTCCAGGAAGCTCTGAGCTCCAGAGAGCACCCTAGGGCCTTCCTGACTCTTCCTGGATGAAATTGCCCAGCATTTCAAATCTTTGAAAATGCGAATCACCAGCTGTGAGAAGCAGATGTGCCAGAAATTAAACCACCTCTAATGGGGAAGCCGGGGCCTGGAGAAGGGCAAGGCCGGGCCCAAGGTCACCCACTAGCACAATGCCGCCTGCCCCACTGATTCCTTAGGCTCCCAGCCAAGGCGTGCACTTGTGCCCTGGGCTGTGAAACAGGGGAAGCATCTGGGCACTGCAGGGTGGGCAGCACCCAGGTGGGCGTCCAAACAGCGCCCCTGAGTCCTGGTGACACGCGCCCGGGGCGCAGGGCTGCGAGCCCTTTGTCACAGATCTGGGAGGTGGCTCTGGTGTTGGGTAGTAGCTGGTCTGGGGAGGGCCATGCCCGGGGGTCCATGGCTGGTGCCGTCTCTAAAGACCTGACAACGTCTGAGGACTGACTGTGCCCTCGCCCGGGTCCCCCACTCTAGCCAGGATCAAAGCCCAAGGGGCCCCCACGTTACCATGGAATTGGCACTAGGAGCTGGCCGGCCCAGTGCTGACGAGCTGGAAGAGACCAGGCGTCTGCGCTGAGCGCCGCTGCAGAGGGCCGGACCCTGCCCGCAGTCACTGCCCAGGAGGCCAGTTCCCCGGCTCTGCGCCTGAACGCCCTCCCTCCCCGCCCCCCTAACCCCGCAGAAGTGCATCCACCTGAACCGCAGCATCCTCAAGCGGGAGCTGGGCCTGCAGGAGGAGGACATCATCCCTGTCCCGCAGCTCTTCTGCCTGGAGCGCGTCGCCAACGCGCCCCCCAGCGAGCAGAACAGGAAGCTCTACGCCCGGCCCTACTTCCCCGACCTGGTGAGGGCTGCCGCTGGCCGCCTCGGGGATTGGGCTCGACTAGGGGCGGGGCCGCAGACCCGGCGCGGGGGAGGGGGGTTGGGGGGAGGGGACTCGACTAGGAGCGGGGCCCGCAGACGGGGGTGCCTGAGAGGAAGGGGCGGCCCCCCTGCTAGGTTGGACCCCGGAAGGGAGCAGGTGAGCGGGGGCCCAGCTGGACGACACCAGGGTGGAAGGGGCTAAGCCATCTGCTGGCCACAAGACCACAGACAGTCTCTCTCGTGGAGACTCCATGTATCGCAGCACCCTCTGATTTAGAACAGGAATTAGGAATTTGGCAGTGTGGGTATTGTAAGAGACCTCTGCTAGGCCAAGCCTCTTCCAACCGTGGTCTACACCTGACCTTTCTCTTAGCACTGTGACGCCTCATGGAGGCGCCTGAAACGAATCGAGACACTTGTCAATTTCTTAAACACTTGCAGGAGTCACTGGAGGGTTCAGCGGAGTGGGGAGGTTTGCTCAAAGGGATGAGTGACGCCTGCCTGAGCAGGCTGGGGGACCTGGTCTAGCCCAACCGCAGACGCAGCTGGGCTTTCCCTGCACTGAACCCGTGGCCCTCCGTGAGCCTAGGACTAGGGCTTTCCCACCACACCCCTGACGCCTGTCCAGGCCCGACCCACCAACCCCCGCCCCCGACAGCTGCAGATGGTCGTGATGGGCCTGCACCTGGGCATCCCTAAGCCTTTTGGGCCCCGGATCGCCGGCAGCTGCTGCCTGGAGGAGCGGGTCTGCCAGTTGCTGGAGCCTCTGGGCTTCCAGTGCAGCTTCATCGATGACTTCGACTGCTACCTGACCGAGATTGGAGACTTCTGTTCCTGTGCCAGCATCCGCCGGGTGCCCTTTGCCTTCAAGTGGTGGGGTATGGTCCCCTAGACCATCTGAGCACCGCTGCCCTGCCCAGCATGCAAAGCCCACCGCCACCACCCCACAGCGTCTTACTCGTGCCCTGCTCAGGGACCCCCTTCCTTACCCTACACGCCTCCAGCTCCCCGCTGCTCAGTGGGTAGCAGTGCTGACTGCCTGAGCCCCTAGGGAGAGCTTGGAAAATGGCCTTCAGCAGAGAAGTTACTGAAGGCTCATTAAAGTCCTAGCTGTTCTGACTGCATCTTGGCTGTGATCCCCTTGTTTGGGGCGGGGGGAGGTGGGAACAGGGGCTAACTGCTCAGAATGGGAAGCAGAACAGCTGGGACACCTGGGGTCAGGCCACCCCGGGGAAGGGTGGGGGCCCAGGCTGCCTCGGAGCTGCCTGGAGCAGTAAGTGACTCGGCTTGGGTCACGGTCATCTTCCCCGGTGGATCTCGATGCTTGAACTGCACGGGAAACTCTAGGCTGGGAGAAGGGAGAGGGCTTCCCTTTGGCCAGGTGGGAGCTGCTAGGGGCCAGTCCTAAGGAACTGACCCTGGGCCTCGTGGACAGTAGGTTTCAGCAGGGACCGGCTCCGGTCTCCTGGGTGGGCAGGTACAGCCTCTAAAGGGCAAGCTGCGCCTCAGTCCCTAGGAAGCCCGAAATGTCTGGGGGGGGAGAGGGGCCCACTCCTGTGTCCACAGCAGATGCTGAGGTTTAACCACAGCTGCTCCCGCTATGCCCCCGGGAAGCTCCAAGCAGTCCAGACACTGGGAATGGGGCGGGGCCGACCGGAGGGGCTGATTTGGCTACAGAAAGCAGCTGGCATCCCAGAGGCACCACAGGGAAGGTGGTGTAAGGCCAGTGGCCTGAAGAAGCTAACTGTGGCGCAAGAGTCATCAAGGTGCCCCCTGGTGGACAGCTCGCCACACTGCCAGCTGGGGATCAGCAGGGCTCCCCCTGAAGGGCGGGGCGAGGACGCTTCCCCTGCCTCAAACTTAGCCAGCTGAGTTGGGCCTATGGGGTGCTGAAACCTCCCTGAAGGTCGCATGCCTCCAGGGACAGCAGGGGGCTCCACCCACCTCCCCAGCCACAGCAGGGCAAAAACCTACGGGGAAGCACTTCTGTGTTCTTACCCTTGTTCCACTGGAAAAGGAACGAGGAAGCCGAAACAGAGCAAACAATGATGCCGTTTATTCGAAGTGTTTACTCCAAGAAATATATATTTATAAAAAAGGACAATTAGAGCACTAAGCCAGGCACCTTCGACGAACCACCACCTCTCCCTGGCTCTCCCCTCAGGCCCAGGCTCCTCGGCCAGCCTCCTTCCAGAGCTGGGAGATGGGGCTGGGGCCGCACCCACGCCCCGGGCCGAGCTGTCTCCAGTTCCCTTTCTAAGGGGTTTTCCCGGTTAGGAAATTCATTTTACAATTCTGAGCTCCAAGCAGTGACTGGGAGAGAACAGGGCAGCCTCACATGGAGGGGACATCCCTTTCTTGCTCCAGCCCCCAGCATGGGCCAGGACCCAGGTGGGTGCACAGCCCCAGGGAGCGGCACACGGGCCAGGAGCTTGGGCGCCAGGCCCGCTTCAGCAAGACCTCTGTCGGGGGAAACCGAGGGGCTCTACGCGGGGAAGCTTGAGTCAGAGATGGTGGTTAGAGGGTGATTTGGACAAACAGGTTAGTTTAGCAGAAGCTTCTCCCCTGGACTATAAACACAGACAGCAGAGACGAGCGTGAAGTCAGACTAAACCTTAGCAAAGATGCAGGCTGGCCTCCTGCCGCGAGGCCTGGGGACTGGCCAGGACAGGTGCTGCCACCTCCCTGTGGAGGAGGGAGCCACCGTCTGGAGCGATGGGGCGGCAGGAACAAGGAGAGGAAAAGCAACGACTAGTCATTTTTGGCATTTTAACATCGAGACAAAAAACGGTAACAAGAGCGAAGCAAAAGTAATAAAAGCAATATTGAACTTTCCCTTCCACCCAGTCTCACACCGCACCTATCCCCCGTCTCCCCACAAGCACCACTGATCCAAACGGCTATTTTAAACCACCCAAACCAGTCCAGACCCTCTCGAGACCGAGAGCCTGGCCAGGACCACCGCCTCCCTCAGGTCCGAGCAAGAGGAGGGTTCCGGGAAAGGCACCTCGTAACTCAGGCAGCGCCAGGGACGTGCTGGTGCGCAGGGCACTTGAGGGAGCCAGTCGCAGCCTCTGAGCTGACTCGGGGAAGGGGACTTCTTCCACGATCCCAACTATTTGGTAGCACAGCCAAGCAAATGTGACTAGTGAGTTGGGTTCGTGGAACAAGAACCCAGGCCTTGGACAGACTGGGCTGTTCCAGCAGGATCCAGCCAGGGGCTCGGGATAAAGACAGAAATACGAAGGGGGTGAAGCCGGGACAGAAGGACGAGCCTCCTCCGCAGACTCCAGAGCGCACTGTCCTGCTGCCAGCCTCCGACGGCAGTGCTGGCCAGGTGGCCCGGCTCCCGGGAGCCTTCGAACCCGGTCTGGAACCATGTCTGTCCACCCCCAAGTCCCTACTGGTTCCATGATCACCTGGTTTTTATTTGGACTCGACAGCTAAAGTAGATATAAATGGCTAACACAGATCCACGAGCCCCCACCGGGGGGGAAACGGCAGGTTCTATTAATGTCACAGCCAGAAGGCAACGGGGCTTACAGGCAGCCAGGGGGAGGAGCAGAGAGCACACGGCCGGTCCAGAAGGAAAAGCGGGAAGGCGGCAGGCCAGGTGCTGCTGAGCCTGGGGGACCGCCGGGAACGGTGCTGCCGCTACCACGAGTGACGTGTTTTCTGAGCACGTAGAGACCTGTTCCAGGCGGCACCCGCTGGGCTCACAATGCTCACCACAATGGAAAGGGGTGTTTCTGAGAAGTGTACGGGGCAGGGGAGGGGGAAACCTAAAAAAAAAGCCTAGATTGCTCAAAGTTTCTGCCTCTTTCGTAGGAATGGTAAGTCAACTATGAGCAAATGTTTTAATTAAACATGGAGGGGAAAAAAAAATACCCACTTTGGAAAGCATACAGAAAAGGTAGTTGGCGTTGAATCACTTATAAAACGTAGCCTCGGGGAGTCTAACAGAAATGCACCTTCGGTCAACTTTTGCTTCTGAAATTCCTCGCTTGACTTCCCGTCCCAGTGCAAGTTGGCTGTGACAGCTGCCGCAAGAGGTGTGGAGCGGGGGCTCCAGGGCATCAGAGGGTCCGTGGGTTGTACTCTGGCAGTTTCCTGATCTTCTCCTTCTCCGCCTCACTTTCGTCTCTTGCAATCACCAAGGAGTGTGAGTAACCCATGGCCACCTAGGGGACACGGGCACCAGGTGGGCAAGGGCGCGTCAGCCAGGCACTGAGTTGGGGGTTGACGAGCCCAAGGCTGACCGTGGGACACTGGGAAGCTAGGCTGGCCAGGGGTCAGCACAAAGGTCAAAGCAGAAGCACCTTGGAAAGCTCAAAAAGGCCCCGACTGAGGACCCCCAGTGTCGGCGAGACTGCCCTTGACCAGCAGGCCTGGACACTGACGGCCGGCAGAGGCCAGCGGCTCCCTCTGCCTCTCTGAACCACAGCCCTGCCTCGTGGGACGGACAAGACCCCCACGTCTCAGCGACAAGGGCTGGCGCCCGATAGGCCAGTCGCAGGGGCCTCACCGCACCACCTGCCCCACAGCCTCGGGGGAAGGCAAGATGCAGACGGGAGCAGGCCCCACACTGGAGCAATCTGGCTGTGGTGAGGCTGCGGCCGGTGGCCCTCAGGGTGAGCACGGCTCGCCTCTGTGACAGCCTGGTCACCTACCAGAAAGCCCCAGAGTAGGGCACAGGGAGGCGGCAGATAAGACCAGGCAGCGTGCAGAGGGCAAAGGCAGACGAGCGCGGCCCAGCCCACCTCTCCCTGCTCCCCAGGGCTCCCCACTCACTTGCTCCGTGAAGATGCCGTCGAGCGTCTTCACCTCCTGAGCTGCCGTGGAAGACTTTGGCTTGTGGTCCCCGTAGCCCTGGTGAGGCAGAGAGGGATGCTCACGAACGCCAGCGGAAAGCCGGCACCAGGGCAGCCTGCCCGGGCCTCCCATGGACCTCGGGACTCTGTGGCTGAGCCCCACCATCTCAGACCCGAGGCCAGGCCTGGGCAGCAATGGGCACCCCCAGGTGCCAGCAGGTGCCCTGTCCTAACCCCAGGACCAAGCTGCTAAAAACGTGAGCTGAAGGGTTTCTGCCGCCTCCTGGGGAAGAGTCCCCAGGCAGACGGCAGCACGGTGAGTGCGGGGGAAAGGCGGCCTCGGCCCTCAGGGCCCCCAGGCCGCACATGCTGGCTGTCCCCGTCCCCATCCCCGTGATCAGCAGGGACTCCAGGACACGGGACGGAGGCACAGCCCAGGCCTGGGGATGGGGGTGCGGGGGGGCGCAGAAGACGTGCCACGGTGTGAAGGCCTTCCAGCCCAGCTCAAACAAGGGCCCCCATGGGGGGCCAGCTTCCTCTGCCGCCAGCCAAGGGCCTCACGGGCTCCTCAACTCTGAGAGGCGGCCCCCAAAGTCCACCTTGTTCCCTCCAAGCCTCCAAATCTACACTCGGAGTGTCCTTCTGACACATGCTAGGGACATCTTCTCTAAAAACGGCCCGTAAAGACGGCCAGGTTCTCATCTCTTTCAAGGTTCCACTGCACGGCCCCGAGGAAAAGGCATGTTCAAGGCCACTGGCCCTGGAGACGGCACAGGGTCAAGAAGCACCCCATCACCCCACACCCATGACAGGGAAACAGGAAAACAGGCCCTGTTCCCAGCAGGAAGCACAAGAGCCAGGCTGGCGATCAAACCACAGCGAGGACAGGCAGACAGGGTGAGCCCCAGCCCAGCTGTTCTCGCTGAAGACACTGAGAGTTAAGAACTCACCACGTCCAGAAGCTTTGGGTGAGAAGGCCAAGTGTGTGGGGAAGGTTAATCAGTCCAGTAACTGAGGTTAAAAGCAGGAATACAGATAAACTTTTATTGGGAAAAATGAGGGAACAATGTCCCCACAGGACCTCAGAGGCTGGAAACCAGAAGACTGGACACACGGTCACCACTGGCCCCACGGTTTAGGAGGACACGCCGATCCTATAGCTTGAAACCCTCCTGGGGAGAGCGAGGAGCAGCCACCCCCTCTCCTATTGCGTCATCCCAGTTACCGTTTACACAGAGTGAGGGGAAGCAGGGCCTGCAACTCCCAGTTTCCACTAACAATGTGGCCAGCAAGGACTTTCAAAAAACCATCTCATCCTTGAAAGTCCAAGCGACACTGCAGACCTGCAAACAGCAAGGACACAGACACAGACACAGACACAGACACAGACACACACACACTCCTTTCTGCAAAAGGACACAGACACACGTGCACACTCCTTTCTGCAAAAGGACACATGCGCGCACACTCCTTTCTGCAAAAGGACACAGACACAAGTGCGCACACTCCTTTCCGCAAAAGGACACACACGCGCACACTCCTTTCCGCAAAAGGACACACGCGCGCACACTCCTTTCTGCAAAAGGACACAGACACGCGCGCACACTCCTTTCTGCAAAAGGACACACACACACTCCTTTCCGCAAAAGGACACACGCGCGCACACTCCTTTCCGCAAAAGGACACACGCGCGCACACTCCTTTCCGCAAAAGGACACAGACACGCGCGCACACTCCTTTCTGCAAAAGGACACAGACACACGCGCACACTCCTTTCTGCAAAAGGACACACGCGCGCACACTACTTTCTGCGAAAGGACAGACACGCGTGCACACTCCTTTCTGCAAAAGAACACAGACGCACACTCCTTTCTGCAAAAGGACACACACACACACACACACACACTCCTTTCTGCAAAAGGACACAGACACACGCGCACACTCCTTTCTGCAAAAGGACACAGACACACGCGCACATTCCTTTCTGCGCGACTCAGGGAGCCCGAGCGGGGCTCTGCCCAGCAGGCAGGGGCCAGCTTACCAGCTCCCCGAAGGTGGGCGAGGGGCCCCAGCTGATCGTGCTCTCATCCGCAGCCACGATGATGCTGCTTTTCCTGCAAACGGGCAGCAGCTGTCAGCCCGGCGTCCAGCAGTCCAGCCCTACACCCCACCACCCAGCAGCCCCAGGCGCTTTCATGGGCTCCCTGCAGGGCGCAAACCTACCAGCCTAAAACCAAGCTGGCCCCACTAAGCCTCCATCTGCAACAGCACAGCACGGGGCCAAGAGCGCCTCCTGAAGCCTGCTGTCCGGAGCAGACGCAGACAGGAGAAGTGCTCAGCGCCCAGAAACATGAGCCCCTATCTCCCCACCCCACACCCACGCTTAGCTCTCGGGCCCTTGGGGCAGGCGGTCACTTTCAGAGGAACAAACACTGGGAAAAGGAAGACACCAAACCAGGATGAAGAGCTCATTCCGAAGGGGTGGAACCTGCTGGACAGGAACCTGGGCAGGCCCACAGGCTTCAGATCATAGCCACGCCAATCCAGCCACTACAGAGCCACCTCCCCCAAACCCGGCAGGTGACGGACTCCGGAGAAGTGCTGGATGGCTCAACAAGCACCCTCAACATAAACAGAAAACCACTGATTTAAAATCACTTCCTCATTCCCAGTGTACCACAATAACTTAAAATGCCCTGACCAAGCAGGACTTTGAACCTGCAACATGGACAGAGCACACCACCTTCAAAGAGTGAAGCCCTCAGTGACTTTCCGCAGCGGCAGGAAAGGGAGCCACCTGCCCAAGGGCCTCCCAACGCCCCTGCTCTGAGCAGGGTCCCTCCCCTCCAGACTCTGGAATTCGGGGCACCTGACATCCCAATGGAAGAGTGGAGCACTCTAGGGACAGGGCACCTCCTGGGTGTGTCCCCCATGCCCAGGGCAGGGGCAGACGTCCTGCTTACGGGAGACACGGTCACGTACCCACAAGCTAGGCTCCGGATTCTCCAGCCACAGAGGTCCTGCACAGCCTTCGGGTACATGGTGGACTCCCGGGATGTGTTGGTGGCCCCCCAGAAAAATAGACCACCTGGGAAAGAGAAACACGCTCCCACTGTCCCCGTCATCTCAGCAGCATTGAAGGAGAGGAGGGGAGGAAGGGGGCCCGCGAGGCAGGAGGGACCACAGAGAGTTCTGGCCAAAGCCTGGGCGGCAGATGAGATCAGGTCCCTGGTCTCAAACACAGCAGAGGCCATGGGTCTCCCCAGGGGAGCATGCAGCCAGGCAGGAAAACTGGGACTCTGGACGCCTTCCTCCCAAGGCCCAGACAAGGATCACTGACCTACTTCACTGACAGCGAAGGAGCAGGTGTAGCCGGCGTAGATCTGGGACGCCCCACGCCCTGGGAAGTCAAACAGCTTCACCAGGCGGGGGACCATCTCGTCCTTCTGCTCGGCGTGGCCCAGCCGGCCGTAGCCACCGAAGCCCCAGGAGAAGACCCGCTTCTGGGAGTCCAGGACCAGCTGCAGGAGGGAGAAAGCACAGTGCTGGGACGGGACAAGCAGGGGGCTGCTGCTCTGCGAATCTGCGGCCGCAGCTGAGGGCACAGGGCAGACACACTGCCTGCCTCGGACGGGGGCGGGGCCCGCCAGCAGCAGGTGGCACAGCCAGGATGCCTGCTGCTTCCTCGGCCACTCCTAAGACATGGCCACTCAGGTTGCGAGTCTTCCCCTTTCCCCCCTTACAGTGACGTCTTTGGGGCAGACCACTGCGCTCCACTTCCTCTCTCAGCCCTGACTCAACCACAGACAGAGCCCGGAGGAAGAGCCCTGCCCCCCTCACATTCTCCTCAGGCAGGCTCACATCGCACAGCTGACCAACCCCTGGCCACAGACGCAGCGTGCGTGGGGACAAGCCAACAGTTTAAACCTATCTTTACACACACCCCAACGTCCACTGTAGCATTCTTTACAACGGGCAAGACATGGAAGGTGAATGGATAAACACGGAAGATGAATGGATAAACAAGGTGCTTATGTGGCAGCCTGGAAGGGAGGGGAGTTCAGGGGAGAATGCACCTGAAATGAACATAACACTGTTAACCGGCTACACTCCAGCGTAAGTTTAAATAAGTAAAAAAAAATTTTTTTAATTAAAACACCAATTCCTCTTCTGAAAAAAAAAGGGGGGATACATACACAATGGACTACTACTCAGCCATCAAAATAATCATGTCATTTTCAGCCACGTGGAGGGACCTGGAGATGACCATACAAAGCGAAACGAAGTCAGAAAGAGCAAGACCACAGGGCATCACTTATCCAGAATACAACAGAAACGAACTTATTTATGAAACAGAAAAAAGTCATGGTGACCAAAGGGGAAGTGGGGATGGTGGGGGCAGGGGAATAAACTCGAAGCCTGGGATTGGCAGACACACACCAAGGAGACAACCAAAAAGGCCCTGCCCTTGCACAGGGGACTGCAGTCACTGTTCTGTAGCAAATCGTAATGGAAAAGAATGTGGAAAAGGACACAAGGACACCCGTAACCGAATCCCTCTGCTGTAAAGCATAAACCAACACAACGGGACAACCCAACAACACTTAATTAAAAAGCCAGTCTTCCTCTCCCCAGTCTCCTTGATGTCTGGTGTCTGAACCGTGTCAATGTAGAACCCATAAACGTGATTTGAGGTCAGAGGCCTAAGTTAAGATCTATTTCTTCCGACTACACTGTATGAGAGAAGCAGCCGTTGGCCTTGAAGGGGGCTGAAATCACCCAGTCCTGAGGTCACACAGCCAGTTGCCCATATACAGGAGACTAACCTATCTCTGAACTCTCAGCAGGACAAAGGAGATGAGACCCAAGTCTGACTCTCAGCCACTTGCAGGCAAAATAACCACAGGAAGGCAACTAAGATAAAAAGATGCGCAAACAGAAGTCTCATCGCCTTGATCTAAACTGACCTTTAAGGAAACACCCTCAATGACTGAATCCATTCAACGCCCTGAGATACCATCAACCTGGAAAGGCGTAAGACAAAAGACAGAAACAGAAAACCCTTCCTGTAGGACCCCAACTCAAAGTCTGCCCGCTCAGCCCCATCTGTGACCGCCACGCAGAAGCTGGCAGGTGAAAATGATGCCCCAGACATCTGAGGATGTGAAGCCCTCCAGGCGGCCAGGGGCTGTTATTTGCTTTGCAAAGCCCAGGGTCTCCGCTGAGGTGACAAACACTGAAGCCTTACCGTGTGGTTAGCGCCGCAGGCCACGTCCCGCACCACCACGTTCGGGACGGGCAAGATCTGGCCGTCTTTTGTCTTCTCAATGAAGATGGCCACGCGCCGGGGCACTAGCTCGCAGTCATACTCTATCCGCTGCGCCCGGGCAATAAACTTGCCGTCCGAGTTGTGACCTGCAGTGACCACAGAGGTAGCCGTCAGTCAGCAGGGACCAGAGCACAGGGCACCTGTCCAGTCTAGCCGGGCCTCACGGGGACTTTGGNGGCCACGCGCCGGGGCACTAGCTCGCAGTCATACTCTATCCGCTGCGCCCGGGCAATAAACTTGCCGTCCGAGTTGTGACCTGCAGTGACCACAGAGGTAGCCGTCAGTCAGCAGGGACCAGAGCACAGGGCACCTGTCCAGTCTAGCCGGGCCTCACGGGGACTTTGGTCAGCCAAGGCAGCATCCTCCTATCTGACGCACGTCCAGGGCATGGAATTGACATTGTGGGTTGAAAGCAATTACTTTAAAAAATGAACAGAAATCAGAATAAGAAACACCCAAGGGCACGGTCCTTAACAGGGAGTTTTGTGAAAACCCGTCTGCGTGGCTAAGGCTGGGCTGGGCTGGGGCCAGACACGCGGGAGGCTCTCATACCCACAGGCTGGCCTGCTCCGCGCCCACGTCGCGGCCTCCGGGGGCCCTCCACGCGCCAGAAAGGCCAACCCGCCCCCGCGACCCGACATACCAGAGTGGCTGTGGGAACCAGGCGCGCTGTCGTCTCTACTGCGCTGCCCCGGAAACTGTCGCGGGGGCGCGTGCACAGCTCACAACTCAGCTCTAATGCCCGAGACCACCTGGGTTCAGCCAACGGGACTGAGGTAGGTGCTCCAATAAGCCGGGGAGTTAAGACTAACGGGCTCCACAGCCAGACGCGGCCAGTCCCCCAGAGCCCCTTTCAGCCAGCCTAACGAGCCCGGGAGTCTAGCCACCCGCGCCGCAGCGGGGATGGGCGCCCGGGAGCTGCCCACTCAACATCAGCCGCCATCGCCGTCACCAAGGCACCGCACGTCCCTAGCGGAGTACCTGCCCGCCGGCCGCCTGAAGAGGCCGGAAGAGCCGCTGGCCCGCGGCGTCTCCGGGAGCAGGCCGGGGCCCACTTCCGGCGGCCCCGGCGTTTCCGGAAGCAGGCCGGAGACCCACTTCCGGCGGCCCGCCCGCGGCGTTTCCGGAAGCAGGCCGGAGACCCACTTCCGGCGCTTCGCCGGGCGGCACCGGCGCCCACGGCCACGGGGACGCTTTCTCCGGCAGGCTCTGGCAACTCCCTGGCAACCAAGAGGCGTGTGCCCGGGGCTGTTCCTGCTCGCTCACTTCTGACTAAGGTATATTTAGTTTCACAAAGGCGCTGTTCCCCGTCTATTTATGCCGCCTCCCATTCGCGCGCCGAATGACGCGGAGCCCCGCAGCCCCGGCCAGCCGGGCGCCGAGGAGCCGGCGCCGCGCGGCCAGCAGGGGGCGCCCGCGCCGCGCCGCTCACGGGGCGCGGGGCTGGGAGGGGCTGGGAGACGTCGGGCAGGGAGAGTGGAGACCTTGGAAAAACAGGACGCAGTCACTCCACTCACTGCCGTCACTCCACTCACTCACTCACTGCCGGTTCCTCCAGAGTTTGACTTTTCTACTCAATGAAATGTAAGTCAATCTCATTCCTTCTGTTTAGGGCTGAAAATCCGGAAGGGATCCTACTTTCAAGTGATTCTGGCTCCTCCGCATACCTCAAACAGTGGCCAGGCCGGGGTGTTCAAAACCACCTTACTCTTGTCTAATTTCCTCACNTCCAGAGTTTGACTTTTCTACTCAATGAAATGTAAGTCAATCTCATTCCTTCTGTTTAGGGCTGAAAATCCGGAAGGGATCCTACTTTCAAGTGATTCTGGCTCCTCCGCATACCTCAAACAGTGGCCAGGCCGGGGTGTTCAAAACCACCTTACTCTTGTCTAATTTCCTCACTTTGGATAAAGGCCAATCTTTAAACACGAAAATGAATGAACATACGTTCGATTAAAAATTGATAAGCAAAAGAAGAAAAAAACCTTGAAATCCTTTTATATAAAAATGAATTCCCAAATGAGAAAAAAATCCTTTGACAGACTCAGGCCCTAACTTTCATTAAGGCAAGTCCCTGTCAGACTCCACAGCCCCGGAAATTACGACATGCTGGTCCACAAACGGGACATCCATTTAACGGATCAAGGCCATTATCTTCGATCAATTACCCACATCTCTACCATGTGTGTGCAGCCCCACACTGACTGGTGGTTCTAAACATAGTTATATTACAGGCTTTTAAAAAATGTACTTGCATACCCAGCTGACCATATTCAGGGCACCCAAAGGAATAGAGGTTTCCTTTGCAGTCCATTATCATACTGAATTCAGCCCCACAGGCCATTTTGGTAATTGGCTGGCCGTTGTACATTATCTGAAAAGAAAAGACAGCAGACTTTCAGACATTTTTTTTTTTTTAAAGATTGATAAAGTCTCCACAGGTTGGTGTGAAACAATTACTAGGCTACTAAGGATTTCTAATGGACTCAACAATGCTGAAGGCACAGGCGTTGCACACATGTAAAGAAACACCGCCCAGTACAGAATCAGTTCAGAGAGAGGCACACCATGTCCCTGGGTCTCTGCAACCCTCAAAATGAGGGGCCTCACACATTCTAGTGCCCAGTGAACGCTGAATTCAACTGACTGGGGGTGTGGGCAAGAGGGTACAAGAAAACAGAAACTATGATCACATTTAGTCCCCACATTTCTCCCTTGTCACTACCTCGGACGTCAGGCGACTTTAAAAAGAAAAGCTTTTATGAGCATTAGTGCTAACCAGTAAAATGAACTGGTTTACACTCTCTTTTACTGCTTTAAGAGCTGCTTGCTAATTAGCCTTAATTGAAGGTGTGAATAGGAAATATAATGGTCTGAAATTAGGAAGTAGAAGACAGCAAAGGCCTGAGTAATTTAACATGGGGTTTGAACACAAATCTGAGAAAGCGCTTAAGACTCTGTTGCAAACTAACCAGCCTGGGGAAGCCAGACAGGAGGGACCAGGGGCGAGCACTGTCAGCATTGCTGGAAGTCCTGGGAAAAGGCACTGAGCCTGGGAGCAGGCACTGAGCCTCAGGCTCTGACCTGGCCTGGCTCACTGAAACCGTCTCATCCCGCTGCAGAGCAAATGGCGGACAAAACAACATTTCGAAAATCCTCCAAACGACAGGTGTGTTTGTCCGAGGTCTCTTTTTAAGACTAAGACGTCAAAGTCTCTCCCCTAAAAGACACTCACAAGCCTCCTGCCGCCTTATGGCAGAAGTTCAATATTTAGGTATAAATCCCAGCCCCCAGCTGACTCCAAAGTTTTTCAGGAATAAGAGATGACCTAACCTATTTGTGTGGTGAGCACCTGGCAAGTCACTTGTTAACGAGGTCAAAACTCAAAAGCATTTTCAGACAAAGACAAATCATATCCATGGAACAATTCTCACTGCAGAACAGAACAGGCATCAAACAGTCCTCTGGAACAAATTATTTCCAGTCGGAATAAAAAACTGTTTCTAGGACGTTCTTCAACTGTGGCTCTCTATTAAACCTGATCCATTCAAAGCATTGAGACCCTGCTTTTAGAAAGGAGCCAGCAACTCCAACAAGGGGGAGAGATGCCTGATCTCCCCTAGAAGACCCAACCCCGAGCCAGAGAAGCAGAGGCCCTGCAGGGGGCGCGGGCAGCACCTGTGCAGGGCTGGGGACAGCGTCGGTCTGGTTGCCGAGGCCCAGCTGACCCATCTTGTTCTCTCCAAAGGCAAACACGGAGCCCGTTTCTGGAAGGAGAGAACGACATCGTTAGCAAAGGGAAGACAACGTTGAGGACCCTGAACGACACTGAGAATCAAAGGCTTGAAAATCAGAAAACCAGCTCCTTTGCCAGGAAGACCGCAAGTGGGACAATTTTCCACAAGGGGGTAGGGTGGACACCTCAGAGCAGAACCACTGCCTGGCACAGACCCCCCATAGCCTTGGCCACTGACACCCGTGGGTGCGCCTCACGATGCCTTGAGAAGCTGCCCACCAGGCTCCCTGGGCATCTTTATGTTTGCGACCATGAGTCACAGGGGCAGCGCCATCCCCAACCCAGCTGGACTACTTGGCCTCTGACCCCATTTGGAGGGAAGTGGCCCTTCCTTACCCGTCAAGGCCAAGGTGTGGTTCCTCCCACACGCCGCAGACACGATCACCTCGTGGCTGAGCCCCTCGATGAGTCTGGGGGCTTCAACTCTCTTGGTGTCACCATGGCCCAGCTGCCCCTTCTCATTTCGCCCTGTGGGTCAGGAGCAGGACAGATAAAGCAGGAAGGAGGAGACAGGGCAGCCAGAGCAGCTGCAGGGCAAGTCAGGGTCTCCCAAAAGGCGCCCTCCACACCCACAGCCGAGAGGCGGGCGGCAGCAAGCCCGGCGCTGCAGGTGGTGCCAGCCCTTCAGGGCTGCTGGATGAGGTTGGGTGGCTGGGTAAGATGTGCAGAGCTGTCCCTAGGGTCGCCTCTGCGGGCGGCCGCCAGCCCCCAGCTCACCTGCTCTGACCCTCTCTCCTGGGGCAGGGCTGGGGCCCATCCTGGCCTTTTTGTCAGCTCTGTCCTCCAGGGGGATGGTACAAAGCAGGTTCAGCCAGGACGTCACACATGAGCAGACGAGCTCATGGAAACGCAGCTCTCACTTCTCCCCGTTCCTGCCAGACACCAGTCCCCTCGTCCGCTCCACTCCGAGGTATTTTAAGACAGTAACACCTGCCTCGCAAGAGTCTGACTCCCGCAGTGCTCTGGGCGTCTATCATAGGCCTTGCACTTCTCTCCAACCCCACCTCCTGCCAGTCAGCCTTCACAGGACCCTTAGCCATATGAACCCCAGCGATGGCCCAAGGCCAGAACACAGAGCTCTAAACACAGGCTCTCCCTGGACATGGGCCCACCTCACCTCTGGGCTGTGCTGGCATGGAATCGGGGCAGTAAGGCTCCAGGAGGCTGAGCCCTGCCCAGCCCCCTGCACTGCACACCCCCCCAAGGCTTCCCAGGTGGCACAATGGTAAAGAATCCGCCTGCTACTTCAGGAGATACAGGATTGATCCCTGGGTCGGGAAGATTCCCTGGAGGGCACAGCAGCCAGCTCCAGCATTGCCTTTAAAACCCCATGGACAGAAGAAGCCGGCGGCCACAGTCCCTAGGGTCACAAAGTCACCCATGACTGAGCAGGACACCCACCCCCACCCCCTAACAGAGTCCAAAGTTCCAAGCGAACATGGAGGGCTGGGTGGGCCAGAAAGCCGGCCTGCCCTTCACCGTACCTAAGTTTTCAACTCGGGTCACTGCAGTTCCAAATCTAAACAGCTCGGTGGGCCTCTCCCAGGTCTCTCTAAGAACCACACTTGTAAATAAACATTGTGGGAGATTTTATGGGGCCAGAAGGCCAGGCAACTTGGAAACCATGGGAGGTTTCCATATCCTTCCCCAACAATGAACTTTGACCTTGCAGTCATGAAAGAGGGCGAGGAAAGCCACCAAGGTGAGCCCCAACTGGCCTGGACAGGGCTCAAGAAGGGGTGACTGGCTGCCATTACAAGAGGAAAACCATCCTTGGTCTCTGATTACGGTGCTCCAGGAGGACAGAGGGACACCAGCGTCAAGTGGAAACTGCTCAAATTCACTGTGAAAGGCAAGAGCAAGCTGGGGCGCAGTTCCTCTGCAAACATGAGGGGCCCGGGTGGCCAGCACGTGCAGACCCCCTAAGTTTCTGGCCTCTGCACTGATGCTCCTCAGCCCCACTGTGGACTCAGGATGCCCCTGTAGCTCGACCTCCCCACCGGGCCCTGCCCCACAGCGACGAGTCTGCTCATGGGACACGTCTTGGTTCTGGGGCCAGGTCGGATGCACAGCTTTTACAATCATTCTCTGCCTGCAGGGTCAAGAGGGGGGACATTTTCAGAAACACCGTGAGTGAAATTCAGCAGAAAGATGGGAAATAAAGACAACTGAAGTTGGGGACCCTGACACAGGAGGCTGCCTCCAGCGTTGGGGACAGTGAGCAGGAGGAGGGTTCTGGGGGAGAGACAGAGCTTGGTGCCCACTGGGAGAAAATGAAAAGCGTGGCAGTGCCATTGTGTCACCAGGAAACTTCAAAGTTTAAATTTGGGCCAGACACACTGCTTAGCTCTTTCTCAACAGAATCACAAAATTAGCAGAGTGCAGGGGAGACAACAGATGTTAATGTATTTGGACTTCGGTACAGCAGCTCATGAAACTGCAAAAAATGGTTCAGACAGCCCAGAATAAAAATGCAGTCATATGGACGCAAAGCTAGCCAAAGGGCCAGAAACAAAGGGTGAGGATCGATGCCAACACCCCCTGCGGAAAGGAGCGTCTGGGAGCCAGCAGAGGGCGTGGAGAGAGGAGCCTCCCCCAGAGCCTGGACGAAGGACCTGCAAGAGGAATCGGGCACTTGGCACGGAAGCCCGCTGCAGGGGACCCTGAGATGGGAGGGAGGTGAGGAGACAGGGACAGCTCCCCCGCACCCAGGCCAGGGAGTCCAGGGGCAGGGCAAGCAGATGACTTCGGGAGAGTTAACTGGGCAAACGGAATAAGAAACTGAGGAACAGCCCGGCAGAGACTTGGGCTGGTGTCACCGCGTGGTGGATGTAAAAGCTGGTGGCATTTAAAGTGGCAGGAACAGAGGTCTACGTCATACTGTGCTGGGTGCTGGGGGGACCGCAAGCCTAAAATAAGACAGGATTCAGTTCTAGGCCCCTCGATCCCAGAAAGCTGCAGGTTCAGGCAGAACGTTCGGGAGAGGGCTGCTTAAAAGGATTCCGAAGCGGGGGCGAACCGCTCAAAACCAGGCAGGAGGGCAGAGCCCAGCGGCGTGCTCTGGGGGCAGGCTGGCTGGGCGCCGGGAAGAGAGGACACAGGAGCGGGGGCAGCTGAGGGGCCTCCACCCAGGGGAGGGAGGCCGCGAGCCCCCCGGCGGGCCGCTGCGGGAGTTGCCGCGGCCCCGGTACTTACCCCAGCTCCACAGCTTCCCTTCCGTGGTGATGAGGAGGCTGTGGGCGGCGCACGACCCCGAGACCACCGTCCGCACCCGGACCCCCGACAGGCACCCGTACCTGTGGGGCCCCCACAGGTTCTGACCAAGGTTGCGGTAAGCAGCTGTGGGGAGTGAAGGGCCGCGCGTCAGACCCCCGAGCCCAGCTGGCGGGGAGGGGCGCGGGCGCGGCCGCGGGGACACGGGCCCTGCCTCGCCGGGACGCTGCTGCCGCCCTAGGACGGGCGCCCTGCTCCCGCAGCCCCGCGACTCCCGCCCCTCCCGCCGCCTCCCGGGCTGGGGGGCTGCGGGGCCCTCCCCGCCCGCGCCCGCCCCGGCCCCGGCCCCGGCCCTCCCGCC
>SJYA01000219.1:189057-258889 GCA_006410615.1 Neotragus moschatus
CCAGGGGAGAGGGTGTGGCCAACTTCTGGCCTAACTCTCTCAACTGGAGGCTCTCGGACAGAAAAACGAGCTCTTTCTAGGCCTGTGGTGGCTTTCATGAAATCCTGGCTGCTGCCAGACCAGCTGGGTCAGACTGACAGGGACGCAGGAGCTGGCTGAAAGGTCAGCTTGGCCACCAAGCACCGGGCTCCAGGGGAGAGTCTGTTACCCGCCCAGCCAGTCCCCACGCTGAGGCGCCCCGCCAGCAGGGGGCGCCAGGCGCAGCCTCGCAGAGTCGCGCGGGCCTGGGGCATCCGTGGACAGGGGCGCGGCAGCTGCAGAGTCCAGGGAACTGCCGGGAGTCGGACACGACTGCAACCACCTGTCGCCTTCAGCGCATGTGGCATGTGTGTCTCAGTGACCCTGTGGGCTGCAGCCCGCCAGGCTCCTATCCATAGGACCTTCCAGTAAAGAAATAACTGCAGTGGGCTGCCGTTTCCTTCTCCAGGGGAGTTACACGGGGAGGGTTCCACAGAAGCGGGAAGTTCCCCAGCACGACTCAGGACCCCCTGGGCTTCTCCACCTGAAAACACTGCTCCACTACTGAGAGGTGAGACCCAGCAACTGCCTGGGTAAAGCGAATCAGAAACGACAGCCTTCAGGCCTGTGCTGAGGGCTGCTCGTGGTGGTGGCGTGAGTGCTGGGCGCCATGTCTGTGGACGGCACACAGTGCCAGGGGACACCACGGCTGACCCAACCGCCCTAAACGGACCCCCTCATGGTTGATAGAAGGTCTGATTTGCCAGAGCGTCTTCCCTGGCTGAGCTCCACAAATGTCAGAGGCCAAGATGTCATCAGTTCGTGAGAGGCGAGAGGCAGGAATTCTCAGGGCCTCCCAAGAAAGTTTGAGAGGAAGCCTAGTTAAGTGAAAGGCACCGCAGCAGTCCAGGCAAGTGGGCCAGGCTGGGGCTCACTAAAGCCCGGGGCCAGCCGAGTCAGAGGCGGAGCACGCCATCACCGCGCCCTCTCGAGGAAGGAGGAAGCGGCTGCCTGTCTGAGGCCCAGCGGTGCGTACCCGAGGGCAGACGGGCTCCGGAGGGAAGGTCGCTTTGCGGAGTCGGGGGAAGGCTGGGGCAGGTGGGGAGACCCTCCTTCCCTTGAGGTTTGACACAGGTGGGAAACCTAATTCTCTCTCCCGTCCCTTCATGTCCACTGGAAAGATCATGGCAGCCGAAAGACGCGAAAAGACTTAAACGTTTTTAGTTTCATTCAGAGGGAGAAACATTTGGGAAGCAAAGGTAGACCTGGGATTAGACAAAAAAGGCACTCTTAAGAGTGAGGCCGCGCAGGGTGCTGTTCCTTCAACCAGACGCAGCCCTGCTCCGCCAAGGCCTCCCCTCTGGAATCTACTTCCTGCTCAGGCCCCGAGCGTCTCTAGCCGCAAACACGGCCTCTCATTTAAAGAGCAGCTTCGAGAAACAATACGAGGCCTGCGCAGGAGCTGGCAGGGGGACTGATGCTATCGCGCCCCGGGAGAGGTGCCAGGTGCCACCGGCCACCAGGCCGCTCCGGCCCGGACAGCGGGGCCCTGAAGGCTGGGCACTGGCCCCAGCAGCAAAGTGGCTCAAGCCATTTCTAACTCAGCTGGACCCTGAGCCGCCAAAGCCCCCGCCTGCTGTTTTCCTGGACTAAGATGATCTCCAATGCCTGCCCTGAGGCCCCAGGGAGTGTCAGTGTGCAAATATTTGTTCACTGGGCAATGCTGGAAAGTACTCTGGGAACCTTTCCAAGTGAAATCAAGAAGCCGTAAGACGTGGCAAAGCGCCAGCCTCACTCCTCTTGGATGGGCTAGTATCCCCCAAGGAGAGACACCACCTTTCAAAACCATCTGGGGACCAAGATATTTCTCGGGACCTCTCCACTCTCCCAACTCCAGATTGTTCCTTGTTCTGTCAAACCCGTTCCTGCAACCATTTGGCAGTTTGCAAAGAAACATGAATTCTGAAATGTCTATCAAGTTCGACATTTGACACATGACCCATGTTGAGGACGCTTTGACATTCCACAGCACCAGCCTCTCCGTTTTAATGAAGCTAAGTGACATGGAAAGAAAAACGGGGAAAACGTATCAATGCTTATTTGAGGGTAATATTTATATTTTTATCTCCACAGAATTACCAAAACCAGAGCTGTGCCCAAGTGAGAGTCCTGCTGCCTGGGTTCAAACCCAGTCCCATCACTGTGTGGCCCTGGGCACATCACGTGGCCTCTGTAAACAGTACCTACCTGGCGGGTGGCCACCAGAGTCACACTGGACACACACACACGGGAAGCACTCAATCGGTGATAGTATCTTCTAGTTTTAGACATCATTTCTCATACCTTGTTGTTTAGGCACTTCTTTTCGACCAATCAAGTCCCAGTTGGTTGCCCCAAAAATCAAAAGCTGCCCTTTGCACTTAGACCCTTCAAGTTTCTAGAGAGAGAGAGAGAGAGAGAGGGTAAAATTAGCTGGCAGAGCTGCTCTGACTCCCCACACCCGTCCAAGGGCAGTATGAAACACAATGGCAGCGGTAACGCGGCATGAGCGCTTGCCCCAGAGGCCTGCACAGCGGGCGGGGCCTGGCACAGCCACCGCTTTCCAAGTGGAGACTGGTGGGCTCCCAGCAGCTCACCAGTCGAGCCCAGGCTCGGCGTTATCCTTCGCTCTCTTTAAGATATCTTTGGCTAAGCGCTGCAAAAGCAGCCAAGTGCCACTCGCCTTCTCGGCTCTGCAGACGCCACACAGGCATCTGCAAGAGGCCTGCCTCGCTAAGCAGGGACCGTGTGAAAACCACGGTCCTGGGGCCAAGGCAGCATCTTCCCAACATCAGTGCAGCGAGCCACACGTGGACCTGACGCCCTGGGGCCCGGGCGCCTTCCCCATCCTCCCTGGGCGCTCCTGGCCGAAGCAGCACCCTGGGTCCCACGCTCCACTGCAGGGAGGAAGGGCGGGCCTATCCTCACTCCTGGCCCAGAGCCAGGGCTGCGGGCCAGCACACCTCCATCCTGAGCACAGGCGCCCACTGTCGCGGGAGCACGTGCCGCTTCAAGAGGCTACTGCCCAGCTCCGGGTGGGATTCGCTCTGGGATCGGCCCAGTGCCCTCGATAGGCCAACATCTGTCAGAACCACTTCTGAGTCTCCACTCGGCTCCGCGCAGGCCAGGGAGCAGTTGCTTCCTGTTCTGCGTTCATCCTCCACGCCGTCATCGTCCCAGGGCGTTAAAGGCAAAGAAGGGGTTTTCCTTCAGTTTAGAGAAGTGTTCTTGGAAGGCTTTGAGAAGAAACAAACCAAACAGCTGCAAGTCCAGTCACCTAACCCTATGCGTCGACTGCCCTGGCCAGGCGTCTTGGCAGCCCAGCGTGTGTGTGGCTGGGGGGCGGGGCGGGGCATGGATTCCACTTCTCGGGAACTCTGTGACCTAAACCTGGCGTCACGGGCACCCCCGCCCCGATCCCATCATGCTCGCGGGCCTGGCCACATGCAGGGGCTGGAGGCAGGCGGTCTATCTGTGTGCAAGGGCCGCGAAGCAGCCAGGGCTGCAGAACCACTTTGCTACATTTCAATTATTCAGAGAATGACCTTAACCAGGGTAGTCCACCCCGCAGCACCCAGACTCCGATTACTCGAATGGGAGCCGAGTTTCCCCTGGTTATCTCCCCTTCTCTGTTTAACTGGCAGACCTGGCTGGAACGTTCTACAGGTCTACTGCAGGAGACCAACAGCGTCAGGGGACTGTCAAATCCCCATGGGTGGAGCAGCCCTGGGTCACTGCCTACATTACCAACTTGCTCTCCACCATTTCTCAGGTCCGCATGGAGGGGCAGCAGAGACTCAGGAGGAACCTGAGCACCATGCAGTGAGCTATCAGCCAGAACAGTGGAGAGGAGACACCGGAATTGACCATGACCCCCTAGGTGGGCAGAGATCGGTAAACCACTCCATACCACGGTGTGCTCAGCACACTAACAGGTCCCCAGTGCTGGCAGCCGCTGTAGGACCTGCGTCCGCCAGAACTAGCTGCCATCCCCCTGGGCAGAAGCGTCTCCTGTGACCTGGAGATGCCAGCACCTGCGTGAGTGGTCAGTGAGCCAGCTGAGCATTTACACAGACCCTCAAGCCTTCGGGGAACACAGGTGCTCCGTGAGAATCCTCGGTGAGCTGGTCAGCTGTGTCTCCTCCAGCGACAGAGGTCCTGGAAGGAGGGTGAGCGGCACCTCGTGGGGGTCTAATGCCATGGGCCTCGTTCCTTCACGCGGAATGTCGGATCATCCACCTGACTCTTGGCTGTAGGCTGCCTACCCTATTTCTCTATTAGCTTCATTCTTCTCTCCACCCGATAGGAGATACAAAATCCAAGCAAGGACTGGGACTCCCCTAACATCCCTTAAAGATCACAGCCCAGGTCCCTCTTTGCCAGAGCTGAACCTGCACACTAGTGGGAGACCCCAGATGTGGAAGGGCTCCATGCAGGGCACCCAAGGACGGCTGCCAGGGCTGTGAGCCCCAGAGGGTCCCGGCCTTCACCGTGGGGCCGAAACTGGTTTTTAGACACCATCAGCAGTCATGCTCCCAGTGCCTACAGATGACGTGGTAGAAAAGCTGGGAGAACAGTCTCCCACCAGGATGGGTGAAATTTTGCGGGCCGCAGAAGAAAGGCCACGTCAGACACACGTACTGAACTTCTTCAAGCAACAAAGTGGGGTTTCGGGTCCAACGAGATGTTTACTGCCCTAGTACAAGAAGCGTGCTTACAAGACTGAAAGTCAGCCGTGAACATACAACCATTTAGAAAGCTGCTGCTCCCAGCAGAGGGAAGACCAGTCAGAGAAAGGCCAGCAACAATTCCCTAGTGGGCTATCAACTAAAACAGGCTCCAAGCTCAGTTTTCAGCTGCCTTTATCTGGTCCTTTCAGATGAGGCAGAGTTGTCTCAGGATCCACAAAACCCGAGCAACCCAACACTGGAAGAAGTACAAAGACCTGGACAGCCTGCAACACTCAGCTGTCTTCCGGGGTCAGCCAAGGCTGCTCACTTTACCTACAGGGTTGCGAGATTCACAGGGAATTAAGGCTGCGCGGACACTGGAGGATCGGAGAACGCTCATCTGCTACAGCCCCATAGAAAGCTGAGGTCCTCGGAGAGAGCATTTCCCGAGACTGAAATCCTAAGAATGTTTTATACACACAGCTTCTCCTCAAGGCGACTCTGTCCCTCAACCATACAAGTATTTTGGGGTGTATCTTTCACAAACCCAACCTCTGCAGCTTTGTTAACTGAAGGCAGCATGGCTTCAGACAACTCCTGGCAGCTGCCCTCACGCAAACCTCTTTCCAAAAGCCCTGGAAGGCAGTGAGGCTTGTGAAAATCTCAGTAAAAAGCCTCTTTCTGAAACGAGCTGAGGACGGTCGCTGGCCTGCAGAAGCAGACAGGATTCCCAGGNAGAGAGAGAGAGAGAGAGAGGGTAAAATTAGCTGGCAGAGCTGCTCTGACTCCCCACACCCGTCCAAGGGCAGTATGAAACACAATGGCAGCGGTAACGCGGCATGAGCGCTTGCCCCAGAGGCCTGCACAGCGGGCGGGGCCTGGCACAGCCACCGCTTTCCAAGTGGAGACTGGTGGGCTCCCAGCAGCTCACCAGTCGAGCCCAGGCTCGGCGTTATCCTTCGCTCTCTTTAAGATATCTTTGGCTAAGCGCTGCAAAAGCAGCCAAGTGCCACTCGCCTTCTCGGCTCTGCAGACGCCACACAGGCATCTGCAAGAGGCCTGCCTCGCTAAGCAGGGACCGTGTGAAAACCACGGTCCTGGGGCCAAGGCAGCATCTTCCCAACATCAGTGCAGCGAGCCACACGTGGACCTGACGCCCTGGGGCCCGGGCGCCTTCCCCATCCTCCCTGGGCGCTCCTGGCCGAAGCAGCACCCTGGGTCCCACGCTCCACTGCAGGGAGGAAGGGCGGGCCTATCCTCACTCCTGGCCCAGAGCCAGGGCTGCGGGCCAGCACACCTCCATCCTGAGCACAGGCGCCCACTGTCGCGGGAGCACGTGCCGCTTCAAGAGGCTACTGCCCAGCTCCGGGTGGGATTCGCTCTGGGATCGGCCCAGTGCCCTCGATAGGCCAACATCTGTCAGAACCACTTCTGAGTCTCCACTCGGCTCCGCGCAGGCCAGGGAGCAGTTGCTTCCTGTTCTGCGTTCATCCTCCACGCCGTCATCGTCCCAGGGCGTTAAAGGCAAAGAAGGGGTTTTCCTTCAGTTTAGAGAAGTGTTCTTGGAAGGCTTTGAGAAGAAACAAACCAAACAGCTGCAAGTCCAGTCACCTAACCCTATGCGTCGACTGCCCTGGCCAGGCGTCTTGGCAGCCCAGCGTGTGTGTGGCTGGGGGGCGGGGCGGGGCATGGATTCCACTTCTCGGGAACTCTGTGACCTAAACCTGGCGTCACGGGCACCCCCGCCCCGATCCCATCATGCTCGCGGGCCTGGCCACATGCAGGGGCTGGAGGCAGGCGGTCTATCTGTGTGCAAGGGCCGCGAAGCAGCCAGGGCTGCAGAACCACTTTGCTACATTTCAATTATTCAGAGAATGACCTTAACCAGGGTAGTCCACCCCGCAGCACCCAGACTCCGATTACTCGAATGGGAGCCGAGTTTCCCCTGGTTATCTCCCCTTCTCTGTTTAACTGGCAGACCTGGCTGGAACGTTCTACAGGTCTACTGCAGGAGACCAACAGCGTCAGGGGACTGTCAAATCCCCATGGGTGGAGCAGCCCTGGGTCACTGCCTACATTACCAACTTGCTCTCCACCATTTCTCAGGTCCGCATGGAGGGGCAGCAGAGACTCAGGAGGAACCTGAGCACCATGCAGTGAGCTATCAGCCAGAACAGTGGAGAGGAGACACCGGAATTGACCATGACCCCCTAGGTGGGCAGAGATCGGTAAACCACTCCATACCACGGTGTGCTCAGCACACTAACAGGTCCCCAGTGCTGGCAGCCGCTGTAGGACCTGCGTCCGCCAGAACTAGCTGCCATCCCCCTGGGCAGAAGCGTCTCCTGTGACCTGGAGATGCCAGCACCTGCGTGAGTGGTCAGTGAGCCAGCTGAGCATTTACACAGACCCTCAAGCCTTCGGGGAACACAGGTGCTCCGTGAGAATCCTCGGTGAGCTGGTCAGCTGTGTCTCCTCCAGCGACAGAGGTCCTGGAAGGAGGGTGAGCGGCACCTCGTGGGGGTCTAATGCCATGGGCCTCGTTCCTTCACGCGGAATGTCGGATCATCCACCTGACTCTTGGCTGTAGGCTGCCTACCCTATTTCTCTATTAGCTTCATTCTTCTCTCCACCCGATAGGAGATACAAAATCCAAGCAAGGACTGGGACTCCCCTAACATCCCTTAAAGATCACAGCCCAGGTCCCTCTTTGCCAGAGCTGAACCTGCACACTAGTGGGAGACCCCAGATGTGGAAGGGCTCCATGCAGGGCACCCAAGGACGGCTGCCAGGGCTGTGAGCCCCAGAGGGTCCCGGCCTTCACCGTGGGGCCGAAACTGGTTTTTAGACACCATCAGCAGTCATGCTCCCAGTGCCTACAGATGACGTGGTAGAAAAGCTGGGAGAACAGTCTCCCACCAGGATGGGTGAAATTTTGCGGGCCGCAGAAGAAAGGCCACGTCAGACACACGTACTGAACTTCTTCAAGCAACAAAGTGGGGTTTCGGGTCCAACGAGATGTTTACTGCCCTAGTACAAGAAGCGTGCTTACAAGACTGAAAGTCAGCCGTGAACATACAACCATTTAGAAAGCTGCTGCTCCCAGCAGAGGGAAGACCAGTCAGAGAAAGGCCAGCAACAATTCCCTAGTGGGCTATCAACTAAAACAGGCTCCAAGCTCAGTTTTCAGCTGCCTTTATCTGGTCCTTTCAGATGAGGCAGAGTTGTCTCAGGATCCACAAAACCCGAGCAACCCAACACTGGAAGAAGTACAAAGACCTGGACAGCCTGCAACACTCAGCTGTCTTCCGGGGTCAGCCAAGGCTGCTCACTTTACCTACAGGGTTGCGAGATTCACAGGGAATTAAGGCTGCGCGGACACTGGAGGATCGGAGAACGCTCATCTGCTACAGCCCCATAGAAAGCTGAGGTCCTCGGAGAGAGCATTTCCCGAGACTGAAATCCTAAGAATGTTTTATACACACAGCTTCTCCTCAAGGCGACTCTGTCCCTCAACCATACAAGTATTTTGGGGTGTATCTTTCACAAACCCAACCTCTGCAGCTTTGTTAACTGAAGGCAGCATGGCTTCAGACAACTCCTGGCAGCTGCCCTCACGCAAACCTCTTTCCAAAAGCCCTGGAAGGCAGTGAGGCTTGTGAAAATCTCAGTAAAAAGCCTCTTTCTGAAACGAGCTGAGGACGGTCGCTGGCCTGCAGAAGCAGACAGGATTCCCAGGACTGCTTCCCGGGTGCTTGCCCTGGAGTCCAGAAACACACCCAAGAGAGGGGCAGTGCCCACGCAGGGCAAGGCACTGGGAATGCAATGGGGCAGCCTGGCCCTGGCCTTGACCTTGGACCAACTGATGCTAAAAGGAATTTAAAGGCTGAGCTATGAAGCACTGAAGAGTATCCCTCGTCAGACCTTCAGTCTCTTGCTTGCCCTGAGCTGAGGATGGGGTGCTGGCCAGCTAACTGCACACACTCTCCCCATGACTGCCTCCTGGGGTCAGTCTCAGCAGCAGGGTAAGAATCCCCTACTTCGGGATAACTAAACTCACTGCTCTGAAACGCCCACTGTTTCCACTGGAAGCACTGGCCCTTCCTTTCCGTTCCCTCCGGGCTGGAGGGAAGATGTCCAGAGTCCCGCATAGAGGGTCATGTTCGTCCCTGCGCTCCTTTTCTCAACACACTGCCCTGGGCTGGTCTCCAAGCCGAGGTGACACATTTCATCACCCTCCTCCACCATCCAACACACTGACCCTCCCGAGGCGATGGCACTTCCGGAGCATCTCTAACAATGCGCAGCGGTGTTAAGGATGACATCAGGAGAAAAAAACCCTGAGCCCAGTGGAAATCTAGGTCCAGGTGATCTTGGGCCAGGCCCCCAGACTCTGTGCCCAATTTCCTCACCTATAAAGTGGACCTAGAAGGGCACCATTGTTAACCATTTAAATACTGCCTGAGCTTCCCTGGGGAAAAGCACGCTGGTTGGGACTGAGAAAAAGATCTCTCAGACCACAAGTGCAAGTTCGCACCATTTGGAGTGATATGAACATCTGCTGAAAGCTTTGGCCCTCTCTCTAAACATGCGTCCCCCGGACACCAGATTAAGATCTCTGGCTCTGCAAGGTTTGCAGGCATACGGACTGGTCACAACCTTAAGACTGGAAGATCCAACTCCAACGAGCAAATTAAAGCCCATTCAGGCCACGGGAGGTGTGGGAGAAACCTGTGCAGAGCCCACACGGAGTGCCCGGGCCCTCCGACCACAAGCGGTGAACAAAGCTCAGACACCTCTGGGGGTGGGCGCGGGGGACCCGTTCCCAACTTCGAGGAGGGGGAGGGCTCTCCGGAGCATGCGCCCTCGCGCCTGGCCCCGGAGCCCGCCACCCCCGGCGGCCCGGCGGCGCGAGACCGCGCGGAGCCGCACGGGGCATGCGCCGAGGTGGTCAGGCCCCGCCCCCCCGGAGCGCCGGAGCCGAGGCGGCGGGAACCTCAAAGCCCCGGCGAGGATCGCTGCGCCCCGGGCGCGCCGACAGGACCCCCCCGCAGCACCCGGGCGGCCCGGGGACGGCCGAGGGCGGGCGCCTCCGCGCCCCGCGCGCGCCTCCGGCCGGAGACAACTTGCAGACCTCCCCTTCCCGGCGCGCGGGGGAGGCGGAGGGCGTCCGCGGGCGCGGCGCCGGGGGCGGGGCCCTGACCCCCGCGGGCGGGCTCCGGCCGCCCCTCCCCCGCGGGCCCGGGGCGCGCGCCCCAACGGCCAACGGCCGCGCGGTCGGGTAGGCCCCGGCCCGCGCCCTTTTGTTGCGCGGCGGCGGCGATGATTCAGCCTGCGGCCTGCGCCGGCCTCGCCGCCCCCGGCCGGGACGAGCGGTGACGCGCCGCGGCCCTCGCCCGCCGCCCCCCGGCTCAGCCCTGCACTCACGACGCGCTCCTTGGTGTGCTCGGGCTCGGTGATGACCGCGGCCGCGCCGCCGGCCTTGGTCGCCGCGGGCCGCGCCGCGCGCTTTCCCCCGCCGGGGGCCCCGTCGAGTTCCAGGCCGTCCTCGTCGCCGCTGCTGCCCCCGCCGCTGCTGCTGCTGCAGCGCTCCGGCCGCTCGCGCTTCCTGCCGGCCGGGCCGCCGCGCTTCCTGGGCCCCGCACGGGCCGTGCCGTTGCCTGAGCTCGGCTCCTCCCAGGCCGCCGCCGCCTTCTTCCTGGGCATGGTCGCGCTGGAGGAGACACGGGGCAGCGGCGCACAATGGACGGGTTATAAACCGCGCGGGGGGAGGGGAGCCAGCCGAGCCCGCGGCCTCCACTTCCTCCCCTGCCCGCCCCGAAGTGGCGGCCACGGGGCGGGCGGAGAGGGGGCGAGCCCGGAGGAAATCGCGCCGCCTCCGGGGAATCCCGCACGGGAGCCCAGGTCCCCGACTGCAATCCGCTCAAGGAAAGAACAAATAAATGGGAGGCCCCCAAGGCCCATCCTCGAGTTAGCTTTGCCCACATCGCATCCTAATTGCGGCCCGGTGCCCAAAAAAGTAATGGGAGAGTAATGGGAGTCTGGCCCACCAGGTTTTCATTACAGAAGGCCTCGGGGCACTTAAGAGGTCCCCTTTCGGCACCTGGGGGGTGAAGGAGCTTACCCCTCCCTGGCTGCCCCACCTGCTGCTTTTGTCTCCGCGCCCCTCTCCCCAAGCCCACTCAAATGCACTTCTCTTAACCGCCCGCCTGAATCTCCAATTCTGCTCCAGCCAGGGGGTTCCGACCTCGGGCCCTAAGGAGCCGAATCCCTCGGCGGGGTGGGGGGGGGTGTGCCTTCCCCCGCGGAGAAGTGAGGGGGGGGGGCGCGAATAAAGCTGGTCCCCAGCCCCAAACACCTGCTCGCAGACACGAAAAATAAGAACTTTAATGGAGCTCTCCTGTCTCCCAGCCTCTCCCCGAGCGTGCGGCTCGGCCGGTCCCCAGATCCCAGCTGCCAAGTGGCCGGCTCCGCCGCTACCTTCCCCACCGTCCCCGCGCCTCAGCCCTGTCTGCCCTTTTTTTTTTTTATTGATTTTGAACAATGGGATCTCTGTCTGTCTCCGATTAAACCACGTGGATCCGCCTTCCTTCCCCTTTTTATTCATTCAATTCCCCCACCCCCTTCCCCATTTTTTTTTTTTTTTACCATTTCTCCTCTTAAAAAAAAAAAGAGGAGAAAAAAAAGCAAAAACAACAAACTTTCCCAGACCCCGCAAACTGATCGCTGTCGGTTTCATTTTCAGCCCCTACCTGCTCAGAGTGATGAGAAACCGGAGAGAAAAAGGAAGAGGAGAGGCTAAAAGACGAACCGAAGGGCTCTTTTCTCCCCGGCCCAGACGAGGGCTCCAGCCCACTCACCAGATACACTTAAAATGTAAATACGAGCTTCCAGAACAAATGCTACAACACAAAACAGAAACACATGTGCGGCCGGGCGGCAAGCGAGCGCGGCAGGGCAGGCGGCGCGGGGCCCGGGGCGCGCGCGCCCCCTGCCGGCCGGCGGACCCGGCGGCCTGGCCCTCGCCGCGGTCCCGGGGCAGCGCGGCCCCCCGGAGCCTGCGCCCGGCTCCCCGCCGCCAGGCGCCGCTCCCCTGTCCTGCGCGTTTCGTGGGCGGCGCCAAGTGCCCCGCGCATCAGACATTACTTTGGGGGTTAGGCGAGCTTTGGACTGTTTTTCCCAGGCACGTCTAGACAGGTCACCTGAGGACACTCGCTGGAAAATAGTTACTTTTCTTACGAATCCGCCAACAAGGGACGTGCCCTAATTGAGTGATTGGAATGAAAGATGAATACAATTTGAATAATTTTCTCCAGCATCGAGAGAAGTTGTATATTTTACTTGCCTGTGAATGTGCCCCACTATGTAGCAAGATGCTGTTAACATGGTCGAGTTACATACATATATGTTTCCTGTATTAGCGAATTAAAGAGTGATAAATTTGGAGGCCAAGGAGGCACTGGAGTTCCCGATGGAAAATTTTCACGTAGAGACCAATACTTACTGAGGCCCCCATACATGCAAGACACGCAGTGCTAGCTGCAAAGGTTGAGAACTAGGTCTCTGCCCTAGCGGAATGCAGCGTGTAACAGGAAAGATTAAAGTACTTGCAAGTATGTGATGTGGTTCAAGACATGCTATCCCAAATTATGCCACCTTGGCTTATTGAATAAACTGAAGAAAAGATTTTGAGAAAACAGCAGAAATCAGAAGGTCATGTTGACCTTCTTGCCAAAAACCAATCATAAAACCCTCAGGTGAGAGATGCCCTTCACATTCCAGGACAGGAACATCCTTATCTCTGAAGACAAAGGGAACTCCAGAAGAATCTTGACAAGACTTGCTAAATTGCCGCCAGTGTGCTACACTTAACCTCAGGCTGGTCCACCTCTCCCGTCCCTCTAGACTGTCCGCTCTTCATCACACCTAGCAGTGAAATACACAGCGTGGTTTCTTTGGGACTTCACTTCCTTATGAAGTCTTCCGTGTCACCCAAAACTTAGGTTAAAATAAGTCTGTACGCTTTTTTCCTGTTGATCTGTCTTTGTCAGCAAAATTTTCAAACCCAGCCAGGGACCAGGTGGAAGAAAGCTTTTTTTCTCCCCTCCATAACCACTGCAAAGTGATACTTAATGAAGGACTGCCCTGGCAAGGGAATCCATCCTATTCTGGGTCAGGGAAGGCATTCCTGTACAAAGATCATCTGAGCTGAGTTACTGACAGGGTGGGTAAGACTCACCAGATGAACAGGGGTAGGAAGACTTCCAGGGCGGATGGAGGGAACAGTTCACACCAAAGCCTAGGGGGCTTGGGACTTCCCTGGGACAACAGCTAAGACTCATCGGTCCCAGTGCAGAGGGCCCAGGTTCGATCCCTGGTCAGGGAACTAGAGCCCCCATGCTACAAGAAATAAATATTTTTTAAAAAGTCTAGGGATCTTGAGAGACATGCTTTCTGGATATCCCGTGGGATTGGAGTGTGTGTTAGTCACTCTGTCGAATCCAACTCTTTGCAACCACATGGCTCCTCTGTCTGTGAAATCCTCAAGGACTGGGTTACCGTTCCCTTCTCCAGGGGATCTTTCCAACCCAGGGATCAAACTCAGCTCTCCTGCATTGCAGGGGGATTCCTCACCATCTGAGCCACCAGGAGCACTTAGAAGGTTGGTAGAGAAGAACAGTGTGGTTTGAGCTACAGAGACAGGCAAGCGCTGGCTCGTGCAGAGCCTGGTTGCCACGTTAAGGGCTGCCTTTTGCTGGAAGATCTGGCCACTCATTCTGGGGATGGGAGGAAAAAGGCTTACTTTCCTCCTGCTGGTCCGCCTTTCCACATTAAGAGAAATAAGATTTATTAGACACCTGATATGTTCTTGACATTGGAGAAGGAAATGGCAACCCACTCCAGTACTCTTGCCTGGAGAAACCCATGGACGGAGAAGCCTGGTAGACTACAGTCCATGGGGTCACAGAGAGTCGGATACGACTGAGAGACTTCACTCACTCACAGTGATTTTTACCTGATTTAATTTTCCTTAAGCATTCTGCACAAGGAAATTCCTATTTTAGGCAACTTCCTGAAGATGGCTAGAGTGCTAGGATTCTTTGCAGTCAATCCATTTCTGAACCATTATTGCAAGAAGCAGGATTCAGGAGGCAATAAATGCATAAAGGAAGACAGAAAAAGCAAGAGGCCTAAACCTAAATTATTTGATCAGACTCAAAAGTCTGTGTGTCCAAGGAGCCAAGGCTGTTTATGTAAAAGAGCTTGGGAAATAAGAAATTAGCTGGTGCATTTCAGAGATTTTCCGAAAGGTCAAAACAGGCTGTAGAAGCACCCTCTGAAAGCCTCTTCTTAATAGTCGTGCCTTTAAAAAGATTTAGGAGAGTAAACCTTGATATTGTGATACAAAACAAAAGCAGAGCCAACCAGGCAAGAGCTTTGCCTGAATATGCCATCAAGACCCCTCCAGGAAATGGCATGCCAATGCTTGTCAGGCTGCGGTGGGTGGGGGGGTGGGTGGTTATCCGCCCAACACCCTGTGTGGCCAATTAGGAGCCGTACAGACAATACCTTTAGATGTCAGCCAGCAAGTCTTTTTCTTTCTTCTATTTCTCCATTATAAAGCTTTTTACCGGCTTGAAAGACACGGTGTCAGNTGGGTGGGTGGGTGGTTATCCGCCCAACACCCTGTGTGGCCAATTAGGAGCCGTACAGACAATACCTTTAGATGTCAGCCAGCAAGTCTTTTTCTTTCTTCTATTTCTCCATTATAAAGCTTTTTACCGGCTTGAAAGACACGGTGTCAGAAACACTGATGCAATGAGACGCTCATATCGGATTGCATCATCCGATCCTAGGTGTGGTGCCCCTGAAACTGGTTTCTCTTGAGGTTGTGCTGCCATAGAAAAGCGCTTCGGGTAGAACAGCCGAGAACTGGCCCTACTTGTCAGATGGCAGAATTAATTTTTGCAACTGCATGCCTCAGTTCCACACCAGTACTCTCCCGGGGGAAGCCGGCGTGGCTCTCCGAATGGGTGTGCTGCCGACACCCATCACTTAGGCGTGCCGCGCTGCAGCTCAGGTAACGCATGTCACCCCGGAGACGCACCTACCAGACAGGCTGGAAACGACACTTCCACCTCCGAGACGGGCTCTGATTGGATCTCACTTGAATGGAGCCACTTCTCTGGGAACAGACCAGCTTGGTGCAAACCTGGAAGAGGAGAAAGGAGAGAAGGGGGCTAAGGTTTCTCGGGCGCTTGCTGGGTGGCTGGCACTGCACTGTAAGTAGTGCACACACAGAACCTCAGACGTGCGGGTTCTGCCTTCCAGCCTGCCGTCACCGGGACCCAAGGCTGCCTCGCCGACTGTTCATAAAGTCATACGTCCAGGGAGATTAGTCTCCGATTAAGGCCCCTCCCAAAAATGGAATGCTATTCAACTCGGCCACAGAAAGCTACACCTCCTGTCTGAAGATTAACTTTCTGGTTCAGTATCTATAAAGAAATGATCACCGTTCATGGGTTAGGGAATGATGCTACTACCCACTGAAAAATTGGTCTCTGTGCAGTTGGGTTGCTGCTGCTGCTGCTAAGTCTCTTCAGTTGTGTCCGACTCTGTGCGGTCCCAGAGACGGCAGCCCACCAGGCTCCCCTGTCCCTGGGGTTCTCCAGGCAAGAACACTGGAGTGGGTTGCCGTATCCTTCTCCAATACATGAAAGTGAAAGTGAAGTCACTCAGTCGTGTCCGACTCCTAACGACCCCATGGACTGCAGCCCACCAGGCTCCTCCGTCCATGGGAGTTTCCAGGCGACGGTACTGGAGTGGGCTACCATCGCCTTCTCGGTGCAGTTGGGTTAGGCTAAGATAACATAGGGCTTCCCTAGTGGCTCCGATGGTGAAGCATCAGCCCGCAATGAGGGATGCCTGGGTTTGATCCCTGGGGTGGGGAGATGCCCTGGAGAAGGAAATACACCTTGGGTCTTTACCATCCAGCGTGGGAAGCATGCTGGAAATGTGACCAGTGCAGACTGGGGTGCGCTGTCAGCGCCCTGACCCTGGGCTGCCAAGTCTTAGGGCAGCATAACAGGGCATGAAGCCTCTCATTACTGATTTCATTGCCTCGATCCCCTGTTGAAATAGTAATATTTTTGACCTTTAGGTAAATGTAGTATTAAAAGGAACATCACCTGTTTCTTTTTCATCTTTTCAGTGTGGCCAGCACAAATGTTTAAATCACCTTTATAA
Source organism: Neotragus moschatus (assembly GCA_006410615.1). Taxonomy (NCBI): domain Eukaryota; kingdom Metazoa; phylum Chordata; class Mammalia; order Artiodactyla; family Bovidae; genus Neotragus; species Neotragus moschatus. The sequence goes on from SJYA01000219.1 coordinate 205,032, forward strand.
AATTTTGTGGTTCCTATTTTATTTCGATTGGAGAACACTACCTTTGAAAGCATGACTGGAGGACTTGCCCAGCAGTCCAGCAGTGGAGACTTCTGCTGCAGGAGTGGGACCGACCCCTGACTGGAGCTGAGCTCCCCAACGACGTGCGACGTGGTGGAAAAACAGACAGACAAAACGGCCTGGAATCCAGCAATTCGCCCTGGACCCAGCGCTTTCTGCCTCTGTTCTCTAGGTTCCCCCATCAGTAAAATGGCAAGAAAGGGTCTGGGCTAAACTGAGGGGTTATTGCTTCTAGGTTAAATGTTCTCTGATTCTGAGAACAGTGGTTGGTGGTGGGTGCCTGTCATGCCGTTTGGAAAGACGTGTTCTAGGAAGCAAAGATCTTTTAAGCCTTTTCTGCCATTAAGCCATGACATTTTAGAATCCAAATGGTCTTTAAATATTATCGTGGATCTTGAAGCTCCCCACTCTGTAAGCCTCTCCTGGACCAGTCTTATGATTCGTTCGTCTTTGTTTCTGCAGCAACCACCTAGGGCAGCCTGGCATGCAGTCAGCCATCCATATACGTTTGTTGACCTATGCAGGTGAAGAGCCAAAGCCAAGAGAGGCACCGAGAACGCCTAAGACCACACAGCTGGCTGGGAGGAGAGTCAGGAAGAACTCAGGCCTCTTGAATCAGTTTGGGAGACACTTGCTGTGGTCCCGGGCCACAGCAGCTGCGTCACTTGGACGTTTGTTAGAAACAGAACCTCAGGCCTCAGCCCTACTGACTCTGAATCTGCATTTCTATTAAGATCCCCCAGGCGGTTTGCATGCATCTTAAAGTGTGAAGAGTTCTACTTGAAGTCATATCACCTTCTGCAAGGAAAGCCTCCCTGTCTATGCCCTGCAGAAGCTATTCAGTCTGTTTCCAGGGACTTCCCTGGTGGTGCAGAGGCTAAGACTCCACGCTCCCAACGTAGGGGGCCTGGGTTCGATCCCCTGTCATGGAAACAGATCCCACACGCAGCAGCCAAAGATCCCGCTTGTCACAACGAAGGCTGAAGATCCTGCGCCCCACAACCAAGACTCGGCCCAGCCGCAAACCCGTAAACAAACACAGAAGTCTACTGAGAGTACAGGACGCTGTTGCCGAGCTCTCCAGCGCGTGGGTCTTAGTCAGAGTCGCGTCCGACCCTTTGCGACCCCGCGGACAGCAGCCCGCCAGGCTCCTCTGTCCATGGGGCTCTTCAGGCAAGGGCCCTGGCACGGGCTGCTGTTCCTTCTCCAGCTGTGCCCTATGCTCTAGGCTATCGGTAGGGCATAGAATGCTAGTCAGCAGGACTGCGTGCTGGCTCATGAGGACTGAGATTTAAGGACATTCAAGCAACACTGACTGAGCCTCTGCTCTGTCCAGTGCCTACAGCCAAGGCACCTGCTTTTCTGCCGGAGGGTTTGAGGGCGGCCACGGCTTTATAGCACCTCAAGGAGGAAGTTACCCTTCGCACGATCCCACTGTCCCTGCTTTCATATAAGAGGGTCCAGGAGAAATCTGAAATGAAACCAGGTGCACCCTGGGAGTCCCGTCTAATGTTTCAGATCCGGAGAAACAGGATCAAGACCATTTGCGCCGGTGTTGGCGTGCTGCTTGTGTCTTCCAGTCGCTGCCTTCTCTGACTCTGCAACCATGCTTACCGTCCATGGTGCGTGCCCGCCGGTGACAGAAGCCCGGCTGGCAGAGCTGCTCTCTAGTCAACAGCTCCCCAGCCATTTTTTAAGACCATCCCTCATCCAGGCTTGCAAATAAAAGCCGTCTACTGCAGAGACTCCATTCTTCCCCTGGCCGTGAGCAGGATGGACATATGGCTTCGAGATTAGACGAAGAGGCAAAAGGACAAACAATTCGCAGGCCTTGCAGATGTTCACCTGGCGTCTACATGTACTGGAGCCAAGAAGCCAGGTGATTTTCTGGTGAGGTCAAGAGACAGTCTGAATGGCCAAGATAAACCAGGGCTTTGGGATCAGCTGCAGAACTGGGTCATGTGCCTGGAAGGTTCGTGATACAGCCAGAAGGAGTTCAGCCCGAGTACGTCAGGTGGCCCTGCTGGCTGGAACCACTGCGTTTCAGGCCACGCCATGTCATCCCGAGCTACAAAAGCCCTTTGGAAAACGAGCAAAGAAGCCGCCGGGGACCCCGCTGAGCCAGCTGCCGGGACTGCCCGATGCCACCTTCACGGGGTGGGCACGGTCGGCCAGACAGAGGAGCGCTGCCCAGTCCTAAGTTGTGTCTGACTCTCTGTGACCCCGTAGACTGCAGCCTGTCGGGCTCCTTTGTCCACGGGATTTCCGAGGCAAGATTACTGGAGTGGGTTGCCGTTCTCCCGGCCCTGGGGTTGAACCCGCGTCTCCTGCATTGCAGGCAGATCCTTTACCACTGAGCCCCTAGGGTGAACAGGTCCTAAATTGAGCCAAGCCCTGGCACTCCTATGTGCAAGAGACTCTTCTCTGTAGCAAAAAGCTTGTTTCCTCTTTTAACCTTTGTACAGCCTCGCTCCTATTGTAGGCCCCTGTGTGAGCTTGTTGGGGCTGCTGCAACAGTGTAACAATCTGCTGGGGGTTGGGGGCGGGGGGTTGTGACTAAACCTCGGAGATTTGTTTTCTCCCGGTGCTGGAGGCTGGAGGTCTGAGGTGCCCTCTCTCCTGAGGCCTCTCCCCTTGGCGTGTAGATGGCCGTCTTCTCCATGTCCTCCCGGTCTGCCTCTGTGCTGCTGCTGCTAAGTCGCTTCAGTCGTGTCCGACTCTGTGCGACCCCATAGATGGCACCCTCCAGCCTCCTTCGTCCCTGGGATTCTCCAGACCAGAACATTGGAGTGGATTGCCATCGCCTTCTCCAGCCTCTGTGCGTGTCTGTGCCCTAATCCCCTCTTCCTGTAAAGAGACTAGACATGCCGGATTAGGATCCACCCTAGTGACCCCACTTTAACTTAATTACCTCCTTAAAGAGCCCATCACCAGATACAACCAGATTCCGAGGTAGCTGGGATAGGACTTTAGCATCAGGATTTTCAGAGGGTGGCAGGGACACGGTTCCCCTTTACAGATAAAGAGACGGAGGCCAGGCGGCGAAGTCACGCGGCCAAGGCCTTGCAGGTGGAAGTGGAGATGCCAAGACTGCAGCCCAAGCAGGCGCCTCCTAGCCCTTTCTTCCTTGTCTGTCAACAGACCCAGCCCTGGGATCTAGCTCCAGGCAGCGCTGAGAGCCCCCGGCCCCACCACGGGTGGGAAACAGAGCGGCCCACCAGAGGGGAGAGGCCTCTGGCAAGGCTGTAGGACTCGCAGACACACTCCCGGCGGCGTGGAGAATGAGAAGTGGAGCTGGTTCCGGCCCCTGCCCGTCTCTCCAGGGCCTGGGCTCCCAGGCTCTCAGTGGTGCCAACCATCCTGCCACGCCCCTCCCCGGGGTGACGCATGAAAGGGCTTCTAAAACTGAAGGGTTGCTCCTATGCAGGGAACCCTGGCAGCGGGGGACTGTGTGGCTTTAGGGTGATGGGTGCTGCCGCTCCTAAAACCATGCTGTCTCTTCGCCCCTCCCTGGTGAGGCTCGCCAGGAAGTCACCTGATCAGGTCACCGCCCAGCAAGCCCACCCCCTCCTGTCTCAGCTTCCGGTTGTGCAGTCCTTAGAACAGCTCAGCTGAGGGCCTTCTCTTTCCTTCAACTTGGAATCTAGCTGATTTGCAATGTTGTGCTAACGTCTGGTGTGCGGCAGAGTGGTTCAGTTACACACACACATGTCATTTTTCACTATGTGTTCTTGCGGGATATTTAATACCGTCTCTTGCACTGCACAGTAGGAGCTCATTTGTTTGAACCGAGCACTCTTTTTTTTTCTCTCTCTGATTTTCGGCTGTACGGGGCCTCTCTCTAGGTGGGGGCCCAGGCCTCTCACTGCAGTGGCTTTCCTTGTGGAGCGCTGGCTTCAGTGCCTGTGGGTCGCGGGCTTAGTTGCTCCACGGCAGGTGGGGTCTTCCCAGATGAGGGATCGAACCCATGTTCGCTGCATTGCCAAGTGGATTCTTAACCACTAGACCACAGGGCGGAGAAGGCGATGGCACCCCACTCCAGTACTCGTGCCTGGAAAATCCCATGGACACAGGAGCCTGGTGGGCTGCAGTCCATGGGGTCTCTGAGAGTTGGACACGACTCAGTGACTTCACTTTCACTTTTCACTCTCATGCACTGGAGAAGGAAATGGCAGCCCACTCCAGTGTTCTTGCCTGGAGAGTCCCAGGGACGGGGGAGCCTGGTGGGCTGACGTCTATGGGGTTACACAGAGTCGGACACGACTGAAGTGACTTAGCAGTAGCAGCAGACCACCAGGGAAGCCCCCCTCCTTCGTTTTCTTAAATACCTCCTCTTCCTAACGCATCATGAGTTTAGTGCTCAGTCATGTTCGGCTCTTTGTGACCCCAGGACTGGGACCCCACCAGGCTCCTCTGTCCATGGGATTCTCCAGGCAAGAACACTGGCGTGGGTTGCCATTTCCCTCTCCAGGGGATCTTCCTGACCCAGGGATCGAACCCGAGTGCTCCTGCGTTTCAGGCGGATTCTTTACTTGCTGGGCCATTGGGGAAGCCCAATCTTCCTATTAATTATGACCCTTCTATTAATTATGACCCCTTCTATTAATTATGACCCTTCTATTAATTATGACCCCTTCTTAATTTCGTATCTTGCCATCTCTACAGTGCTCTCAGTTGGGCTCCGACCAGGGATAGAATTTAGGCCTCAGCAGTGAAAGCGCCAAGGCCTAACAACTGGCCCGCCGGGAACTCCTCACTTACACTCAGAGGCCGGAACCAGAAGGGCTGTCTTCGGAACGGGCAGCAGCAGCACGCTGGGATCTGTGGGTTTGAGTCTCAAGCAGAGGCAGCATCTCGGAAGATAGCCTCTCCTGCGTGCAGCCAGCGGTGACGCCGGGCTGGGTGCTGCCGGAGCCCAGCCTCTACCCCGGGGCTGTGCTGCCCCTCGGAGAGGACTGCTCCGGCGGCTGGCCTGCAGTGTGGGCCGAGGGCCTGCTGTGTGCTGGCCCGCCTCAGAGCGGCACTGTCAGCCTGGTCGCATAGGATGTCACCTCCCTATCATGGCCTTAGATGGGGTCTCTCCCTGGACCCCCAACTGCCAGGACCAAGGCGGGGCCACGAGCCTTGGCTTCCTCTCTTCACTCGGCAGCTCGGGCAGGGGGAGCAGCTTGTGCGAAGGCCCTGGGGTCGGAGTGCAGCCTGCTCCTCTGGGGGGGTGGAGGCTGCTCAGCTGACAGCTCCTAATGTGGTGGCTGGGACTCTGCGATTCTGAAACCCACACCCCTGGGCCACCCCGCACCGCCCTCCAACCCTGAGTCCCGGCCTCTTCTCAGAACTTGCCTCAGTGGTGTCAGGCCTGGGCTCTGGGCAGCCCTCCTGGACCCCAGGGATCCTCACTGCAAAACAGAGGGATGGGTGTGGGCTCCTTGACCGAGCCTGTGGACACTCTCCACAGACACACGCCGCGGACGTGGCCCGTGAATGCAGAGCACACGCAGGCGCCGTGGCTCTGCACCCAGAGGTGTTCTGGCTGGGACGCTGATGGACATTTTTAGAATTCCAGTTGCTGCCCGGTTCTCTCAGTGCATATTAGAAACATGTACATGTGTGTTTAGCAACTCAATCCATCCTTTCAGTAATAAATGATACTTTCCTTTTCAAAATGATTCGTTTCAGTTTAAAATGGGTGCTTATTTAAAGAGAGAGATTTAATCAGGCGTTACATGCGCCTCTGTGTGTGTGGTCAGTCACTCTCTGCTGAGTCGCTTCAGTCGTGTCCGACTCTGTGAGACCCCAGAGACAGCAGCCCACCAGGCTTCCCCGTTCCCGGGATTCTCCAGGCAAGAACACTGGAGTGGGTGGCCATTTCCTTCTCCAATGCATGAAAGTGAAAAGGGAAAGTGAAGTCGCTCAGTCATGTCTGACTCTTAGCGACCCCGTGGACTGCAGCCCACCAGGCTCCTCCACCCATGGGATTTTCCAGGCAGGAGGACTGGAGTGGGGTGCCATTAACTCCTCCAGGGGATCTTCCTGACCCCTGCAGGGGTCGAGCCCTCATTGTAGGTGGGTTGTTGACTGCTGAGCCACTGGGTAAGCCCCCAGGTGTTACATAGGTCTTGTGGAAATGGGGAAGATGGTTCAGACACAATCTTGGCCTGAGAGACCCNGACTGGAGTGGGGTGCCATTAACTCCTCCAGGGGATCTTCCTGACCCCTGCAGGGGTCGAGCCCTCATTGTAGGTGGGTTGTTGACTGCTGAGCCACTGGGTAAGCCCCCAGGTGTTACATAGGTCTTGTGGAAATGGGGAAGATGGTTCAGACACAATCTTGGCCTGAGAGACCCGGACCCACTGCTCTGATGCCTCTCCGAGCTCTGATGGTCTCGGTTCTGCGATGGACCAGACTCACAATCTAGAGCAATCCACCGTGAAAGGGGCCTCGGGTAGCGGACGAGAACGCAGGTTCGTTTGAGTAAACACGTGGGGTCACGCAGTCTGGCCCTGAGCCATGAAGCACTTCTGGCTCCGAATGTGTGACCAGGGGTGCAGCCCGTCATCCAGTGCCAGCCTGGTTCTGGAGTTTAGGAAGCAGGAGGCCTGGAGGAGGCCGTGCCTGGCCTGCCGAGCCTCGTGTGCGTGTGGGGAAGAGCAGCCTTCCTGTGTCCATCAGAAGAGAAGCCTTTTCCGGCTGGAGTCTAGCCCCCTCCTTTGAGGAATGAGCAAACGAAGGGAAGAAGACCCAGGGGAGGGGAGCTTTCTGGAGTCTGGGCTGGAGGGTGGACGCTGCGTCAACTCCCCAGTCCCCACCAGGAGCCACCCTGATACCTAAACCACTCATGACTTTTTATCTCCTGGGTGGTTTAAACAACTATCATTACGTGCACATTTTTCAGAAGAGTGCACTTCTAGCCAAACCTCGTTAAGCTGCTGAGTCGTGGGCTGGTGCCCCTTCTCTGCCTTGGAGGGAAGGAAGGAGCTTGGCTGGACACAGGCACATTCTTCTTCCACGCCATCATCCAGTGCTCTGTGTCTAAGTTAGGGCGCTGGGGACGTCTGGGTGACCAGTCTGGCCAGAAAGCAATGCCGGTGACCCGCAGGGCAGCAGGTGACCCCAAGAGGGACTGGGGGTTGGACAGGGAGAGACAGTGTGGGAGGAGACGGGGAGCTCAGCTCTGCCCACGGCTGTGTGATCTCGGACAAGTTACATGGCTGCTCTGTGCCTCGCTTCCCTCCTCTCCGGGTGGAGAGGACGACACAGAAGCTACCGTGGAGCCACATGTGGTGGCCTAAGAGACTGAGGCTTCGGACGGCGCTGGCAAATGCTGTTGGCTTGCTACTTTCCTAGACCTTAGGAGGGGAGCCCGAGATCCACAGGGCCCGACTGGTACCGTGACCCTGGGCCCCTGACTATACTCCCCTGGATCTCGGTTCAGTCGCTCAGTCGTGTCCGACTCTTTGTGACCCCATGAATCGCAACACGCCAGGCCTCCCTGTCCATCACCAACTCCCAGAGTTCACCCAGACTCATGCCCATAGAGTCGGTGATGCCATCCAGCCATCTCATCCTCGGTCGTCCCCTTCTCCTCCTGCCCCCAANCTGATGCTGGGAAAGACTGAAGGCAGGAGGAGAAGGGGACAACAGAGGATGAGATGGTTGGATGGCATCCCTGACTCGATGGACATGAGTTCGAGTAACTCCAGGGATTGGTGATGGGCAGGGAGGCCTGGCGTGCTGCAGTCCACGGGGTCACAACTGAGCAACTGAACTGGAAGGTTAGACGTGTTGCCCTTAGCACATGCTGTATGAAGGTTTTGATGCTTCTGCGTATTTTGACTTGGTTATTTAAGCCTCATAATGGTTTTATGAAGTCGATGGTCTTTTTATCCCGCTTTCACAGATGAGGAAGCTGAGGCACCAGGGTCAGAGGCTTGGCCAGGAGAATGCCCCTTTGGCTCTTCCAGACATTTCTGCTGCTCCAAAGGCAGGCCCTCGGGGCTCCGCCTGGGCTCCAGCTGCTGTGTGGTGTTTGGGGAACTGTCCCCAGGAAGAAGGGAAGTGGCGACGGGCAGGGGCTGCTCTTGTGAGTTTCTCTCCTCTCTGTGCTGCCTGTGGTTCAGTCCTGCAAACTGCCGCTGCGGCTGCTCTGCCCAGGCGCCCGGCTGCTCAGGACGGGAGGGCGTGCGGAGGTGTCCCGCCGCTGCAGCCGCCGTGGGCTTCACCCCAGGATGGCGCTTTTTTCCTCAGAAGTTATAGATGGTGGCTGTACACATACATGAAGCATAGCAATGACCATTTTAATCATTTTGTTTTTTTAGAAATGTTTTGTTTTTCTGGGCCTCAACGAGCCGCTTGTGGAAACTTGGTTTCCCGACCAGGGATGGAACCTAGGCCCTCCTTGGAAATGAGCGTGGGGAGTGCTAGCCGTTAGACAGCTGAGGGGTCCCTGCGTTAACCACTTTGAAGTGTTCAGAGCAGCAGCGTCGAGTACAGTCACATTCTGCAACCTGCACCACCAGCCATCACCCCAACTTTCGCGTCTTCCCAAACTGCAAACCCGTGAAACAGTAATGCCCACCTCGGGCCACCTTCCTTCTACATTCCTCTCCGCGGCTTTGACTACTCTTGGACTCTCACATAAGTGGACGTGATGGACAAAAAACAAAAATCATTTTAAAATATGAAAAGCATACAGAGAGCACTGAAGCAAAGAGAGGGGAGAAAGACGGTCTGATGAGCCATCTCTCTGTAAATGAGTTTCCATTTGCAGCAGCACTTTCTGGGAACCATCAGAGCAACTGCTATTGTAAGTCAGCTGCACTTTAAAAGAAAAACAACGGAAATGCTGTGTTTCGTGGCCAGGGGCGCTAGCACGCTGCAGGTGATTAAAGACCAAAGGGGTCTCCAGTGGGTAAGACTCTGCGCTCCCACTGCAGGCGACTCAGTTTCGACTCCTGGTCGGGGAACTAAGATCTGGCAGGCCAAGCAGTGCAACCGAGAAAAGGGGGTAAAGAAAGATCATGAACTTGGCACGGCCTGAGACCAGCCTCAGTGGACTTGGCTGAAGACATTTTCCAGACCTGCGAACAGGGAAACTTTTTCCTTCCAGTTTTATGCAGATGTAATTGACCTACGTGGGCTTCCCTGAGAGCTCAGCTAGGAAAGAAGCCGCCTGCAATGCCGGAGACCTCGGTTCAGTTCCTGAATTGGGAAGATCCGCTGGAGAAGGGAGAGGCTACCCACTCCAGTATTCTTGGGCTTCCCTGGTGGCTCAGCTGGTAAAGGATCTGCCTGCAATGAGAGAGACCTGGGTTCGATCCCTGGGTTCGGAAGATCCCCTGGAGAAGGGCTACACACTCCAGTATTCTGGCCTGGAGAATTCCATGGACTGTATAGTCCATGGAGCTGCAGAGTCGGACACGACTGAGTGACTTTGACTTCATTTCCCGACTGACATACAGCGCTGGGTAAGTTTAGGGTATACAGTATCATGCTTTGACTCGCATCTGTGGGACTGACTTTAACCAACCAGCTGCAGGCCTGGGGCCTTGCTTGGGCCTCTCCACGGTGGTGCTTTTCCATGGCACCGTGAACCCTGTTTATGGCACGGAAAGCCCCTGACTTCACACGCAGAAACCCACAGGCTGCGTCTCTCCGCCGCCTTGCCTCCCCTGCCCGGCCAGCTAGGGACTCAGCCAAGCAGAGATACCTGACATCTGGGCCCACCTATTGGCGGGTGTTGAGCCGATAGACGCAACCAAGCCAAAAATCGGGAGGAAGAAGGATTTATTCCTCAGAGCAAAGAAGAAGAACCCTGGGGATCTCTCCCAAAGCAGGGTCTCCCCAAACAGCAAATCCGGGGACGTTTTAAGCTAAGGGTAGATGCCCACGCGTGAGAGGGCCAGAGTAGAGAATTCAGCACAGAACTGGGGCGAAGGTAGACAGAGCCTGGCTCAGCTGGCTGAACGCCGGCATCCTCCCATCCTCTACGCGGTGGGGGCCTTAGCTCCCGCAGAACTCACCCATGTGGTCCAACGGTTAAGACTCCACTCTTCCTCGGTTGGGGAAATAGCATCTAACAAGCTGCTTGGTAAGGTCAAAAAGAAAAAGACCTGTTACTGTGTAAATGCCTTGAGGAGCCAGGACCTGCCCCGAGCTGCCCTATGGCTTCTCGCCTGCCCCTCCCTCATTTCTGCGTTTCCCCCTTAAGAGCTGTAGTTACGGGGATGGGCTCCTGGGCCAGCACATGGACTGGCTTAGGCCAAAATGGTTTCTCCTGTGTCAAAAACATCTTTCCCGGCTCTCTTTGTCCACGGAACTCCCCTCCTGTACCTTGTTACTGTAACGTCTTCCCTCTGAAGAGCTTTATTTTTAAAACCTGAAAGACAGCCGTTTTGGCTGATTTTGTCATGGTGATGCCCTGTGAGAAGAGACCAAGGAGCAGTGCTAAACCTCACATTCTCACTGCTCCGGGGCTGGGCCCTCCTAAAGCAATTCAGTTCCTGCCCTGGAGGGACCTGAATGCCAAACACAGATGGACCAGGGGCCCAGAACAAAGCTGGCAGACAAAGGGCAGCTGTTGAAATCATTGTAATTAAAGCTATGGTTTCTTGTGCTTTTTCTAGGAAATGCTGAGTACTTAGCACACATTATCTTATTGAAATAAGGCATTATTCCTTCCAAGAGACAGAAGCTCAGAGAAGTGAGTGGATTAAGGTAAGCTCACGTTTGGTAAAGCAGAGATAATGACGGTGACGATGATAACTAGCGTGATCGAGCAGTTACTAGGTGCTGGGCTAAGGTTTATGTACTACATGTATGTATGTCTGCGAAGTCGCTCAGTCGTGTCGGACTCTTTGCAACCCCACGGACTGTAGTCCACCAGGCTCCGCTGTCCATGGGATTCTCCAGGCAGGAATACTGGAGTGGGTTGCCATACCCTCCTCCAGGGGTTCCTTCCCAACCCAGGGATCTAAGCGGGGTCTCCCGCTTTGCAGGCGGGTCCTTCCCCGTCTGAGCCGCCAGGGAAGCGATATGTGGTGTGCGTGTGTCTGCCATGGGCATATGCGTGCACGCACGTGAACGCTCAGTGTCGGACTGCGATCCCATGGGCTGCGGCCCACCAGGCTCCTCTGTCCCTGGAATTTCCAGGCAAGAGTACTGGAGTGGGTTGCCGTTTCCTTCTGCAAAGGCTCTTCCTGACCAGGGATCGAATGCAAATCTCTTGCCTCTCTTGCATGGGCAGGAGGATTCTTTGCCACCTGTGCCAGCTGGGAAGCCCCGAATGTGGGTGCAATTTTATACAAGCCTGTGTTTCTGCTGGCTGTGTCATAAGATTATCCTGCTGCAGAGCTGGGCCTGTGGCCACTTGGCCCAGTGCGGTCCAGAGAGGGCAGGACTCCCCAGAGTCCCAGGAAGGGCAAGCCTGGACTTGGGTGGTGAGCTTCCTGCTCCTGAAGGCATGCAAGCTGAGCGTGGGGCTCCTGCTGGAAGGGCGATCAGACTCTATGTGCCTCCACTTTTCGGACGTCCTTCCCTCCTGCTGCAGGAAGAGGGACCCCACTCCCACCCCCTGGTCCTTGTGGGCGGTGAATGGGTGTCTGCCCAGCCAAGAGGGGCCCCTCCCTGCATCTCCCATACCCTGCGTCTACAACCTGATGGGAAGGATCGTGAGGTGGGAGCTGTTTTCATCATCATCCCCGTTTTACAGAGGATGAAACTGAGAAGCAGGGAGCTGCTGCCACCGCCAGGTCACTTTGGTCATGTCTGACTCTGTGCGACCCCAATGACAGCAGCCGACCAGGCTCCTCTGTCCACAGGATTCTCCAAGCAGGAATACTGGAGTGGGCTGCCATGTCTTTCTCCCGAAGCAGGGAGGGCCTGTCTCAAAGCAGCATCTGTGATCCTGGGCGGAGCTAGGACTTGACCCTAGGTCCCCCACACCACCTGTAGTTAACCTTTGGCTCACCCTGACCCCTGACCCCTGGCCTCTTTACTGAGTCTGAAAGCCTTCCCTCTTNTGTCTTTCTCCCGAAGCAGGGAGGGCCTGTCTCAAAGCAGCATCTGTGATCCTGGGCGGAGCTAGGACTTGACCCTAGGTCCCCCACACCACCTGTAGTTAACCTTTGGCTCACCCTGACCCCTGACCCCTGGCCTCTTTACTGAGTCTGAAAGCCTTCCCTCTTCCCAGCCACTCTGTACTTGTATAACACTATCCATTTGTGTGTGTGTGTGTGTGTGTGTGTGTGTGTGTGTATTTTCAGTCTATTTATTTACTTGGCTGCCTTGGGTCTTAGCTGCTGCACTTAGAATCTCCCTTGCGTCTTGCAGGATCTTTCCTTGTGGCCCAAGGACTCTCCAGCTGTGGTGGGCGGGCCTGAGAACGCACCGGCTTCGGTAGGTGTGGCTGGTGGGCTTAGGCTGCTATGTGAGATCTTCATTCCCTGATCAGGGATCGAACCCTCGTCCCCCAGATCGCGAGAGACCACTGGACCAGTGGGGACGTCTCAACACTGGCCATTGGTTCTGGGCAGACCTGAGTCTGATCTCAGGCTGGAGCTGAGATGGGGGCCTTCGGGATTGGCTCCTTCCCCTGAGAACTGCGGGTCCTCCTGCCTCCACCAGGGATGGCCCCTCCCTTCCCAGGGCTGAGAGACCTTTACCCGACAAAGCCTGAGAGACGGGCAGCTCCTTGCACTTATTTGTAGGTTTGGCCACAATCTCCACGAGTTCGGGACAGTGGAAAAAACGGGCCCCATGTGTGAATTTTACACCTGATCTCTCTTTTTAAGGGCAGTTCAGCATTTTTTGGAAACTGCTTTTCCTACCTTCCAGTTCATTCAGGCCAGCTGGGAGATTAACCCTTTGCTCTCCCATCCCTCTCTTCCTCGAATGGAATCCTTCCCTCCCTCCCTTGCTTTTCTCCTTAAGACTCTCTCCACCAAGGGGACATTTACATGCAGTGAAACACATTGCTGCTGAGGCACAGTCTGATCAGTTTTTAAGCAATTTTTAATTGGCGGATACTTGCTTTACGACGTTGTGCTGGCTTCCAGTGTGAGCAGCGTGAGCCACCCACATCAGTCGCTGTTGTGTCCGAGTCTTTGTGGCCCGTGGACTGCAGCCCACCAGGTTCCTCTGCCCATGAGATTCTCCAGGCAAGAGTGCTGGAGTGGGGAGCTGTTCCCTTCTCCAGGGGGACTTCCCGACCCAGGGATCGAACCTGGGTCTCTTGCATGGCAGGCGGATGGTTTACCCTCTGAGCCCCCAGGGAGGCCCCGACCGTCCATAAGCACACGTGAATACCCTCTCTCGAGCCTCCCTCCCACCGCCCGGTACCAGGCGAATCAGTTCTGACAGACGCGTGCGACAGTGCAGGTCTCCCCTGGTTAAGGTGTGGACCGTGCCAGTCGCTCCAGAAACTCCCTTTGGTCCCTTCTCTCCCCATGCGCCTGGAGGAGGACTTGCCAGACGCCTGGCCACACACCTGGGTGGCTCAGCGCCTGTTCCCCAGGGTCCTGGGGCGAGTGTCCCCCAGCATTAACCCTCACCGAGCTGCCTGGATTCAGAGTGCGGACCCAGGTAAGGGGGGAGAGGCTAACGAGAGATACAGAAACAGCCCAGCAGAGGGCTTTCTTGCCAGGGGGAAGGTGCCTGGAGGAGGCCCGGAGCCCAGCCCATCAGCAGTGTGCATGCCTGCGTGTGTAAGGCCTGGCCACGACGATGCACGCGGCTGAAGAGAAGAGGGCCTGCCCTGGACACAGGTAAAAGCTGTGAGGAGGATGTCCTGGGGTCAAGGGCTACGGCTCCATGCTCCCAAAGCAGGGGCCCAGGTTCTGTCCCCGGTCAGGGAACTAGACCCCAGATGCCACCATGAGGATGCTGGAGCAGGCAAATAAATGAATATCAGAAGCGATGGCGGCAGTAGGGGAGAGACTATTGCAATATGCAGAGAGAATGAACCCGACTCTGAGTGCATCACAGTTGGGGGGGAGGGGCGGTGGTTTCAGGAATGGATTCACAGCCAAGGAGCGGAGTGGGGCAGGTGAATCGTTCTTCTTTAACTGACCCCTACCAGGAGGGGGAGGCTTGCCTGATTCACTCAGGACATTTATTTGCCCTGGCCCAGGAGTATTTCCACAAATGGGAGAGCAGGCGGCCCTGTATGTAAATTATTTGCGGTGGGGGGGGCGGGGGGAGTTGGGAGGTGGAGATGGGGGAGGGGACGGTGGGACGCAGAATTAACATGTGAGCAGTGTTCCGAGCTAAGGTGAGTATCTGAGAGTTAACTTGAGCTTCTGAAGGGGAGCAGAATATCCCACCCCCAGAATATGACATTTTGGCATATTGACTATTTTGAATTAAACTTATTTGAGAAACAGCTAGTGCAAGAAAGACACTGCCTTTCTTGGTCCCCTGAAAGCAGGAAGTCAGTCTCCCAGGTGGAGTGTGCTCTCTCTAGGAGGAGGGTTGATGGCGGCATCTTACCGCAGGAGGGAATTCAGGGCTGAGAAGGTGGTATAAAGAAGCCTTGTTGGACTTCCCTGGTGGCTGAGCGGCAGAGAAATCTGCCCAATGCGGGAGACGCAGGTTCGATCCCTGGGTTGGGAAGATCCCCTGGGAGAGGGCACGGCACCCCACCCCAGTCTTCTTGCCTGGAGAATCGCATGGACAGAAAAGCCTGGCCGGCTAGAGTCCATAGGGTCGCACAGAGTCAGCCGCGACTGAAGTGACCAAGCACGCTCGCTTAAACGAACCTTGACACTCCCTCACTGATTTACCAGCCCAGGCCCAGGCTCCTGTGTCTTGTCAGTGCTTCACAAGGTGTGTCTCTGTGTATCGGTAGAGAGGCTTCCTGCTTTCGTCACTGCTTTGAGTCTCATACTTTTCTGAGTTCCTCTACGTACGAAATTACATTTGTCTTTCTCATGTTCATCGTCTATGTCAATTCAATTATTAGACCAGCCAAGAACCTAGGAGGGAAGGAAGGAGAAGTTTCCTTCCCTACATGGGCTTTCCTTCCTTCTTCCAGGGTACCACCTGTTGGAAGTATTCTTTTGACCATTATTTATTAGACCGCCAGCCATGCACTGTTTGGGCCCCAAGGATACAGTAGCAGCCAGTGCAGAAACAGACCCTGCCCCTGTCTCTTATACACATCTCGACTCTGAGTGCATCACAGTTGGGGGGGAGGGGCGGTGGTTTCAGGAATGGATTCACAGCCAAGGAGCGGAGTGGGGCAGGTGAATCGTTCTTCTTTAACTGACCCCTACCAGGAGGGGGAGGCTTGCCTGATTCACTCAGGACATTTATTTGCCCTGGCCCAGGAGTATTTCCACAAATGGGAGAGCAGGCGGCCCTGTATGTAAATTATTTGCGGTGGGGGGGGCGGGGGGAGTTGGGAGGTGGAGATGGGGGAGGGGACGGTGGGACGCAGAATTAACATGTGAGCAGTGTTCCGAGCTAAGGTGAGTATCTGAGAGTTAACTTGAGCTTCTGAAGGGGAGCAGAATATCCCACCCCCAGAATATGACATTTTGGCATATTGACTATTTTGAATTAAACTTATTTGAGAAACAGCTAGTGCAAGAAAGACACTGCCTTTCTTGGTCCCCTGAAAGCAGGAAGTCAGTCTCCCAGGTGGAGTGTGCTCTCTCTAGGAGGAGGGTTGATGGCGGCATCTTACCGCAGGAGGGAATTCAGGGCTGAGAAGGTGGTATAAAGAAGCCTTGTTGGACTTCCCTGGTGGCTGAGCGGCAGAGAAATCTGCCCAATGCGGGAGACGCAGGTTCGATCCCTGGGTTGGGAAGATCCCCTGGGAGAGGGCACGGCACCCCACCCCAGTCTTCTTGCCTGGAGAATCGCATGGACAGAAAAGCCTGGCCGGCTAGAGTCCATAGGGTCGCACAGAGTCAGCCGCGACTGAAGTGACCAAGCACGCTCGCTTAAACGAACCTTGACACTCCCTCACTGATTTACCAGCCCAGGCCCAGGCTCCTGTGTCTTGTCAGTGCTTCACAAGGTGTGTCTCTGTGTATCGGTAGAGAGGCTTCCTGCTTTCGTCACTGCTTTGAGTCTCATACTTTTCTGAGTTCCTCTACGTACGAAATTACATTTGTCTTTCTCATGTTCATCGTCTATGTCAATTCAATTATTAGACCAGCCAAGAACCTAGGAGGGAAGGAAGGAGAAGTTTCCTTCCCTACATGGGCTTTCCTTCCTTCTTCCAGGGTACCACCTGTTGGAAGTATTCTTTTGACCATTATTTATTAGACCGCCAGCCATGCACTGTTTGGGCCCCAAGGATACAGTAGCAGCCAGTGCAGAAACAGACCCTGCCCTCTGCGGGCTTCCGCGTGTTGTGGGGAGATGGACAGCGTGCAGGGCTTCCCTGGTGGCTGAGCGGTAAAGAATCCACCTGCCAAAGCCTGCCAGTTGCAGGGCATGTGGGTTTGATCCTTGGGTCAGGAGTATCCCCTGGAGAAGGAAATGGCCACCCACCTCAGTATTCTTGCCTGGAAAATCCCATGGACAGAGGAGCCTGGCAGGCTACAGTCCATGGGGTCACAAAGAGTCGGATATGACTTAATGCCTAAACAACAACAGACAGTAAACAAGGTAAAGATGTGACTTGTGACCTGATTGAGGGAAGGATGCAGTTAGTGGGAGGGGAGAGAGTGCCGTGCCGGAAGGTTTATGATTGCAAACGGGGCTGCCCAGGGACGATCTCACTGTGAAGGAGACATCCTGGCCAGGAAACAGGAGGATGGCTGTGGGAAAACACTGGGAAAAGGGAACAGGGGGCACCAAGTCCTGAGGTAGGTGCACGCTTCCTGTGTTGAGCATCCACAGTCAAGGAGGCTGGTGTTGCAGGAAGGGGGACCTCCCTTCCAGGGCCCGAGAGGGGGCTCTTATCTACTGTAGCCCGCCAGGCTCCTCTGTCCATGGGATTCTCCAGGCAAGAAGACTGGAGTGGGTAGCTGTTCCCTTCTCCAGGGGATCTTCCCGACTCAGGGATCCAACCTGGACTTCCTGCATTGCAGGCGAATTCTTACCCATGTGAGCCTCCAGGGAAGCCCGAGAGATGCAGATAGGTCATCTAAGGCTCTGGCATGTACTCTGAATGGCAGAGCAGCTCCTGGAGAGCACTGAGCTGAAGAGGGACACGCTTCTCTTATCTTTCAAGTGGATCCCTTTGCTGTGTTGAGGAAGGGCTGACAAAGGTCCATATAGTCAAAGCTATGGTTTTTCCAGCAGGATGTGAGAGTTGAACTGTAAAGAAAGCTGAGCACTGAAGAACTGATGCTTTTGAACTGTGGTGTTAGAGAAGACTTTTGAGAGTCCCTTGCACTGCAAGGAGATCCAACCAGTCCATCCTAAAAGAAATCAACCCTGACTGTTCATTGGAAGTGCTGAAGCTCCAATATTTTGGCCACCTCTCCGAAGAACTGACTCATTAGAAAAGACCCTGATGCTGGGAAAGATTGAAGGCAGGAGGAGAAGGGGACAACAGAGGATGAGATGGTTGGATGGCATCACCCATTGACTCAGTGGACATGAATATGAGCAAACTGGGAGAAGTGCAGGGGAGCCTGGCGTGCTGCAGTCCGTGGGGCACTGAGTTGGAGGCACAAAGGACTACTCAGAGTTGGACGCGACTGAGAGACAGAACGTCAGGGGAGTAGGCAGGGAGATCAGTTGGGAGATCAGTTAGGAGGGCCGCGCACAGGGAAGGTGGTGGGAGAGGGTCGCGTGGAGGTGCCGTTGGAAGGTGACGCCGTTTGGGCTCATCGACTCCAGGGCGTGGGCGAAGAACAAAAGGGTGTCGCTGGAGACGCGAGCCCTTGTCGTCAGCGGGGAGGGGGGCCCCACCCGGTGGAGGCAGGTTGAAGTAGGGGGTAAGGGGAGCAGATGGGAAGACAGGGCCCTCCTGGGAGCTCAGGTTCGGACCTGCTGGTGTGAGATGCTGTTGGACACCAAGTGGCGAGTTTGAGCAGGCAGCTGGCTCTCCGAGTCCGGGGCTGGGGAGAGGCTCAGAGGTATAAACATCTGAGTCATAGCTTCAGCGTGGGCACACTATTTAAAGCCTTGAAATTACGTAGGAGCTTCAAAGGAATAAAACCTCGGATAATAGCATTGGAAAGCTTCTCAAAGTTCTGCCCATGTGATGCTTGAGTTTCACAAGGAAAAGAGTGGAGCCCAGAGAGGGGAGGTCCCTGGGCTCAGGCCACACAGAGAGCTGATGGCGAAGCTAGGGGCGAGGCCTTGACGCCTTGACTGCTGAGCAAAGCCTCTTTCCCATACCCGTCTGTCACTGTGCTTTTTATGATGGAAAAGGTTCCCGGCCTCTAACCGTTTGCCGTTTCACTTCAGGGCGAAGCTCAGGAGGTGAGCAGAGAGCTGAGGTGCTAAGATGGCCCCTTAGAGCCGCCTGGCAGGTGGGGGTCGAGGGACTCCGATTCCTGGTCCAGCCCTCTTCTGTGCCCCCTCCAGGAAGCCAGCTGCCTCTCATGCCTGGACCACCCCTGGACCTTCTCCGTCCTCTGCTCATGGCACCTTGCACTGGGCCCCGGGTCCTTGCCACTTTATGTCTGCTGAGTGTTGACGAAGGTTCTCTCCTTGGCCAGACTCTGCGAGGCTCCTCTGAGTTGTCTCATCGCGTGGGCTCTGACTTTGGGCTTCCGTGTCTGCCTCTGCTCTGTCCCGCTTTCTCCAGAATCCTGCCGAGTTGGTGCAGCCAGGATCTGCCCCCGATGTTTGGTCACCCTTGACACCTGACTGGGTGCCTCTCCTCACCTCCTCTGGCTGGTGTCAGATCACCCTGACCCGCCTTCAGCAGGAATCCCGCCAGGCCTGTGCCATTCTGTGGTTTATAACAACAGGTTTACATTAGGCTTCTCTCCTGCTTCTGGCACGGAGCTCTAAAGCCCTCCTCACTTCTTATAAAAGAGCCATGGGGGCATCTTTTGTTACAATATTTACTTTTGTTACTTAGTTCCTGAAATATTGAATAGCTCCAGAGGAACAAACCCTGGAGAAGGCAATAGCAACCCACTCCAGTGCTCTTGCCTGGAGAATCCCATGGACAGAGGAGCCTGGTGGGCTACAGTCTACAGGGTTGCAAGAGTCGGACACGACTGAGCGACTAAACCACCACCAGATGGATAGAGGTGAAATGGATGTCTTTTGTTGCTCATATCGAGCTCCTTTCAACCCATACTTGATGTTAATAAGGTGACTTTCGGAAAGCCCCTAAGGACGGGGGCTGGTTGCCAGGGACACCAACTAAGATTAGAAGGTCGGAACTTTCAACCCCACCTCTCAACTTCCCTCCTATATCCCGGAAGGGGAGCGATTCAGGAGACTGAGTTCAGTTAGCAAGGACCAGTGGTGGAATCAATTGTGTGTATGTCATGACGCCTCCATAAAAGCCTAAGAGGATGAGGTTCAGAGCTGCTGGGCTGGTGAACACAGGAATCACGGTGCTGGAATCACAGTGCCCCCTCCTCCCGTATCTTGCTCTCTGCATCTCTCCCACTGGGCTATTCCTGACCGGTACCCTTTTATAATAGATCATCAAGCTCCAGGAGCTGGTGATGGACAGGGAAGCCCGGCGTGCTGCAGTCCTTGGGGTTGCAAAGAGTCCGACATGACTGAGCGTTTGAGTAACAAGCACATAATAAATCGGGTGCCTGGTGAGTAACGTGTTTTCCTGAGTTCTGTGAGCCATTCTAGCCAATTACAAAACCCAGGGCGGGTGTCGTGGCCGTCTCTGATTTATGGTCTGTGGGCCAGAAGCACAGACAGCAACCTGGACTTCAGTTAGTGTCTGAAGTGTGTGTGAGTGGCTTCTGGGTCTGAGCCTTAACCTCTCGGATCTGATGCAGATTCTAGGTGACCAGGGTCAGGATGGAGCTGAACTGGCGGGCATGAGGCTGGTGTGGGAGAATTGCGTGGTTTGGGATCCTGCTTCCCACTCCCAACACGCACACCCCACATCTGGTGAGAGTGCAGAAGTGTTCGGAGTACTGTGTGTGTGGTTGGGGGTGTAAGGGAAAACAACAGTGGGTTTTTTCTTTATAGTCCTGAATCCCCCCAAGCCCTGCTGTTCCCTCTTAGGAATTTTCTGTCCTCAGACCCCCACCCCCCCGCTCCTTGGCTCTGCGTTCCCACTTCTGGTTGTATTCTGAGTTGAGACTCGGGAGATTTCTCCCTCTTTTAGTCACTAAGTCGTGTCTAACACTTCGGTGACCCCGTGGACAGTAGCCCACCAGGCTCCTCTGTCCACGAGATTTCCCAGGCAAGAATACTGGAGTGGGTTGCCGTTTCTTGCTCCAGGGGGTCTTCCCGACCCGGGACTGGACCCAGGTCTCCTGCGTCTCCTGCCCTGGCAGGCAGATGCGTTACCACGGAGCCACCCGGGAAGCCCTGTATTGCAGTAGTCCCTGAATAAAATCTGCCCGTCTGCTCTGCAACAGGTGCTGTGCGAATGTTTTCTTTCACGGGAGGCGCCATCTTGGAGGAAGGGTGTCTGTGATGATCTTGCAGGAATAACCCCTCGGGGCGGGACCCTGGTGGTTGATCACGTTTGTAAACTGCACGAGGCCTGGCCAGGCACCAGGGATGTGTGAGTGGCCCCGAGAAGATTTGGAAGGTCGACCTGCCCCACCTTGTGGTCCACATTCCTGCTTTGGGGGTGACCTGTCTGTAGCCACTGGTGAAGGAGGACGTGCCCAGTAGCCTTCTCTGTCCCTCGGGCCAAGGCTTGGGTGTGAGCACAGGAATTTGGGGGGTATTTTTTTTAATTGAAGTGTAACTAATGTGTGATATCGTGTTCATTTCTAGTGTGCAGCAGAGAGACTCAGCCATACAGACCCTTCCTCACCGTGGTTTATAGCAGAGGTGGACGCGGTCCCCTGTGCTGGGCGGCGGAACTCTGTTTGCCTGCCGTGTACGGCGCTCTCGTGGGTCAGCAGCGTCTCCGCTTACCCCAAACTGCTCGTGTATTGCTCCGTCACCCTCTTTCCCCTCTGGCAACCGTAAGCCTGTTTGCTGTCTGTGAGTCTGCTTCTGTCTTGTAAATACATTCATTTCTGTCGCGGTTTAGATCCCACACATACAGAATGGCTCGTGCTCTCGGTCTTTCTCTGTTTGACTGGCTTCACTGAGTGTGATAATCCCTAGGTCCATCCACGGGGCTGCAGATGGCATGTCTTTCATTCTTTTTTATGGCTGAGTAGTGTTCCTCATCGGGAGGACGGCATGGCAGCCCACTGCAGCGTTCCTGCCTGGAGACTCCCATGGACAGAGGAGCCTGGAGGCTGCAGTCCACGGGCCTGCACAGTCGGACACGACTGAGCTACATACTATATACACATTATGTACTGCAGTTCAGTTCAGTCGCTCAGTCGTGTCCGACTCTTTGCGACCCCATGAATCGCAGCACGCCAGGCCTCCCTGTCCATCACCAACTCCCAGAGTTCACCCAGACTCACGGCCATCGAGTCGGTGACGCCATCCAGCCATCTCATCCTCGGTCGTCCCCTTCTCCTNTTTTCCATGGGGATGGTCTTGATACCTGTCTCCTGTACAGTGTCACAAACCTCATTCCATAGTTCATCATGCACTCTGTCTATCAGATCTAGACCCTTAAATCTATTTCTCACTTCACTGTATAATCGTAAGGGATTTGATTTGGGTCATACCTGAATGGTCTAGCGGTTTTCCCTACTTTCTTCAATCTGAGTCTGAATTTGGCGATAAGGAGCTCGTGATCTGAGCACGGTCAGCTCGCCTCTTCTCCATCTGTCAGTGGGCATTTAGATTCCACATCTTGGCTTCTGGCTGCGGTGCACACTGAGGTCATGTACCTCTCTGAATGGGAGCTTTTCCAGATACAGAGCGTAGGAACTTTTGCCTCTCCTTGTGAATAGCCCAGATCAGCTTCCCCTCTCAGTGCCAGGCCCTTTGCTAAAGGATTTTCCTCCCCACTTTGAGCCTGCGATTTGTCGTCTTCCTCGGGTCCGTGAGGAGCTCTTATTCCCGTGCTTGGGCCAATGCGGGCGTTCTGCAGACACTGCTGGCATCCGGGCTGGCAGGGTTTGTCATGGGGGTGGTCCTGTGCATTGCAGGGCACCAAGCAGCGTCTCTGGGCTCGGCCCGCTAGACGCCAACCGCACCTGCTCTCAGTTAGGACGGCCAAACTCATCTCCCAACTTCGCCAGCTGTTCCGTGAGAGTCAGGTTGCGTCCTCCTCCACTGAGACCCCCCGAGCCACTGGGAAGAACTGTTTTCATCTGTGGGAGCAGGAAGGGGGCTGATGGGGGCTGCTCCCGGGGAGGTGGCCAGAACCAGATGCATCGCTCTGGTCGTCACTCTGCAGCTCACTTGCTGGCCGTGTGTTTTGTGTCTAGAGGGGCCCCCAGAGACTGCTTTCCCATTGTCTTAGAGATGCTGGCAAATTCTGAGAATGACCAGACTCCGCGCAGGGAAAGGTGATGACACATGCGGGATGTCTTGATCAGTGAGAAGAAAGGGCCACTTCCTCAAAGGGACGGGGAAGAAGGGGGAGTCTGGGCTCTGACCCTGGCCCAGCTCTAAGTGGCTGTGTGCCTTCAGGGCAGTCACTCACGTCTCTGAGCTGCGAGGGTCAAGCGCATCCAGGGATGAGAGGTGCTCGGAAGAGCGTAAGTCAGCACTGTCCGCCCAGCAAGTGCAGATTCCCCGTTTTAGCGCTGAACCTCGCTGCGCGTGATGGCCGGGCTTCCCAATAGCTTTGTGGTGTTGAACTCTGTAAAACCGAAAGCAAACGTAAGGGTCCTCTACCCAGTGTTAGGTGTGAGGGTAAGTGAGCGTCCGGTACTTACGCAGTGCAGGCCGCAGCCTCTTTCCAGGAAGAATCAAGAGCTAGAAGAGAGCCTGACTGAGAGTGCATCCGGTGACTTCGTATTCGGTGGCTTCGTGGTTCGTGCTGAACTGACTCAAATGTTCTTGGAAAATTTGGTGTTTTCTTGAAAACATCGCGGGTGATGAAGGAAACACAGATGCACGGGGCAGCTTTTAAAGCAAGGCTGGACAGCTAGATTCCCTGTCCTTTGTTAGCAGCGCCGGCCCAGTGGACCCACCTGGCCCCTGCAGACCCCTAGTGACAGGTCTACGCTATTAGGTTGGAATGGGGTTGGAAATCGCAACCAGGTTTGCAGGAGGCACAGTGGCCATGGAAAGAGTGGGAGTTGCCTTGAGCAGGACTAAAGAGAAAATAACAGGCTACTTCTCTCTTAACTTGACTAGTAGCGACTGGGAAAAGTGAGCCAGACTTGCTGGAGAATCGGTCACCCAGGGAGGCAACGGCAGCCCACCCCAGTGTTCTTGCCTGGAGGATCCCAGGAACAGAGGAGCCTGGGGGGCTACAGTCTATGGGGTGGCAGAGAGTTGGCCGCGACTGAAGCGACGGCACAGGGCTGATCAATCTGAGGCTCTTTCCTTTTGGGCTCGGAGTGGATGGCCCAGTGTCTGCTTCTGGAGGGCCCTGGACCTGAAGGTTTGAGAGAGCCTGGCGCTCTCTCCCCCCACGGCTTCCTTTCTCCCCCCTCCCCTTCTGTCTCTCCTTCTTTTTTTTTTTTCTAGTAAACAGAAGTTTTATTTAGTTATAAAATGAATTAAAATTAAACTCAAGAATAAATTTAGTTAATTATTCTTGGAAGTAACATTTGTTTTAAAATATTATTTTAATGTATAAGACTCCTTAAATAAGTACTTAAAGCCTACCTTAATTTAAAAATGACAGACATGTTACTACCAGTTCTATTTTAATAGAATGTTAGATATCGTATACTAGACTTTAACCAATACAGACTTTTATTGATCAAGTCTTTAGGTCATAAAGATTTTATCCTGAGAGGAAAATACTTTGTACTTAGAGGAAGGAAGCTAATATGTGTGGAGCAGAGAGCGACACATGATATGGGTATTCCCACAATGAAGAAATGGTTAAAAAAGAGAGAGAGAGAGAGAGAGAGGGGCTTATCAAGTTAAGAAACACACCCAAGGGCAGGTTGCTGCTAGAGAAAAAGATGGCTTTTAAATACATTTTAAACAAACTCTATGCCCATTATTCAGTCACCACATGTGACACTTCCAAAGTAAAATCAAATCACTGTGCAAATCACTGGTGTCGGATGATCCTGGGTGTCGTCCCAGGTGGTGCTAGTGGTAAAGCACCCACCCGCCAGTGGAGGGGACAAAAAAGACATGAATTCTATCCCTGGGTCGGAAAGATTCCCTGGAGAAGGAAACAGCACCCCCCTCCAGTATTCTTGCCTGGAAAATCCCACAGACAGAGAAACCTGCAGTTGAGGGGCCACAAAGAGTTGGACACAACTGAAACAACTCAGCTCAGCATAACAGCCCAATCCTGTAAAAGGGACACAAATTGAATGGAGATGGTAAAAAAAAATAGAAAAAAAGAAAAACGATCTGAAAGTGTTTTTAGCATGGCTGTGCTTCTTGCCTGGAGAATCCCAGGAACAGGGGAGCCTGGTGGGCTGCCGTCTATGGGGTCGCACAGAGTCGGACAGGACTGAAGCGACTTAGCAGCAGCAGCAGCAGCCCTTGAAATAAATAATCCACTAAATGCATTTATTGAAGCTTTCTTCTCTGCTCAACATAAATAATAATCAGAGTGTTTCACCAGTCATAGTTTTAGCTTCCTCACCCTTTAATGGTTCTGAGTTCATTTTGTCTCTGTTTGGTAGAGTTGGCTTCCCAAGTGACTCAGTGGGAATGCAGGAAATGTGAATTAGATCCCTGGGTCAGGAAGATCCCCGTCTCTTACCTTGGGCATGGGATATCTCTTCATGGCTGCTCCAGCAAAGCACAGTCACTGCGCCTTACCTTGGACGAGGGGTATCTCCTTCTGGCCATGTAAGGTCTTAACTGGAGGTCTTCTGGGATCTGAGACTGGGCCGCGTGGGCTTTCCACTGTCCTGGTTTCCAGCACGATGGGCCTTCCTTTGCACTGGATGTTTTCACCTTCCGCATCTACCTCGGGAGCTTCGCTGAGTTGGGCTCTGGCTGTGCTTGGCCTCTTCCACACAGAGGTTGTTTCAGCCAGATTACATCCGAGTCATGGCAGTGTATGTCACGCGAGTGTATGTTCCTCGGTTTTTTGCCTCATCACAACGAGGATTTGGAGCGACGGACATTAAAGCTCTCTGCACGTCACAGCTCTCGGGTCTTGGACAAACCGTGTTATAGCTCTTAGACAAATCAGTGTTACAGCTCTATTTTATATAGAAGATGGCAGGAGAATCCACCCTCAAAGTGTGAGGGCATGCCAACCCAAAGACTTGAAGTGAAGAGAGTGGAGGAGCACATGGGGAATGGGGAGAGAGAGGGAGAGAAAGAGAGAGAGAGAGCTCTGTCTCTCCTTCTAAACGAAGTTTTGCTTCTTTCTTTGGCTGCTTCGTGTTTTAGCTGAGGCATGTGGGATTTTTAAGCTGTAGCGTGTTGGGTGCAGTTCCCTGACCAGGGATCGAACCTGGGCCCCTGCACTGGGAATTCGGAGTCTCAGCCAGGGGATCAGCAGGGAAGTCCCTGTCCTTCCCTCCTTCCTCCGCATCGATCTCTCCATCCATCCACCCAGTGGCACTAACCTGGCAAAACCGCAGGTAAATGCGACCCTTGTTGCTCCCACCCCAGCTCCGTGAGTGAGAGGAAACTTTAAGTCACCTGAATTCCCAGGACACAGTTTACATTAAAAGATCGAAACGTAGCTGATTTATAAGGTTGGTTAGGTTTAGGTGCACAGCAAAGTGATTCATATCTATTTGCTGTTTTTCAGTTGTGAAGTCGTGTGCAACTCTTTGTGACCCCAGGAACTGCAGCACGCCAGGCCTCCTTGTCCTTCCCCAGCTCCCAGAGCTTGCTCACACTCATCTGCATAGAGTCGGGGATGCCATCCAACCACCTCATCCTCTGTCGTCCCCTTCTCCTCCCGCCCTCAGTCTTTCCCAGCATCAGGGTCTTTTCCAATGAGTTGGCTCTTCCCATCAGGTGGACCTTCTTCAAGTATTGGAGTTTCAGCTTCAGCATCAGTCCTTCCCATGACTATTCCAGATTAATTTCCTTTAGGATGGACTGGTTGGATCTCCTTGCAGTCCCAGGGACTGTCAAGAGCCTTCTCTACCAGCCCAGTCCAGAAGCATCAGTTCTTCGGCGCTCAGCCTTCTTTACAGTCCAGCTCACATACACACGTATATGTACTCTTTGTTCAGATTCTATTCCTGTATAGGTTATTACAATGTCCTGAGTATATAGTGTGCTGAGTGTAGCTCCCTGTGCTATGTAGGGGTCCTTATTGTCTGTCTTACATGTGGCAGTGTGGTCTGTTAATCCCAACCGCCTGATTGTCCCTCCCTGCTCCCTGTCATCTTTGATGATCATAAATTTGTTTTCTGTGCTTGTGAGTCTGTTTCTGTCTGTGAACTAGCTCATCTGCCCTGTCATGACTGTTATTACTACTATTGTAATAATAGGAATATCACACCGCAGGGACTTGCGGGCTCTTGGCTCCCTGACCGAGGACTGAACCTACCCCTTGGCAGTGAGAGCGTGGAGTCCCACGTACTGAGCCGCCAGGGGATTTCCTGTGTCATTGTTTTGATTCCAGGTGTAGTGATTTCGCTTGTCTCCCCTAGCAAAAGTGTCCTGCAAATGGCATGATTTCTTGTTTACGACTGAGTGGTATTCCACTGTGTACACTCATCTATCCATGGACATTTAGTTGCTTCCATGTCTTGGCTAGAGTAAACAGCACAATTTACATTTTCACGTAAGCATTATTTGAATCCCTGTCAATTTTTACAGCTCTGCAGTAAGGTACTTTACAGACTGAGGACAGTGGCAGGCCGCTGGTCAGGATGCCTGTCGCGTTTCAGTCTTCTACCAGTCGCTCTGTGCTCCTCGGGTCTCTCCTCTCCCTGCCCTCTTGCTCACTCTGGTCCAGGCACAGTCTCCCTGCTGCCCTCCAAGCTGGCTAAAGCGCTGCCCTTGGGACTCTGTGTCTCCTGGTCGTGCCCCCCTGAAGTGGGCTGGCCTGAGAACCCCCGCAGCCCGTGTCCCTTGCAGGCCCCACCCGGGGTCACCTTCTCAGGGAGGCCCCCGTCCCCCCCGCCTCATTTCTCCTTCTGGCGCTTACTGCAAGTGGTGGAGTTCTGTCTCCTCCTGTCGAATGGAAAATTAGAGTGGCTACCAGGTCCCAGGTACTAGGAATTATTTTTAGAGTCATAAGTCTTAAGTCATAAGATTTAAGATCTTTTCAGCACTGTGTCATCATTTTTTTTTAAAGCTGGGTTTCTTAATTGAAATAGAATTAATGTACAATATTGTGTTGGTTTCAGGTGTACATCAAAGCAATTCAGTTATATATATATCTATATAGACGCACTTTTCAGATTATTTTCCATTGTGGGTCACATTCCAGGTTATTGAATATCATTCCTTGAGCTGTTCAGTAAGTCCTTGCTGCTTCTCTGTTGTGCATAGACGTGTGTGTTTGTTGATCGCACACTCCTCGCCCATCCCTCTTCGCCTCTCTCCCCCTTGGTTACCATGAGCTTGTCTTCTGTGTCTGTGAGTCTCTCTCTGTTTTGTGCATGAGTTCATTTGTATTAATTTTTAGATTCTACCTATATGATATCACATGGTATCCAGCTTTCTCTGTCCAACTTACTTCACTTAGCATGATAATCTCGGGTTTATCCACGTTGCTGTAAATGGTGACATTTCAGCCTTTTTATCACTAATCTTCTAACATATATGTGTGTGTGTGTGTGTGTAGGTGTGTGTTACTCTCTCAGTCATGTCTGGCTCCTCTGTCCACAGGATTCTCCAGGCAAGAATTCTTTTTTTTTTTTTTTTAATTTTAATTTTAATTTTTTTTTCATTTTAGGTGTACATGAGTTCCCAATCTTGAACCACCCCCCCCAGCTCCCATTCCACATCAACTCTTTGGATCATCTCCGTGCACCAGTCCCAAGTCCAGGCAAGAATTCTGGAGTGGGTTGCCGTGCCCTGCTGCAGGGGATCTTCCCAACCCAGGGATCGAACTGGGGCCTCCCGCCTTGCGGTGGATCCTTTACCGTCTGTGCCACGGAAGCCGTCACCGCAGCTTCTTAAACCAGTCATCTGTTGACCGGCACTCGGTTGTTCCCACTTCTTGGCTGCTGCAGAGAGTGCTGCTATGGCCGTTGGGGTGGGATCCCGCTATTTTAAGGACAAGGAGACCAGGGGGGACGAGGAAAGAGACCGAGGTCAGGGCCTGCGGCAGTGGGTGTCATGATGGAGGCCACGTTCCAGACCGGCTGCTGCGCTCGGTCCTTGCCGTGTCGCAGCGGACCCCCGTCCTTCACGTCCCGACACAATCTCTTCACCTTTAGAATGTGCGCGCTGCTGCGGCTGGCGCTTGCTGGAAGCCTTTAGGTGAGCTGCCCTGCCCAGCAATCCTGAGCAGCAAATGTCAGCATATTAGGAACCCACAAAACCATGACACAAAGCCATGTGGTCCTCAAGACTGTCCAGTGTTCCTTCTCTTGGCTCACCTGGTTTTGAAGGGGATGAGAAATACAGCCAGGGATTGGCCATCCTCAGGGACTGCTTAGAGCGGCGGTACTCAAATTTTAGCATCAATTGCGGGGGGTGGGGGAAGCTGGGGGACCTTATTTGGTAATCTGCATTTCTAGCAAGGTCCCAGGTGACAAGGTGCTGCCAGATCCCCGGCTCATAGACCAGCACGTTCTCCAAATGGTTAAGGGCCTCCTGCAAACTTTCGGCTTCAATTCTACCTGCTCAGCCCAGCTCCCGCCCCCCCCCCCACCCCCGTCCAGTCTGGCCTGGGATTCCTCTTCTGTCCTTACGTGTGGTTCTTCTCATCTTTCTGGACTCACTAACACCTTGCTGCTGCTAAGTTGCTTCAGTCGTGTCAGACTCTGTGCAACCCCATAGAGGGCAGCCCACCAGGCTCCCCCATCCTTGGGATTCTCCAGGCAAGAACACTGGAGTGGGTTGCCGTTTCCTTCTCCAATGCATGAAAGTGAAAAGTGAAAGTGAAGTCGCTCAGTCGTGCCCGACTCTTAGTGACCCCATGGACTGTAGCCCACCAGGCTCCTCCGTCCATGGGACGGAGTGGGGTGCCAGTGCCTTCTCCCACTAATACCTTATCATTCTGTAAGATAACAGCTCAGATAATGTTTTCAGCTTTTTAAAAAAAAATCCTGGACAGGATGGCCTATGCCAATTGCCCCGGCCAATTAAACCTAAATTGTTTTGGCAGACCACCTCCTTCAGGAAGCCCTCCAGAACTGCTCAGACCCAGCAGGTGTCTTCTGAGCGGTCTGCTTACCACTCTCATAAATGGGCCATTTCTTCTGAGGGGACTGTGGATAATGTCCACATTATCAGGGCAAGGAAGATGCATTTCCAGTCCATCTGGCGTTCTTTTCATTTCAACCAGCAGAGGGCGGCTCAGAACCACAATTCTACCCCGCTGGGTTCAGCCTTGGGGGTGA
The DNA here is from genome assembly GCA_006410615.1 of Neotragus moschatus. Taxonomy (NCBI): domain Eukaryota; kingdom Metazoa; phylum Chordata; class Mammalia; order Artiodactyla; family Bovidae; genus Neotragus; species Neotragus moschatus. Next base: position 234,653 of record SJYA01000219.1, read on the forward strand.
ATAACCCAGACCTTCCTGTCCTCGGAAGGCCTTGAGGCAAAGGGCAGGCATTGAGACGACCTGGTTATCTCATCTGTGGTTAAGTGCCGGGACCTGGGTCCAGACATTTCTAGCGGTATGATCTTGGGCTTTGTGACTCACCAGCTGACCCTCAAATTTTCTCTGTAAATCGGCTACAATAATGCCCCATGGAAGTTTCTGACATTGAATAGATTGGTCACATGACTTGTTTAGCCCAGAGCCTGAGTCAGGTTTATCACGTGCTCGGGTGACCGTGGGCTAGTGACTGCACCTCTCTGCACCTCAGTTTCCTCATCTGTAAAATGCGGAAAATTCAAACTACCCCCTTACAGACTACTGCCTCAGTTCCCTTTATTATTGTTATTGATAATGATGATGGTCAAGCCTCAGTATTTACCTGTTCCATTGTTGCTGGTTGTGGGTCCAGATTAAAGGTTGTTCTGCCCACTCCTGGCTCCTCCTGCTTGCCCTGAGCCGTTTCTCCTGGTGGGGGCAAGATCAGCACCCCAGCTCTTCCTGGGAAGAGTCTGCTGAGTTCGTGGTATGAGCTGGGGCACCAGTTGGCATCTGGAAACTTGGATTCCCTGAACGTGGCTGCAGCTCAGCACAGGAGTGGGAGTCCGGGATGATCCAGGGTGCCCCCACACCCACCCCACAGAAGCCGAGCCAGCCCTGAGCCCCGGAACAGGCCCTGCTCTCTGTGAGCAGCCGGGGGGCGGTGGCCGGGTCAGCTCTGCAGCCAGTGTGGGGGGCAGGGGGAGCCTGGACCTCCACTCTCTCTCCATCCACACGGTGGGGACGCTAAGTCCTGTCTTCTCTCTTCCTTTCAGGGCAGGCTTGCAGAGCAACATCCTTGTCCAGATGTGGGGGAAAGCCCACAGCCTAGAGCAGCTGACCTGGCTGTGCACCCTGGCGCCAGTGAGCTGTGTGACTGAGCAAGTGGCTCCGCGCGCTGGGCCTGTTTCCTTTCGGTGAAGCTGGGGGGCTGAAAGTGGCACGCATGTGTTGTGTGTGCTTGTTTTGCTGTTGCTGTTATTATGTTAGAAGCCACGTGGCCTCCTGTGCAGCCTTCAGTTAGAGAGGACAAGGTCGTGTTCCCCAGGCCAGCGCCTGGGCCACCAGCGGTTGCCGGGAGCCAGCGTGGGAATCCCACCCATGACAAGGTCATGCGGCAGAGATTCCCCCTGAGTTTCCCTGAGCATCTACACCCCCAAAATAAGGAAACCAGAATATGCCTGCTGCCAGGAGCCAGTGTGGGAATCCCACCCGTGACAGGGTCATGTGGCAGACTCGATGGGCAAGGCCGATTCAAGTCTCAGGGTTTCCCCCTGGTATTTCCTGAGCATGTACCCCAAAAATAAGAATCTGCCTGACATTGTACTTTTCCTATTCTTCTGACACTCTCTGGAAAAAGTTAATTCAGGCTTTAGTCTTCTGCATTTGAAAGGAGTGTTTCAGCTCAACCCCCTCTGATAACGCTCTAATTTAAAATGCTCTCGTTTGCCTAACAGGTTCCCTGGACCTTTTGCAGCTTCTGAATTGCTTACAGCCTCCAACTGCGAGGGGCACGAAGCTTGAGTATTTTAAAGTCACAGAGCCTTTTCTAAGAGCTAAAAATCCTACTGGTGACAGGATTTCACTGTTGACTCAGTGACTGCAGCCAGACCTCCTTATTCCTTGTGTTTTGGGCACTGGGGAAGATGTTAATCAATGTAAATGGGATATGGAAAAAGATATATAGTAGTTTTGATGTTAGCAACACTAGACTTTCGAGTTAATTACCTTTCCTTTGTTATGAATCACTGTATTCCTCTTGTTACAAATTGCTCTGTAAGAATGTAACTTTATTTAGTGCTTTCTGAGAATGGCACCAGACTTTGGGAAGAACAACACTTTTAACACAAATAAGTCTTCTGGTTAACAAACCCTTATCAGAAAAGAGCCATAAAATGTTAATTGGCCTTTTTGGCCTGAAGATGATGTAAATCACCTAAGGCTTGTGTATACAACTAGGAATGCAGAGAGAAAAGCCTGGTTTTGATAAGAGTCTAGGCTGCTAACACTGCATAATTTTGTATTACCCCTTGATCTCTATGTATGAAAAAAGGTATAAAAGGCCTTGAAGGACTATAGGGCCCCGGGGCCAGTTGTTGGACTGGTTTCCCCCGTGTCTCCCGATTACTCTAATTTCTGGCTGAATTCCCATCTGGGGCGTGGAGGCTCGCCTGGTCTACTTACTTGCCCTGGCTTCTAAGATCCACGCGAGGGGGTGCCCAAGGTGGGGCACCCCCCCAATATTCAAGAGGACGCCAGTGGCCCACGTAGATGGTGCAAACCTCTTGTCTCGAGGTTTTACTGGCTTTCCCCGTAAACCAAGTTATTCAGTCTCTCTTCTCCACTTAATTTTCCTACTATACTATTATTTCCTAATCTAATCTTATATTTCTGAATAAATAAGTTTTTTCCTCACTGACGCCATCCACGCTTCGAATTCCCTGGACCCGCCGGGCTGCACCCTGGCAAGCGGTGTCCACTGCCCTTTGTTTACTCGATTTCCCTGAATCCTCATCGCAACAGCATCGTCCCAGTTAATGGATGAGAAGACTGAGGCTCCAGGAGGTGAAGTGACTTGTTGAAGATCCACATGTGTAGGACCAGCTGACCCGGGGATGGGGGAGAGGGCCCGGGGCCCGGGCACGGTGCCTCTAAGGGGATGGGGGAGAGGGCCCAGGGCCCGGGCACGGTGCCTCTAAGGGGATGGGGGAGAGGGCCCGAGGCCTGGGCGCAGGGCCTCCGGGGACCTGTCCGGCCCTGGATGCAGCCCCATCCTGCCTGTGCTGCTCAGTTCAGTGCTCAGCACCCGGGGCACCGTCCACCGGGCAGACCCCTCTGGTGAAGCCTGGCCCCAGGGCTGTCCCTGTGGCCACAGCAGCAGCCGGCCACTGACTTCTGGGAGGAAAGCTCTGTAGCTGGTAATGATTCATAAATGCCCATCCCTGGCCTCTTGGGAACTGGTTTCCCTCAAGCCTTTGGCTTTGGTGCCCCCTCTGACTTGCTTTCCATTTCTGCAACATCTTGAGTGTGCCCCAGCTGTGTGTGCTGTGAATTTAATTCCCAGAATGGCCTTGAGCTTGACAGAAGAGAGGCATGATGGGAATCTGATAAATGCCTGGTGGCCAGGCAGGTAGACTGAGCTGTGCCGCTGAACCTCTCAGTGGGGTGAGAGCCTTAGAATCTGTTCGAGGGCCTGAGCTGGAAGGGAGAAGGCTCGAGTTCAGCACTTGACGTGAGCCGAGCTTAGAGACAAGATGCGCTTCCCTGGTGGCTCAGAGGGTGAAGAGTCCGCCTGCAACGCAGGAGACCTGGGTTCAGTCCCTGGGTCAGGAAGATCCTCTGGAGAAGGGAATGGCAACCCACTCCAGTATTCTTGCCGGGAGAATCCCATGGACGGCGGAGCCTGGTAGGCTACAAAGAGTCAGACACAGCTGAGAAACATTCAGTTTCACTCAATTTAGAGACAGGTTGGCATAATGTCGAAGTACCAGGCCTGCATTCAAATCCTGGCCCAAGAGGGCCGCCACGCGTTGACTCCCTGTTGGTGTGGATCAAGTTTACACTCCTTGTCTTAACCTACGCAGAGTGAGGGCATGCGGCTGCCGAGCAGGGTCTCAAGAGGCCTGGCCCCCTGCGTGGCCTCTCTCTCGGACCTCTGCAGTCTCCCCCTGAGACCAGTGTGCGCTGGAGGCCAGGACCGTGGAGAGCGGCCCGAGAAAGGCTGCCCTAGACTGGAAGACAGCAGTGCAGGAGCAGGTCGAGTCTAGCTGAGGTCAAGCTTGGTGCAGGAGCAGGTCGAGTCTAGCTGAGGTCAAGCTTGGTGCAGGAGCAGGTCGAGTCTAGCTGAGGTCAAGCTTGGTCCTGGCCGGGAGAGCCACACAGCTGATCACGGCAGGGGCTTGCTGTTACAAGCCGCACAGTGGAGGTTGGTTGGTGATGCGGTGGCAGATGACAGGTCCTGTCAGGATCAAATCGCTTGCTCTCTCTGAGCCTCGGTTTCTGACTTTGTTAAGGTGGGAACAATAACCTTCTGTGTTCCAGANCCTGGCCGGGAGAGCCACACAGCTGATCACGGCAGGGGCTTGCTGTTACAAGCCGCACAGTGGAGGTTGGTTGGTGATGCGGTGGCAGATGACAGGTCCTGTCAGGATCAAATCGCTTGCTCTCTCTGAGCCTCGGTTTCTGACTTTGTTAAGGTGGGAACAATAACCTTCTGTGTTCCAGAGGAATGACGGGGTGGTGGGGGTGGATATAAAATGCACGCGAAATGCTAAGCCCAGTGCCCGGCGTGGCAAGGACCCTGGAATGAGCTCAACTGCGCCTCCATAAAGAAACAGCCTTCGGGATCCGACTCTTTGCGACCCCATGGACTGTAGCCTATCAGGCTCCTCCGTCCATGGGATTTTCCAGGCAAGAGTGCTGGAGTGGGTTGCCATTTCCTTCTCCAGGGGATCTCCCCGACCCAGGAATCGAACCTGGGTCTCCTGCATTGCAGGCAGACGCTTTACCGTCTGAGCCACCAGGGATCCTGGCAGTCCAGTGGTTAAGACTCTGCTCCTCCGAAGCAGGGGACACAGGTTCAATCCCTGGTCAGGGGAACCAGTATCCCACGTGCTGTGCTGCTGCTGCTGCTAAGTCACGTCAGTCGTGTCCGACTCTGTGCGACCCCACAGACGGCCAAAAAACAAAGACAAAACAAGCAACCTCCAAATCCTAGCAGCTGAAAACAAGAAAGCTTGGCTTTTCCCTGCTTGTTGATGGCCCATGGGCTGGGGCTTGGCGCATCTTGGCCGTGCAGAGACCTGGGCTGCTGAGGTCCCTGTCCTGAGTGGTGCTGAGCCGGGCACGGAGCCGGGACTCTGAGTCTCCGTTGGTGACGGAGCTCGTGCTCAGCCCGGAGGAGACGCGCGGGGCGCTCACAGCTCACGGCCCCACCCACCCAGGGGTCAGGAAGTGATCCTTCTTAGCAGGAGAGCCGGAAATATTGGCTGAACCAAGGTCGTCAGTGGTAGCTATTGTTTCCTGCTCTTCAAGGCCAGGGAGTGGGAAAGCCAAAACAGTCAGAGAAACGGTGCTGCAGCTCTGTTCACTGAGGGCCCGCTGCACGCCAGGCCCTGTGAGAGGCCGCGAGCGCGCGTCAAGCCCACGTTTCCACGATGGAGCACGCGGCTCCGGGAGCCACACGGCCGGCCTGGGGCTCCAGGCTGGCGGCGGAGCCTGAGTCCAGACCCAGGACTCTAAAGCTCACTGTCTTTCTAGCAGACTGTGTGGTCCCTTTTCAAAGTCCCCAGAGGTTGACCAAGGCACATTTGAAAGAACGCGCAGAGATTAGGCAAGGGCCAGACCAGGCTTCCATAAACAGGGGTGCCCAGCAGGCTGTCCCTGGACTCCTACCAGTCGCCATCAGAAACCCAGAAAGCCGTCTGTTTGTGCACTTTTATTCCCCTTGCCCCTTCGGTTTCGCAACACACTGTCTCTCTGAGGAATTCCAGATGAGCCCTGCTCAGGATTTTCTTACCCCGTCAGACTGGAGGCAGGCTCCTCCCCTTTGCAGAGCCGTTTGTAACAACTGTCCTCAGTTACCACACTCCCGTGCTGTTGGCCCATGGATTTCAACTGCTTCATGAGAGTTTTCTTATGGAAACCTCTCTGCAGCCCTGTTATCAGCTCCATTTTACACAAGTGGGAACAGAGGCTCAGAGAGGTTAAGTGTCCCGTCCGAGGTTGCACAGCTGGTGACGAACTGCAGGCCAGGCGGCCTGGCCCCACAGCCTCTCTCTTCTCTGTTCTGTGACTGGGCTGGGGTCTTTGCTGGAGTGCGTGGGGCTCTCCANGCCCTGTTATCAGCTCCATTTTACACAAGTGGGAACAGAGGCTCAGAGAGGTTAAGTGTCCCGTCCGAGGTTGCACAGCTGGTGACGAACTGCAGGCCAGGCGGCCTGGCCCCACAGCCTCTCTCTTCTCTGTTCTGTGACTGGGCTGGGGTCTTTGCTGGAGTGCGTGGGGCTCTCCAGTTGGGCGCGAGGGCTCTGGAGCACTGGGCTCAGCAGTTGTGGCATCCTGGCTTAGTGGGCTCCAAGGCACGTGGGATCTCAGTTCCCTGACTGGGGACCACACCCACGTCTCCTGCACTGGAAGGCAGATTCTTAACCACTGGAGCCCAGGGACATCCTCACTTTTAACCACTAAGAGGGGTTTAACACCCCTGAACTCATCTTCCCCCAAACACACACAGCCCCCAGACCTTCATGGCAGAATGCAACCGTTTTGCGATGCTTACAGGCTCAGGGACTTGGACGGGTACATCAGGGAGAGTGCATCTCTGGTCTGTGCTGTCTGGGGCCTCGGCTGAAAGGCCTAAAGCCTGGGCTGACTCGAGAGCAGGGTGCTGGAACCTTCTGCTGGCAGCTGATCCCAGCTGCAACCTGGGTCGTTGACTCCGAACCTCGTTGTGCAGCCAGGGCTTCCTCACGTCGTGGCAGACCTTCGGTCACTGGTGTCTCACGGGGTGGCTTCGAGGCTGAGTGGGAGCTAACAGGACTGCGCCGCACGCCCTCGTCTGAGCTGGCAGAGTCACTTCTGCGGCATTCTGCTGGCCGCACAAGGCTGCCAGATTCAGGCACAGACCCTGTCTCTCCGCGAGAGGGGCGTCAGAGCACTTGTGGGCATGTTTGCAAGCTCCACGTGGAGGGCACCGATACCGGGCCACGGAAAGCCGGGACGGTGAGTGTGGAACCCTGATGGGACAGTGCAGACTCAGGTTGGCGCTGACCTCCAGCAGTCCATCATTTTCCCTGTTTATTTATTTAGGCTGGATCTGTTGCCGCACACAGGCTTTCCTAACTGTGGCACGAGTGCTTAGGCGCAGTATGTGAGGCTTTTGTTCTCTGAACAGGGATTGGCCCCTGGCCCCCCAGCTGGGAGCCCAACGTCTCCGTCAGGGGAAGCCCCTTGGTAGGGTTCTGGGGTGTGCTGGTCCGGGAGGACACGCTCCTGGTGGCCAGCAGGGGGCGCCCCCAGGTTAGCGGAGGCAGGAGAGGTGCCTCTCTGGATACCATCTGCCTCCACTGCCCGGCAAGGAGCTCTGGAGGGGACCCCAGCTGTGTCCACACCCCTCCCTACGGACTCTAAATAGGCTGTCGCTGGTTTTCCTTGCTTCTCACCAGCTGCGCCAGCTCCATGAACGCCCTGGGGCCGCAACCCAGGCAGGGCTCCAGCACTGGCTTTGCAGCCTGGCGGGTCGCGAGCTGGGACAAACCACAGCCCTGGTCTGGACTTTGGGCTTCCCCAGAGGCGAGACCGAGCGGCTGGGTTCCGTCAGCCTCTGGTTTCTAGGACTCCAAGGAGCACCTGCATTTCTTAGGGGAATGCTCCCCTCCCAAGACCCCTGCAAGCTCCTTGGGGACAGGTGGTGTCGTCTTGAGTCCGGGCAAGGCACTATCCCGGGTCTCAGTCTTCTCATCTGGAAAATGGGGATGTCAACGGCACCTGCCTCAGGGAGTCATTGGGAGGTGGACAGGTTTACAGAAGCCGCGGCACCTTAGTAGGTGGTCACTGACAGCTTCCTGCCTTCTTGCATTCCTGCAAGAAGAGCCCAAGGAGGCAGATTCATGAGTCACGAGTCCTCTCGGGCCTCCTGGGGGCTCGGGGAGAGTGCGGATGGTTGAGTGCGGGCTGTCACAGCGGCTAGACACAGAGTTCCAGGAGCAGGCCTCCGGGGACTGCCTTCCAGTGGTTCCAAGGATCTGAGTGAGGCTGCTGAGAATACCTCTTGTCTTTATAAAATGACTTGTCCTCCCAGGCCTGTGCCCGAGGCCCCCTGTGTGGGCGTCATCTTGGATTGCAGGTGGGCATCAGGCCTAAGGCCCACAGGAGACATTGAGTTCCGGGGAAAAGACTGGGGACTTTCCTAGGAGCAGTAACAGCCCCTTCCTGGGAACGGGCACCTAGGATACACGGAGAAGCCCGTGCTCCAGCTGCGAAGGGCATCGCCATTCGTGGGGGTGAGGAAACCCTCCCTGCCTTCACGGCTCTGCAGATGGGAGCCCCGGGTCACTGGGGCTCCTGGGAATTCCTGCCCGCTCTCCCCCTCCACACTGCCCACCCCTGGAGGCTGGGCCTTGCTCGCCCTCCGTCTCTCCTTCCTGTCCCCCAACCTCTCCACGTCCCCAGAGCCGGGGCAGCCCCAAGGGTCTCAGCTTCTCTTCATCAGCAGCTTACGTTTGCCTGCAGAGTGGAGCTAAGTGTCTCGAGACTCCAGCTGAGAGGTCACTCATCTTTTCTCGCCATCCCTTCCTCCCAGGTTTGGGCTGTGATCCCGAGGCCTGTTTGCAGGTGTTTGAAGACACAGCATCAGTTCTTTCTCTTTGGCTGTCCCAGCTCTCAGCTGCAGCACGCAGGGTCTGGTTCCCTGACCAGGGATCGCACCTGGCCCCTGACGCTGGGAGCGCAGACTTGTAGCCACTGGACCACCAGGGAAGTCTTGCGGCATCAGCTTTTGGAAACACAGCCTGTGGCAGCCATCCAGAACCAGTGTCTTCAGAGATAGAGGGGAGAGGGAGGCCTTGGGGCGTGGAGTTGCTGGGAGGGGCCACTTTTCAGGGAATCGGCCGTTAAACTTCTCAGGACTCGGGAGCCTTGCCTTGGGTGCAGCCTGGTGACCTGATGCCACAGGCCTGAGGGCTGAGCGCCGTGTGGCACTGCAGGTGCCAAGTAGGCTGTGATGGCACCTGGGGGCACCCTGGCGGCTCAGCCCTTCCGTGGCCCCCTTGCCTTACCCGTCCGCTGTACCTGGGCAGCCCTTCAGTTTCCCTGCACTGGGCCTCTTACCTTGCCTGTCTCCTGCAGTAGAGAGGGGCTGGATCCTCCCTTCTGGACCCAGACAGTTGAAGAGATGGCCCCAAATGGCAGTGCCACCGGCTTTCTGGCCTGGCAGACTGCCACCACCTGGATGGCACTGCCCAGACCCCAGCCTGGGATGGGCCTCTGTTGGGCTGACATTTGCCAAGTCGGGCCCAGACTGAACAGAACAGAAGCTTCAATCTCAACTCAGCCTCGTTCTCTCTCGTGACCGCAGGCGAGACTCAGATCTTTCTGGACCTCAGTGTTCTCATCTGCAAAACGGGAAACACACTAGCCGACCTAGACTAAGTCGTGGGGGTGAGCCCTGGTGGCACAGCGCTGGGGGCGGGGCAGCCGTTTAGCAAATCCAGCTGCTGAGTGCTGGCCCCTGCAGCTGCCTGGAGCTGATGCTTCCCCACTGTGTCCTACCTGGAGCCTCCCGCTGTCTTGCCAGTTCAGGACGGTCAGTGTCGATGGGGCAGCTGGAAGCCTGGACTCCAGGGGGGACGTTTAACCCATTCTGGGCATTTGTCATTCAGTGAGTCTGTTTAACCGACAGATAAGAATCATCCGGGGCTTCCCAGGTGGCAGGAGTGATAAGAACCCACCTGCCAGTGCAGGAAATGTAAGAAACGCGGGTTAATCCCGGGGTCGGGAAGATCCCCTGCAGAAGGGAACGGCCACCTGCTCCAGTGTTCTTGCCTGGAGGATCCCATGGACAGAGGAGCCTGGCGGGGTGCAGTCCACAGGGTTGCACAGAGTCGGACACGCCTGAGCAGCTAACACACACACACACACACACACACACAGACACACACACACACAGACACACACACACAGATATATACACACACACACACATTTATGCATCCTCTTTTATATTCTTTTCTCATAGGCTATTACAAAATATTGAGTATAGTCCCCTTTGGTGTATGCTGCTACTGTTGCTAAGTCGCTCAGTCGTGTCCGACTCTGTGCGACCCCATAGACGGCAGCCCAACAGGCTCCTCCGTCCATGGGATTTTCCAGGCAAGAGCACTGGAGTGGGTGCCACTGACTAGGCCCTTCTTGTTTAAATACTTTATATGCTGCAGTGTGCATGTATCAGCCTCAAATTCCTAGCCTAGCCCTCCCCTCTTCCCCTGTGGTAGCTCTAAGCTCGCTTTCTGCGAGTCGACTTCTTTGTAAGTCCGTGTGTATCTTCTTTATTTTAGGTTCCATATATAAGTGACATCATGCGATATTTGTCTTTTTAGTCTGGCTTACCTCACTGAGTATAATAATCTCCAGGTCATTTTCTCAGATTTCTTACATTTATTTTTCATTCACTCAGTGTTACTTAAACCCCTGGGATGTGCCAGGCTGTAGGCTAACTGCTGAAGTGAAGTGAAGCCGCTCAGTCGTGTCAACCCTTTGCGACCCCATGGACTGTAGCCTACCAGGCTTCTCCGTCCATGGGATTTTCCAGGCAAGAGTACTGGAGTGGCTTGCCATTTCCTTCTCCAGGGGCTCTTCCTGACCCCGGGATTGAACCCAGGTCTCCCGCNGACCCCATGGACTGTAGCCTACCAGGCTTCTCCGTCCATGGGATTTTCCAGGCAAGAGTACTGGAGTGGCTTGCCATTTCCTTCTCCAGGGGCTCTTCCTGACCCCGGGATTGAACCCAGGTCTCCCGCACTGCAGGCAGACGCTCTACCCTCTGAGCCACCAGACTGCTGGGGGCACTGGTAAACCAGACAGGCGGGCTCCTGCGTTCACGGGGTTTCAACAGAGTGGAGAGCGCAGACAAAGCCTGAGCAAACACAGATACATTGCACACTAATAGTTACAAGTTGCACAAGTGCCTGGGACGGAACGAACTCCTTTGCTTACTAAAGCTTAAATAATCCAAAGGTAAGTTTCAGCCTAGCCCATGGCAGCTTCTCCTGGGGCATCACAATAAAAATGGTGATATGCACGGCAGCGTCCATAGACCTCGGTGGCTGGCTAAGGTTAAGCACGTCGGTGACTGCTTTACATAAACGAGCTCACTCACGCCCTGTGACGGCCCTCCTGGCTGAGTGTCATTATCCCCATTTTACAGACGAGCACACAGAAGTCGAGGGGTCAAGCGACTTGCCCAAGGCGGTATGGCTTGCTGAGGAAGCTGGATTCCAACTTGGGCTTGTTCGGCCCATCGCTGCTGTAATTACAGACCCCACCCGTGCGGGCTGCCGGCTCCGTGCCGCGCCACACCGTCAGTCTTGTTGGGGCTGCACAGGGAGCCCTAACGCTGTGTGGCTGGAGGGCTGGGAGAGCGACAGGCGAGAACTGACCCTGTCCCCTCCCTCGAGGACAAGCTGGGAGAGGGGACAGCGGGTCAGGGAGACCTGTGGTTGCTGGTGTCCAGCCTCGGTCCAGAGACTTGTCTCTCTCTGGTTCTTGGCCCCACTGTGTGGCTTGTGGGGTCTCAGTTCCCCGACCAGGGACGGAATTCATACTGCCTGCATTGCAAGTGCAGAGGGTTTTTGGTTTAATTTGAACTGCGCTGGTCTTTGCTGCTGGGCGCAGGCGTCCTCCAGCTGTGGGCGGAGGCTGCCCTCCGGTTGCAGAGCACAAGCTTCTCACTGCCGTGGCGTCTCTTGTCGCAGAGCTCAGGGGTCTAGGGCTCATGGGCTCCACAGTTGCGGCCCACGGGCTTGGCTGCTCCGTGGCACGTGGGGTGTTCCTAGACCAGGGATGAAACTGTGTCCCTGGCATTACCAGGCGGATTCTTAACCATGAGACCACCAGGGAAGCCCAGAAGTACAGTCTTAACCCCTGGATCACCGGGGAAGTCCCAGAGGCTTGTCTCTCCACAAATGGGAGCAAGTGACGTCCGCTTCCGAGACGCACCATCTCTCCACCTGGAAAAGCCCACCTGGCCTCGAGTCTGCTCGCAAACCTGGGTGGAGACGATGGGGTCGGGAGAGGGAGCCCCGCCGCGGCATCCATGCAGCCCCGACGGCCAGCCTGTCTCGACCTCGACCTTCCACCCTTTCAAAGCTGTGGGCAGACGGGGAGCCACTGTGGAGGAACCCAGGCTCAGAACCTGGACTCCCCGCTTCTAGTCCGCTCTGCCCTCCACAGCCCCAGTCCTGCTCTCCTCATGGGTGAGAGCCTGGGCTGTGGAAATGAAAATAAATCTAGATTGGAATTCCAGCACACCACCCCCCCCAACTTTCTAGTTGTGTGACTTTCGGCAAGTTGCTTCACTTTTCTGAGCCTCAGTTTCCTCATCTTTCAAATGGGCATCATAAGCCCTGCCTCTCAAGCTGTTTGAGAGATTAAATAAGATGGTTTACCTAAGAGCATTTCATCCAGCTCCTGGTTGGCCATGTAGTCTTGGACAAGAAGCATGCGACTGAATCCTAGTCCTCTGGGAACATGGGGTGTTGGCACGTCCCCAGCTGGTGCAAACAGTCTGCGGAACAGAGCACGGTCCACAAGTGTTCTTTCTCTGATTTTAACTCGTGAGTGCTTCTCAGGCAGCGCTAGTGGTGAAGAACGCGCCTGCCAGCGCAGGAGATGTAAGAGTCTGGAGTTTGATCCCTGGATTGGGAAGATCTCCTGGAGCAGGAAATGGCAACCTGCTCCAGTATTCTTGCCTGGAGCATCCCATGGACAGAGGTGCCTGGTGGCCTACAGTCCATAGCCTCGCAAAGAGTCAGACACAACTGAGTGACTTAGCACGCACGTGAGTGCTCACCCCTGTAGGAGATAAGAGACTATTGTGTCTTCAAAGAGGTCGCCGGTCAAGAGGCTCTTCAGAGAACTCGGCTGTTGGAAGCGTCCCAGAACCTGCAACATCACTTTAGACACGCTCAGCGGAGGCACATTCATCCTCTGAGGGTGGGTCTGGTGTTTGGAATTAGCAAGGAATCTTTTGGACTCAAGGCTGCTGACTTTGGGTGGAGATTTGAACTGGGAAATGCTGACAAGGGAAAACTAGAATTAAAATGCAGCGGGTGGGGGAAGGGTGGAGGGTGGAGAAAGAATTTCTATCAGGGAGGGCTGTGGATCTAATTTAAGCAGTTTTAAAATAAATGTGTGGAGCATGGTTCTATGATGGGTCAGGAAGAGATGCTTGGGTTATGCAGGCCTTTTAGGGGGCTGACCTTGAGCAGAGGATGACGCCCCCCCTAGAAGTAACTGTCCCCTGATATTTGAGTAAGATCCTTTCATTTGCAGGTACAGAGCCCTGCAAGAGTGTGCTTAAGCAAAAAAGGAACATATATTTTGAGAATTCAGGGGTGTCTTAGAAACCCAGAGAGCCTGGCCTTATGGGAGCTGAGACCAGAAACTGGAGAGGGGCTGCGAACCCAGGTAGCATCGCCTGTCTCTGCTCCCACGGTCTCTCTCTGTTTTGAGACTGTGGTGAAATATTTGTAACATGGGGCTTCCCAAGAGGCTCAGTGGTGAAGAATCTCCCAGGAGGCTCAAGGGGGAAGAATTTGCCTGCGGATGCAGGAGCTGCAGAAGACGTGGATTCAGTCCCTGGGTCGGGAAGATCCCCTGGAGAAGAAAATGGCAACCCACTCCAGTGATCTTCCTGGGATAATCCCTGGACAGGGGAGCCTGGCGGAGTCCGTGGGGTCACGAAGTGTCGCAGACGACTGAGCAGCTGAACGTGCCCGCGAGCACGGCTGACATCAAGCCTGGTTTTGTCACCGTTTTGAAGTGCACAGATTAATGGCCTCAGGTGCGCTTACAGCGTCGTGTGGCTGCTGCCACCGTCCACCTGCATAATGCTTTTCATCACCCTTGACGCGAGCCCGGCGCCCGTGAAGAGCAGCTCTCCGCCCTCCCCATCCCCCGGAGATCGCCGTTCTACCTTCTGTGAATGTGCCTGCTCCCAGTCCTTCATGGACGTGGCCCTGTGATGATATGACCCTTTGTGTCTGGCTCATTTCACTTAGCGCAGCGTTACTGAAGCTCATCTGCTTTGTAGGGGTGGCAGAATCTCACTCCTTTTCAAGGCTGGATGCGTGCCATTCTATGGACGGGCCACATTTGGCTGTTCATCCACCTGTGGGCATCTGGTGGTCTTGGCTTTCTGGCAGTCGAGAATAGCACCCAGAGCATTGTATCGTCTCTGCTCCCCCTCTGCGTCTAGGACTGGGTTTCTCAGCGTCGCTGGGCGCGTGGCAGAGGGTGGCCACCCTGCAGCATGTGAGTTGAAAGTGGTCGGTTCTGGCCTCCAGTAGAAACCCGGTTCCAAATTTCCAAAGCAGCGACTGTGAGCGTTAGGTGTGCGCGCCGTGGGGTTTCGTGGTGACAGTGTGGAATCCATCCTTGGGAGCGGGGAGTGGTTCTGAGAAAGGAAATGGGAGTTGTTGGGGACTGGGCCAGAACACCCACAGGTGGAAATGTTCCCACTTTGATGAACCTATCTGGAATTTAAAAGTCAGGAGACTCAGAGAGGTGCTGCGGTGATTTCTGCATGCGCGTGTGCTGAGGGTCAGCCGCTTACTGTCTCTGGGGGTCTCTGTGAGTCACCCTGGACACTGGCTAGGCTGCCAGCTTTACCTGGCCTGGGGACCTGCTTGCCTTGGAGGCCAGTTGGCTGCAGGTGTGGGAGGAGGGAGTCTCACCCAGCTCCTCTGGGGCCGGTGGTCCCGGATCCAGCCCTGATTCCACTCTAGCACCCTTACTCTCCCTTCAGCCCCTCAGTAGAGTGACTTGTACCTTTTCCAACGTCTGTATTGAGAAGAGGAGCCACTGACTAATTGACGTGGGGCACGTGTCTTGAAGGGTGGCTCAGCAAAGAACCCGCCTGCAGTGCAGGAGACCCGGGTTTGATCCCTCGGTCGGGAAGGTCCCCTGGAGGAGGGCGTGGCGACCTGCTCCACTATTCCTGCCTGGAGAATCCCATGGACGGAGGAGCCTGGTGGGCTGCGGCCCATGGGGTCACAAAGAGTTGGACACGCCTGCAGTGACTGAGCACGCACTCGCACACATCTCTTGACTCNTCGGGAAGGTCCCCTGGAGGAGGGCGTGGCGACCTGCTCCACTATTCCTGCCTGGAGAATCCCATGGACGGAGGAGCCTGGTGGGCTGCGGCCCATGGGGTCACAAAGAGTTGGACA
This sequence comes from Neotragus moschatus, assembly GCA_006410615.1. Lineage (NCBI taxonomy): Eukaryota > Metazoa > Chordata > Mammalia > Artiodactyla > Bovidae > Neotragus > Neotragus moschatus. Next base: position 249,676 of record SJYA01000219.1, read on the forward strand.
CGCCTGCAGTGACTGAGCACGCACTCGCACACATCTCTTGACTCTGTGCAACCTCAGCTTCCTAGTGGTACAGTGGCTAATAACCCCTGTCTGTTTTCTTTAGCTGTTGCTGCAGGCGTCACATGAAACTGATGGGTACAGAGCAGGGGTGCTCCACGCGGCACTTGGTTCCCCGGGGGCACCTGGCAACATCTGGAGACACTTCTGGCTGACGCACCTGGGCGGAGTGGGTGCCACGGGCCTCAGAGGGGCTGCTGAACATTCTGCAGAGCACAGGACGGCCCCACAACAGGAGGTAGCGGGCCCAACGTGTCCGCCTCGGCACGGCTGAGAAACGCTGCTCTAGACTGCAGAGACCCGTGTCTGCAGTGAGCCTTTTAAAGCATTTGCTTACTCATGTATTAGGCCGCGCTGGGTCTTAGCTGTGGCACCCAGAGCTCTAGCTGTGGCATACACAGACTTGGCTTCCCTGGTGGCTCAGATGGTTAAGAGTCCACTGCAGTGCAGGAGACCCGGGATCGACCCCTGGGTCGGGAAGACCCCCTGGAGAAGGGCATGCAACCCGCTCCAGTACTCTTGCCTGGAGAATCCCATGGACAGAGGAACCTGGCGGCTACACCCCACGGGTGTGCACAGAGCTGGACACGACTGAGTGGCTAACACTTTCACTCGCATTTCACACTCTTCGTTGCGGCCTGTGGGATCCTGACTGGGGATGGAACCCGGGCACCCTACCTTGGGAGCACNGGGGGACCGCCCTCCCCCATCCTTCCTGCTCTCAGGGACAGAGGCGGCCCTTGTTCCAAGGGGACAGGAGAGGAGGGGCTCTCCTGAGCCTTCCGAGCCTGCCCTGCAGGGAGCCCGATCCCGCCTCCGGGCCTGGCTCAGCCCCTGCAGGGAGCTGGGAGGGGGCCGTGGGGTTGGGCTGCCTTCAGCCTACTTCCTGCTTCCCCACCTTTCAAATCCTCTGCTTCTCCTCCTGAGCAGTGTCGCCATGACATCTGATAAGCAGCCCTCCCTTCTATCCGATAAGAGGGGTTCCAAGGCCCCGGCTTGTTTGAGACCGCTAGGGTTGGGGCGGGCGCCCCAGGCTGGGAGGCCCTCCACTCGTCAGGCCTGGAGCCGCCTTGAGCAAAGCCTTTACCGTCTCTGGGCCTCGGTTTCCCCTTTGGTGAAAGGAGGGGTTTGGCTTGGAACATCCCGCAGGGCCATGCCAGCCGGATAGGCTCTCACTTGCTTGAACGGGGGCCCTGAGGGGCCGTCTGAGATTCCTGCCAGCTCTCCCCAGGACCTGTGCGGTCCAGGGAGCATGTGGACATGGGGATTGTTCGCTTCTGATAGAAGGAGGACCCGAATGCCTGTGCACGCTCTAAGTCGCTCAGTCGCTCACTCTTTGCAATTCCCTGGATTCAGCACGCCAGGCTTCCCTGTCCTCCACTATCTCCTGGAGCCTGCTCAAACCCATGTCCATTGCGTCGGTGATGCCGTCCAGCCATCTCATCCTCTGCCACCCCCTTCTCCTCCTGCCCCCAGTCCCTCCCAGCATCAGGGTCTTTCCCAGTGAGTGGGCTCTTGGCATCAGGTGGGTTATATGTGTACACGCAGCTGATCCGCTTTCTGAGCAGCAGGTTGGCTCTATGTGTACTCACAGCTGGTCCGCTTCACGTGCAGCAGGTTGGCTGTATGTGTACACGCAGCTGATCTGCTTTCTGTGCAGCAGGTTGGCTCTATGTGTACACGCAGCTGATCCGCTTCACGTGCAGCAGAAACTAACCCGCAGTGTGAAGCCGTGACGTGCTGCGCTGCTTCGCTCAGTCCTGTCCGACTCCTTGTGGCCCCGTGGACTGCAGCCCACCAGGCTCTCTGTCCATGGGACTCTCCAGGCAGGAGTACTGGGGTGAGTTGGCATCTCCTCCTCCAGGGGGTCTTCCCGACTCAGGGGTCGAACCTGCATTTCTTGGGTCTCTGGCATCGGCAGGCGCTCTTTACCACTAGCACAACCTCGGAAGCCCGCCGAGGACCGGAGTGCACTCCGTCAAAACCCTCTCCCACTCTGTCCCGCTGGATCTCTGGAATAAACCCAGGGTACCAATGTTTGTCTGACCACAGGAGAGAGGCTGCCTGAGGCTCTTCCCATCTTGTTGTTTGTAGACAAAGCCTGTCCTTTGGGGTGAGAAATTTGGTTCAAATCCTAGCTCCGTCCCTCCTGACGGTGTGACCTGGGGCGAGCTGCACCGTCTGGGTTGTCACATCTGAAGAGAAAGACGATAACACTGACCTCACAGAGACCTTGCGAGGGCTGTGAGCCCTCCCAGGCGGAGCACTTGACCTGTGAAGAGCAGATGCTCACTGAAGGGCGCACCTGTTCCTGGCACCACAGCCGTCCGGCCCCTCGTGGCTCCAGGATGGCAGGACGCCTCAGGGCGCTTCCGGGATCTTGATGCCACATTCCCTGCGGACGAGCAGGTGTCTCCAGGTGTGGCAGCGTGATAAGGCCCTCGTTCTGGTCTTCCTCTTCCTCCTTTTTTTTGTATTTGTTATGGGAGTAGAATCGTTTTGTGGCCTTTTCATAATGTTCATGGTGTTCTCACAGCAAGAACATTGGAGTGATTTGCCATTTCCACCTCCAGTAGACCACGTTTTGTCAGAACTCTTCACTATGACCAGTCTGTCCATGCACAGCATGGCTCACAGCTTCGTTGAGTTACGCAAGCCCCTTCACTACGATAGAGCTGTGATCCCTGAAGGGGTCATGAAAGGTAAGAGAAGCTATGGCAAACCTTGAGAGTGTATTAAAAAGCAGAAACCTCACTTTGCCGAAGGAGGTCCGTATAGTCAAAGCTACGTTTTTTTCCAGTAGTCACATATGGATGTGAGAATTGGATCATAAAGAAGGCTGAGCACCAAAGAACTGATGCTTTTGAATTGTAGTGTTGGTGAAGACTCTTGAGAGTCCCTTGGGCTGCAAGGAGATCATAACAGTCCATCCTAAAGGAGATCAGTCCTGGGTGTTCATCGGAAGGACTGATGCTGAAGCGGAAGCTCCAGTACTTTGGCACTTGATGCGAAGAGCCAACTCATTGGAAAAGACCCTGATGCTGGGAAAGACTGAAGGCAGGAGGAGAAGGGGGCGACAGAGGATGAGATGGCTGGGTGGCATCACCGACCCGATGGACATGAGTTTGAGCAGGCTCCAGGAGATGGTGGAGGACAGAGAAGCCTGGCGTGCTGAATCCANAAAAGACCCTGATGCTGGGAAAGACTGAAGGCAGGAGGAGAAGGGGGCGACAGAGGATGAGATGGCTGGGTGGCATCACCGACCCGATGGACATGAGTTTGAGCAGGCTCCAGGAGATGGTGGAGGACAGAGAAGCCTGGCGTGCTGAATCCAGGGAGTTGCAAGGAGTCTGACATGACTGAGCGACTGAGCACCCACGTAACTGTTACGACGCTGTGCTCGCTTCTGCTGTGTGACGGTGTGAGTCAGCCACGCGCACGCACGTGACCCCTCCCTCCCTCCCTGCGCTAGCTCCTCACAGAGCACCAAGCTGAGCTCCCGGGGCTTACAGCAGCTCCCACCAGCTGTCTACTTCACACACGGTCAAGGCCGCTTTCCAGCTCATCCCCCCTCCCCTTCCCCGTCGTGTTCCTCTTCCTCTTTCTTAAAGCTGCTCTGGAAACTACAAAACTGCGTAATAGCGGGGACGGGGCAGCCTGCTGCACAACGACCTCACCCCCACGTGCGGCTGACTCAAAAGACTGATCAGAATTCACACGGTACGCGGATCTGTGGGTCAGGGTGAGATCTCAGTTAACTAGAGAGCAAGCCACCTACAGCTCAAGGCTCCAGGAGGGGGCTCCTGAATTCTGAAGACAGCACCGGGGCAAGGGTTGGGGCCGTCTTTGCTCAGACCCCAGGGTCTGGCCCAGCTCTGTTCCTCGGCTCAGCCCTGGAGCCCCAGGGTGGGCAGCCTACTGCAGAGGGCGCACTGCGAGGTGGTCCCTGATTCAGAGACACAGGCTTGGGGATGGAGCAGATGGAATTTCCTGGCCATTGGCGGCTTCTGGGAAAGGGGGAATGTGCCTGATCAGATAGTCGCTCAGTCGTGTCCGACTCTTTGCAACCCCATGGACTACAGCATGCCAGGTTTCCCTGCTGTTATCTCAAAACTCATTACCGAAAAGACATTTTTTTTCCCTTCCCCTAAAGATCAGCATATTCTTCTCCTGTTTTCCTGGAATCCTGGCTAGGGGATTTTCCAGTTAGCAGGAAAACCACATCCACCTTCCTCCTGCTTCACTGAGGGGGTGAGCGGCTGGAAGTGGGAGAATGATTGTCCTCCCGCTCTTCTCCTCTAGTGCATCAGCTGTATCCATCCCTCCCTCGTCCATCCCTCCATCCATCCCTCCCTCCATCTCTCCCTCCATCCCTCCATCCACCCATCCATTCATCCATCCCTCCATCCATCGCTCCATCCATCCTTCCCTCCATCCCTCCCTCTATCCATCCCTCCATCCATCCCTCCCTCCATCCATCCCTCCATCCATCCCTCCATCCATCCCTCCCTCCACCTATCCATTCATCCATCCCTCCATCCATCGCTCCATCCATCCTTCCCTCCATCCCTCCCTCTATCCATCCCTCCATCCATCCCTCCCTCCATCCATCCCTCCATCCATCCCTCCATCCATCCCTCCCTCCACCTATCCATTCATCCATCCCTCCATCCATCGCTCCATCCATCCTTCCCTCCATCCCTCCCTCTATCCATCCCTCCATCCATCCCTCCCTCCATCCATCCCTCCATCCATCCCTCCATCCATCCCTCCCTCCACCTATCCATTCATCCATCCCTCCATCCATCGCTCCATCCATCCTTCCCTCCATCCCTCCCTCTATCCATCCCTCCATCCATCCCTCCCTCCATCCATCCCTCCATCCATCCCTCCATCCATCCCTCCCTCCACCTATCCATTCATCCATCCCTCCATCCATCGCTCCATCCATCCTTCCCTCCATCCCTCCCTCTATCCATCCCTCCATCCATCCCTCCCTCCATCCATCCCTCCATCCATCCCTCCATCCATCCCTCCCTCCACCTATCCATTCATCCATCCCTCCATCCATCGCTCCATCCATCCTTCCCTCCATCCCTCCCTCTATCCATCCCTCCATCCATCCCTCCCTCCATCCATCCCTCCATCCATCCCTCCATCCATCCCTCCCTCCACCTATCCATTCATCCATCCCTCCATCCATCGCTCCATCCATCCTTCCCTCCATCCCTCCCTCTATCCATCCCTCCATCCATCCCTCCCTCCATCCATCCCTCCATCCATCCCTCCATCCATCCCTCCCTCCACCTATCCATTCATCCATCCCTCCATCCATCGCTCCATCCATCCTTCCCTCCATCCCTCCCTCTATCCATCCCTCCCTCCATCTCTCCCTCCATCCCTCCATCCACCCATCCATTCATCCATCCCTCCATCCATCCCTCCATCCATCCTTCCCTCCATCCCTCCCTCTATCCATCCCTCCATCCATCCCTCCCTCCATCCATCCCTCCATCCACCCATCCATTCCCCCATCCCTCCATCCATCCTTCCCTCCATCCCTCCATCCCTCCCTCCATCCATCCCTCTATCCATCCCTCCCTCCATCCATCCCTCCATCCATCCATCCCTCCATCCATCCCTCCATCCATCCAAAGACTGCTTACTGAGCATCTCTCTGTGCTGGACACTGCATTCTGGAGATACCAATATGGAAAACAGACATCCTACCCTTAGGGAGAGGGTGGTACGGCAGGTGTGACAGATGGTTTAGGGAATTCAGTACCTGGGGAGCTATGGCTTTATCTGTTTATCAGCTTCCTTATCTGCTGCATGGGATGATGGTACTACCTCCTGGTATTACTGTGGCGCTCTGATGAGATGACACACGCCAAGAGCTGGCCCAGTGCCTGGCTCGGAGTAAGATGCTCAGTAAGCGTTAACCGTGGGAACGACGCTCATGAGCGTGATGGAGGGAATGATGACTAAGCTCACGGGAAACAGTGCCTGGCACTCACGTGAGCAACCGTGCACATCCGTGAGCTGTTCTGGGCAGGCTGGCTTTCCTTGGTGGCAGCAGCAAGGAACAGGGGAAGGTAAGCAAGGGCAGGACCCAAGCCAGCTTCTCAGGGCGGGGCGGCCCATGAGTTAGTCATCTCAACAAAGGAGCCACAGACGCGGCCATGCCATCCGGTGGCGGGGGCTGGCGGGTGGGTCTGAGGGCTTCTCCAGGAGCTTGAGACAGTGCAGTTGCCTGTCTGGTTGGTCCAGTTAGGAGCTGCTTGTGAAGCACCGTAGGGTGAAATCAGCCATGAGACCAGGAGCTGGAGACTGCCTCTGCAGGGCTGGGGCAGACTGTCTGGAAAGCTCCCAGAGGCTGAAAGGGGGCCAGGCAGCCAGGGCAGCAGAGGCGGAGACGAACCCCAGCACTGAGGGCTCGGGGGGGTGTGTGTGCTGTGGATGCCGTCCCAGGGAGGGCAGCCAGAGATGGTCAGGGGGTCCCGGGGGTCCCCACGGGGATGACGGGGTCTGAAGATGGCAGTCTTACTCACTGCTGTGCCCCCAGCTCCCGGAACAGAGGCAGGAGGATCTTAGGCACCTACCTGGGGAGCAGAGCCGAATGCACGCTGTATGATCAGGCCACCCAGGATGGCTGCTGTCTGGCTCTCTGAACATCCCTGGCTTGACCCGTCCCTGCTTCTCCTACCCCTAGTCACATGGCTGACTTTCGGCCCAGTTAGTGGCTGTCCTAATCTTCAGATCAGAACGTCTCCACCATCGCTGAACAAAGAAACTGAGGCTCAGAAAGGGGAAATGCCTCTGGCAAAGGGGCGTGAGAGGCGTGATCCTCTGCTGGTTTCTGGGTCACCTGTGAGCCATCCTGACATCAGTTCCCCACTAACTAGGAACCTTTCCCTCCCAATCCCCGAGCGAGACTGCAGCAGGAACTGCCTGCCGTCAGCCACACACGGCGGGGTGCTGCTCCAGGATCCTGCTTCAGACGTCTGAGATCGCCCGTCTATTAAGCCATTACTGTTTGTCACTGACTCTGGGCTCTTTCTCTGGTCTTGAGGCTGGACTGGCACAGGGCTTGCCAGCCTGTGGGGTGCAGCCCAACACGCGCCACGACTCTGTTGGATGGTCTGGTTTAACCCAAGCGGGTTTGCCCATACGCAGCAGTGGTCCTGGAATCCATAGAAGTGGGTCAAACCCCAGCACCCTACTTACCAGTTCTGTGGAGCTGTGAACAAGGCATTCCCCTTTCTGAGCCTCAGTTTCTTCATCAGCAAGACAAGAATTGCAGTATCAGCCTTGAGGGTTGCTGGGTAGACAGGAGATGGTGAAGGGATTTAGAAGTGACGGCTGTTGTCATCTTCCATGCATCTGAGGTGACATCCAGAGCTGTGTTAGGACCTTGGGACTGGGCTGGGGGGGATGGAGTGTCTGCCAAACCCCGCGTTATGACGTCTTGGGGAGGTGTGGTAGCTGGAGTCCGATGGACCCAGAAGCCATCGCTCGCTTGCTGTGTGACCTTGGGTGGCTTGCCTACCTTACTGTGCCTAAGTTCCTCACGTGAAAAAAGGGGACCTTGAAAGCAGCTATTCTAGAGCGTTCTTGCAAGAGTAAATGGGATCATACGTGAAACGCACGGGGCCTGGCATAGCTTGGTAAAGGGGGATTTCCTGCTCTGTAAAGGCCACCTCATGCGAAGAGTTGACTCATTGGAAAAGACTCTGATGCTGGGAGGGATTGGGGGCAGGAGGAGAAGGGGACGACCGAGGATGAGATGGCTGGATGGCATCACTGACTGGATGGGCGTGAGTCTGAGTAAAGTCTGGGAGTTGGTGATGGACAGGGAGGCCTGGCGGGTTGCGATTCACGGGGTCACAGAGTTGGACACGACTGAGTGACTGAACTGAACTGATATACTCTGATCCATGTTGTGCTAGGCCTGGGGGTTAGGATGACTCTGTGCACAACTCTTAAGACAAGCTCTATGGGGTTTATGTTCTCGTGTGGAGATGGACAATAAACAAGAGACCCCAACAATGAGGAAGATGATTTCAGCGAGCGCGGACTGGTGTGGCCTGTCTCGCTCGACTGCGGAGGCCTGTTATCTGTGTCTCCTCCTTGTTGAGGGGGCAGGGCCAGTGGTCTTTCTGGTTCCTTGTTTCCTTTCTAGCCCCTAAGACTGGTGCCTGCCAAACAGGGAGTAGTTAAAAGAAAAAAATGGTGTGTTTTTTTTTTTTCTAGTGGTTTGAATGAGTAAAGACAGCCCAACACAGACTCCAGCCTGCATAACACCTGTGCCCTTTGGAGGCTGCAAAACTCATCCTTATCAACCCAAGTAATTGCTGATAAGCCTGAGCGTGAATTTCTTTGCAAATAGGGAGGTAGCAGGGCAGTGCTTAACTGCAACAGGGATCATCTTAATTAATGGCCTGATGGCTGTAATTAATTGCATCCTATCCGGAGGCGTCTTTGTATTTCTGAGGGGTGTAACTAGTGTTTGGCAGCTTTGGGAGCTGGAAGGGAGCAGTGTGCTAGGATCTCGGGTCTACCACCTCCTTGCTGGGTGGGCTTTGCCAAGTCACAGCTCTAGGCCACGGTTTTCTCATCAGGAAAATGGAGCCACCTGGCAGGCTGGAGGCTAAGCTCAGGGCCCTCGCTGCCTGCTGCTGCCAGTGTTCTGGTCCTGAGGCTGCTACCAGAAACGTGTGCAGGGCTGGTGGGGGCCCTCAGGAGGCCCCTCTGCGGCTGAGGCTGGAAGGGGGCCATCGCAGGTCTGCCTTTTCGTCTGGGGCCAACCCAGGCATCCTCACCCCTCGGGGGAGAGCCCGGGCAGACTCCTGGAAGGAGGAGAAGCAAGAATGGGCGCGCGAGCCCGCCTGGGAGGCCTGGGAGGGCAGGGCGCGCGGTGGGCGGTGAAGGAGTGGGGGCCGCGTGTGGCCCGGGGCTCTCTGCGGGCGGCCGGGAGGGATGCAGGCCGCGCGCCCGCGGGGAGCTCCGGCGCGCCACGGGCGCCCGGCCCGCAGGGGTTAAGCGGTGACCTCAGCCGCGGCCGCGCTGGGGCCGGGGCGGCGCCGAGCGCGGGGCGGCGGCGGGAGCCGGGCGGCGTGACCTCGCGGCGGCCAGCGGCGGCCGGCGGCGGCGCGGG
>SJYA01000219.1:268353-294090 GCA_006410615.1 Neotragus moschatus
GATGATGGGGGGCAGGGTGATGGGGTGGGGTGGGGGGGCGGGGTGGGTGAGAGGGGGTGCATGTGGGCAGAATCTGTCAGCCCGAGGCGGTCAGGGGGGCTCTCTGAGGGGAGGCATTTAAGCTCAGTCTTTTAAAAAAATGTTTTATTTTCAAAAGTTTTGGGCCACACCACGTGACAGGTGGGATGCTAGTCCCCTGGTCAGGGATGGAACCGTGCCCCTTGCATTGGGAGTTTGGAGTCTTAACCACTGGACCCCTGGGAAGTCCCCAAGCTGAGTCTTGAGTGACAAGGGGACCCCTCCCCCTGCACAGAGCAGAGAGGGGTGTTCCAGGCAGGGGCACAGCAGATGCAAAGGCCCCGAGGCCAGAATGATCAGCTAGTTTGCAGCAGGCGAGGGGAGGGAGCAGTGTGAGAGGCCGTGGAGGGCCGTTCGGATCACAGACCATGGCAGGAGGTTGGGATGGTTAATCCAGGTGCAACAGGAAGCCGTTGGCAGTTTCCCTTTAGTTACCTGTGAATACTTTATTAATGAAATATGATCCCCAAGATTTCAGCTATTAACAGCGCTAGAAAGACTTTTACTTTTTTTCAGATAATTTATTCAGAAATAAACTGAGTGCCTATGATAGGGAAGCACTGGGGTGGATGCTGGGGGATGAGGGCCTCACGCACGGATGGGGAAGGGGAAGCCCTGCCTGCAGGTGGCCGTGTGCCCCCACGGCCCTCCAGCCCTCCACGGCCTGCTGGAGCCTTGTGGGCTCCGACGTACCTCGGGGAAGGGTCCTCTGGCTGCAGGAGGAGAACCGGCCTGGGGGCCGGGTGGGACTCAGGCCCAGGAGAAGCGTGAGCGTGGCTGGAGTGTGAGTGGAGGCCACAGGGCTGGAGAGAAGTCGTTGCATTCAGGTTGCTTACCAGAAAAAAGTCAGCTGGAATTTCTGGTGGCTTGGTCATGGGGTGGTCACCGCTTCCCTGGTGGCTCAGACAGTAAAGCATCTGCCTACAATGCGAGAGACCTGGGTTCGATCCCTGGGTCGGGAAGATCTCCTGAAGAAGGAAATGACAACCCACTCCAGTATTCCTGCCTGGAAAATCCCATGGATGGAGGATCCTGGTAGGCTATAGTTCATGGGGTTGCAAAGAGTTGGACACAACTGAGCGACTTCATTTTCCTTGGTCATGAGGTGAGGGAAAGAGAGGAATCAAGAGGAGTCAAAACTTCTAGAATCTTCTTTTGAGTGTCTAGGTGGGTGGTGATGAGATTAAAAAAAGGTGGTTCAGAGGAGGCTGGAAGCATAACTTTGGAGAATACAAGAATCCAATTGGGTTCAGATTTGAGAAACTGGCTGAGAAGTCCAGGCGCGACGTGGGGGCCCCGTGGTTGGGTGCCATTAGCATAGAGATGGTGCAGGCGGGGCCACTCGGGGGTCAGGGGGTCCTGGAGGCCGCGAGGAGGCGGCTGGGCACTCCGGGAAGGGAGAGTGGGGTGTCCGGGAAGCCGGCACTATGCCGGGGACTGCCGCAGCGCAGAGCTGGTGGTCGCCAGGGCTCCAGGCTGTTCAGAGTGCGAGTCAGACCAAATGAAGCACAGAGGCGGTGTGGGCCTCTGTTGCAAGAGCACCTTTGGAGACTGATGGGGCTGGAGTCTGAAGTGGGAGTGGCTGAGGGGCCAGGAGGGGACCAAGCGTCGTCAAGATGCTGGCCAAGCAAAGAGGGGTTGCAAAGAGATGTCCCGGGGGAGGGAGGTGGGGAGACCCAAGGGACTGGTTGGTGCTGGGGCCAGGCCTGCTTCAAGAGGGGACAAAAACAAAACGAGTTGTTTTTTAACTTTCTGGCTTCACCCTGAAGCACGTGGGACCTTAGTTCTCTGACCAGGTATCAAACCTGAAGGTGCAGTCTTAATCATTGGACTGCCGAGGACGTCCCCAGGAGCCTGTTCTTTAGGTAGACAAGAGAGGGTGGTCCCCGGTGTGACGAAGTAAGGGTGGTGGGCTGAGGCACTGGGCCCTTGATGGGAGTTCAGTTCAGTCACTCAGTTGTGTCCGACACTTTGCAACCCCATGGACTGCAGCATACCATGCCTCTCTGTTTATCACCAACTTCCGGAGTCCACCCAAACTCATGTCCATTGAGTCGGTGATGCCATCCAACCATCTCATTCTCTGTTGTCCCCTTCTCCTCCTTCTCCCAATCTTTTCCAGCATCAGGGTCTTTTCAAATGGGTCAGTCCTTCCCATCAGGTGGCCAGTGTATTGGAGCTTCAGCTTCAACATCAGTCCTTCCAATGAATATTTGGGACTGATCTCCTTTAGGATGGACTGGTTGGATCTCCTTACAGTCCAAGGGACTCTCAAGAGTCTTCTCCAACACACAGTTCAAAAGCATCAGTTCTTTGCTGCTCAGCTTCCTTTATAGTCCAGCTCTCACATCCACACATGACTATTGGGAAAACCACAGCTTTGACTAGACGGACCTTTGTTGGCAAAGTAATGTCTCTGCTTTTTAATACGTTGTCTAGGTTGGTCATAGCTTTTCTTCCAAGGAGCAAGCATCTTTTAATTTCATGGTTGCAGTAGCCATCTGCAGTGATTTTGGAGCCCAAGGAAAGAAAGTCTCTCACTGTTTCCATTGTTTCCCCATCTATTTCCCATGAAGTGATGGGACCGGATGCCGTGATCTTAGTTTTCTGAATGTTGAGTTTTAAGTCANTGTCTTTTAATTTCATGGCTGCAGTGACCATCTGCAGTGATTTTGGAGCCCAAGGAAAGAAAGTCTCTCACTGTTTCCATTGTTTCCCCATCTATTTCCCATGAAGTGATGGGACCGGATGCCGTGATCTTAGTTTTCTGAATGTTGAGTTTTAAGTCAGCTTTTTCACTCTCCTCTTTTACTTTCATCAAGAGGTTCTTTAGTTCTTTGCTTTCTGCCATAAGGATGGTATCATCTGCATATCTGAGGTTATTGATATTTTTCTAGGCGGTCTTGATTCCAGCTTGTGCTTCTTCCAGCCCAGCGTTTTTCATGATATACTCTGCATAGAAGTTAAATAAGCAGGGTGACAATATACAGCCTTGACATACTCCTTTCCGTATTTGGAACCCGTCTGTTGTTCCATGTCTAGTTGTAACTGTTGCTTCCTGACCTGCATACAGATTTCTCAGGAGGCAGGTCAGGNTCATGATATACTCTGCATAGAAGTTAAATAAGCAGGGTGACAATATACAGCCTTGACATACTCCTTTCCGTATTTGGAACCCGTCTGTTGTTCCATGTCTAGTTGTAACTGTTGCTTCCTGACCTGCATACAGATTTCTCAGGAGGCAGGTCAGGTGGTCTGGCGTTCCCGTCTCTTTCAGAAGTCACAGTTTTCCATCGCAGCTCCTTGATAGGACCAGGGGTGCTTTTAGGAAATGGGAGAAGATGGGGTAGATTTGGATTGTACAGAAGGGAGGTTGGAGACAGTCCCAACTGACAGCCTCATGTTTCTCAGTAAAACCTTGAGCGGAGGGTAGTGAGGCCAGGGGCCACCAGGACTGTGCGGGTGAGCATGGGGAGGGTGCGGACCGCCCGGAGAGGTCATTCTGTAGCCCTTGAAGGAACGGGCAGAGATGCCTGGGTCCCCACAGTGGCGCAAGCAGCCTCTGACCCCTGTTGTGTGGCGAGAAGGGAGCAGAGAGGTCGGTGGCTGGTCTGAGATGGCTCAGTGGGGCTGAGCCCCGTTCCCTGACTCCATGGTGTCCATGTTCTCCAGGGCACCGGGCGGCTGGGTCGCGGGACGTGGGTGGCAGATGTGGGCAGTGTCTGAGTTGGTCGGGAGGGTGGTGTCCAGGGGCTCAGAGGACCCTGCGGTGGAAGCTCAGCGCCCTGTCACGCCCACCTCCCGCTTGCGTTCCCCAGAGGTCAAGTTCAAGGAGCCCCCTTTTCCTGCCAGACACTGAACTCCGCCCCTGGGGGGGATTGACTCCCCAGGCCCTCACTGTGGGTGAGCTGTGGGTGCTGTAGAGGTGAGGTGCCCCCCGGCAGGGGGTGAGGGCACGCGGCCAGCGAGCCGGCCACCTTCTCCAGGGCTGCCCAGCTTGCAGAGGAGGATGCCGGAGCTCAGAATCCAGGATCGGCTACCTTGTTGTCATTTGCTTGTCCTCACGTTCCTCCTCGCCTGGTGCATTTGTGTCGGACGCTTACCGGGAGCCGGGTGCTGGGCTCGCAGCTAGAGATGAGCGAGGTATGGTGACTACATGTCTGGGGCGGGTGTGCGTGTGGGGGGCGGGTGTGGGGACAGGAAGGTAACTGACGCGCCTGACCCGGTAGAGGAGCTCAGGGAACTACCCCGAGGTTGGGGGAGGCTGGGCGGAGCAGGGAGTTGGTGCAGGGAGAGGAGGTGGCCTTCGTGTGGTGTGTGCAGGGGCTGGGAGAGGGCACTGTACCACCCCGCCTGGCAGAGGAGGTGTGGCCCGGGGCTCCGCCTGAGAACCCGCCTTCTCACTAGGAGCTCACAGTTCAAGAGTTTCATTCTGGGGAGGGACATGATCAGTGTGCTCAGGACTTTTTGTCCTGGGTGGAGACTGCGTTGGAAGGGACAGGCGGGTCAGGAGGCCTTAGAGCTGTCGCGGGCTCTCTGACTCCTGGGTCATTGTTCGAACTCTGCTCACTTCCCTTGACTAAAGAGGTTCCTGAGACCCAGAGAGGTTAAGCAACTTGCCTGAGGCCACACAGCATGGCAGGGGACCCAGGCAGTGGTTCCTCAAGTGAAACAGCCAGTCTCAAGGGTGGAAGCAGGTGGTGAGTAACTCGCAGAGAGGGGCTCGCCGGAGCGCCGTGGACCATCACTGTCCGCAGGCCCCCTCGTGCCTTTAAGTGTTGCCCTTTGGCGTCTCAGAGGACGGGTGGTGCCCCTGGGGGGCCGGGGGAGGAGCTGGGTCATTGCTGGGAGCTGGGAGCCTGCTTTCCCAGTAGCCGGAGCCGTGTTTAAGCAGTTTCCTGGGGCACTGGCTTCCTCCCCAGTGAGTGATTGGAAGACTCTGGGGCTGGGCCAGGTCATGTGAGGCCTGCAGGAGCGGGCGGTCTCAGGGTGGAGGCGGGTGGGGGCCCGGCTGTGTATTACTGATGTCAGGAAGAGGCCTCCTCCTGGGGGTGGGGAGACATGGGGAGGAGGTCCCAGGGCCGGGTCACTTGGGGCGGCTGTCTCGGCTCTCTGGAGTCTTGCTTTACCCCACCTGCGAGGCAGGGACGACACTAAACGTGCTTCCAAGGCAGTGAAAACCGTAAGCAGTGTTTGCTGAACGTGCCAGGCGGCACGCACTGTCTTCTTTGGGTTCTCTGTGGCAATCTTTTTAGGTTTGTAGGGTTATTATCTCCATTTTACAGATAAGGCAGCTGAAGATCAGAGAGGGTAAGCAATTTGCCCAAAGTCACACAGCTCACAAGTGACGGAACGTAAACCTTGATGAGCCTGGCTCTGGAGCCTCCCCTTGAAGCCCCTCTGGCCCCCGTCAGACTTCCTTGGCAAATCCCTTGATGGAGTCCCGAGGGGCTTCTGCTTTCTGGCCACCCCACTCTGGGGGCACCCCAAATCTGGTCCGGCCCCTTAAGCTCTATCACGAGGCCTCGGAGCCCCCGTGGCCCGAAGCCCCCTGGCCGTCATTTCGTGAGCTTCCCAGGTGGCTCAGTGGTAAAGACTCCGCCTGCCAATGCGGCAGACGCGGGTTCGATCCCTGGGTGGGGAAGATCCCCTGGAGAAGGGAATGACAACCCACTCCCGTATTCTCGCCTGGGAAATCCCGTGGACAGAGGAGCCTGGCGGGTATAGTCCACAGGGTCACAGAGTCGGCCGCGACTGCAGGACTAAAGAGCAACATCATCTCACAGCCGCTGGGGGGCAGCATTTCAGAGCGTCTGACCTGCTCATTCACTGCCCAGGGCCTCAGGAGGAGCCCTGGCCTGGGAGCCCAGCACCTGGGTTCGACTCCCACCCCTTCCTCAAACCAGCCAGGAGAGCTTGGGCAACATTTCCCCCTACCCCTGACTTCACCCTCAGCCTCAGTTTTCTCTTCTGCAAAATGGGCAGATAGAGAATCCAGGGTCTCTTAGAATACAAGCATGAGGTTTCTGGTTTCCGGGAGTCTACAAGAATCAGATGTTTGCCCTTTTTTCCTACTTCCCATTCTCTGTCCCTTGAGGGGAAGGGGGAGACTGAATTGAGAAAAGCTCTCAGGGAGCCGTGTACTTATAGCGCTTATGGCATTTGCACTGACGGGACACCGCTGTGTACCTGGCCCAGAGTGGGCCGCTTTGTGTGTAACTGAGTGCCAGGCTCCCTGATACCGGGGAGGTGGGTGTTCTTGGCTACGCTGCAGATGTGAAAAGTGAGATCTAAAGAGTTTGGCTGGCTTTCCCGAGGGCCACACCATAGTTAACCTGCATGCGAGGGCTGGACTTAAACGTCCAGGGGCAGCGCTGGGAGTCTGTGTGGGATCGTCTTGCTTCTCAGCCCATCATATGGAGCTTTGGGCAAAACCTGCCCTCTGGGTCCCACCCTGTCCACCCACCCTGGAGCAGCGGTGATGGGCCCCGATCTGCAAACACTCGCTGGATGAGTCACAGTGGAGATGTTGACGGGACCACATCCGGGAGAGCAAAACTGCGCTTAGTCTGCTGTTGGCCAGAGCTCAGCCTCATGGGCAGCCCGGCCCTGGAGCGCAGGCCGCAACCATTTACAGAGTCCAGGGAGAGCTGGGGGGAAGTGGGGGCTGAGGGTAGGACAGTGGGGTTTAGGATTGAAGGGCCTTCTGGGATTATCCACTCCCAGCTCCCAGTTTTACAAACGGGACATCTTAGTCTGGAGAAGGGCTGTGGCCTGCCCCAGGTCCCACAGCTAGTAGCGGCAGAGAACCGCAGAGGCCTGGGAAGCTGGGTTCTCGGCCTCGCCTCCGGGCCGCACTCACAGGGATGACTTCCTCCTCCAACTCCCGCCCCCGCCCCCCATCCCCGGCCCCCCATCAGAAGCCCTGGAGCAAGAACAATGACAGTGAGTGAGGGTCTTTTCTTATTAAGGGTTTCCGCTGCAATCTTCTCTTCTAAAATCGGTGTATAATTGCTGGCAGCGCTGTGTTGGTTCCTGCTGAACGGTGCGAATCAGCTGTGTGCACACACATCTCCGCTGTCTTGAGCCTGCCTCCCACCGCCCCGTCCCACCCCCAGGCCATCCCAGAGCTCCGAGCCAGGCTCCCGTGTGGCGCAGCAGCCTCCCGCTAGCTGGCTGCCTCCCGCTAGCTGGCTGCCTCCCGCGTGGCAGTGTGCATGCTTCGGTCCCCGCCTCCCCTCACTGCGTCTGCAGTCTGTCCTCCGTCTTCCTGGGAGGAACCCTATAAGCACGCTGGGTGCCGTGGGGACCCTGGAGGCAGGCTGCAGGCTCATCCCCCCGGCCCTGTGACTTTGGGCAAGGCCTGTAATCTTCATCTGTGTCACGGTTTAAGCAGACCCTGGGGTCGTAGCACTCTGACTTCTCCCCTGGTGCCTCATGGTCCGACCACTGAACAGTTTTTTTTTTTTGCAGTAAGCCTCTATTAGCGTATTTCAGGCCACAGGCGTTCCCCCCGAACACTCGTGCAGATGAGAAACACTGACGGTGGTGGTTTCTCGGGACGGTTTAAACTCGGGCCCTGTGGCTGACGGCGGTTTTGGGAGCCTCCCTACCGAGCTTGGTACGGAGCCCCCTCTCCAGTCTCACCGGGATCCACACCAAACTGCTTCTGCTCCTTCCATTCTCTGAGGCCCCTCCTCCCTGGAGCGCGAGGCTCTTTATCACCGTCCGTGGTGGAGACGGCAGTAAAGCCACGCTGTCTTCCAGGGGCCGCAGGACTGGCTGAGGTGCCCAGCTCACCCGGGGCAGGCTCGGAGGAGGGGAGGCAGGCGGCCGGGCCGTGGGGAGGCTGGAGGGCGGGCCCCCGGCTGCTGGGCTGGCTCTGCCCCTCCCTCGTTGCTGACCGTGGACGAGGCGCAGACCTGTCTGCTCACCCGTGCGATGTGCGGCTGCTCGCGGCGCTTTGCTGGTGCCCTGCAGGGCTGATGCTCTGAGCAGTGGGCACACTTGTCTTTGGTTTCTTTGACCGCATGGCATGCAGGATAGCTCCCTGACCGGGGATCGAAGCTGCGTCCCCTGCAGTGGGAGCATGGATTCTTAACCAGGGAAGTCTGTGGGAGTGGGCACAGGTGGTACCTTTTCGTCTCATGCCTTCCCTTGCTGGGTTCTTGGAATCATCCAAGATGCCCTGGTTTTCTTTTTTTGACCGTGCCATGTGGTTTGTAGAATCTCGCTTCCTGGATCAGGGATTGAACCTGGGCCCAGAGTCCTAACCACAAGGCCACCAGGGAACTCCTAAGATGTGCAGATGGGAACTTTTCTCTCTCCAGAGGTTAGATGTGCCTGAAGGTGCCGGATGCAAGCAGGTGCCCTGAGCACCCTGGGGACCGGGAGTCAGTAATTCTCATACGTTCGTGCCACCATCGCCCTGACAGCCTGCAAAGAGTGCCCATTCTTGAGCCTCACTCCAGGAGACTGTAAGCTTGTAGGGTGGGGTTGGGCCTTAGAATGTACATTTTAAAAAGTCCCCCTTTCATTCAGGTTGTTCTGAAGTCAGTAGTTCAGGGGCCACACTTTGAAAAGGGCTGTTAGACTCTTTGAGTCGAAGAAGACTTAGGAGGGTGGCAAGCTGCCAGGCTCTGTGATGGCTCCGTGTGGCCCTTCCTTAGTCGCAGCCTTCAGCCGCCAGGTACTCTGCTTCCCACAAGCTCGCATCTCCCAAGCCTGGCCGATTATCAGAATCTGCAGGAAGCTTTAGAACAAAATGTGAATTCTTGAGTCTCACCCTTAGTGATTCTAACCCAGCAGATCTTGGCTGGGATCAGAGGTCCCCGTGTTTAGAAAGCTCTCCAGGTCTTTTTTTTCAGCTGCTTGTCGTTCTCTGATGCAGTAATCTAGGCCCGGGGAAGACATTCAGGATGTAACTGGTAGGTCAGACGCAGTCACGTGTGCTACAGCCTGGCGAAGGGGGCAGAGCGGTCACACAGGGATGCTCAGCCAGATGGGGAGACGTGTCTAGAGAACGACTGGGTCAGACTAAACACCTGGGCAGAGCTGGCTGTGGTTGTTCAGCCGCTCAGTTGTGTCCAACTCTCTGTGGCCCCGTGGACTGTAGCATGCCAGGCTTCCCTGTCCTTCCCTGTCTCCCTGAGCCTGTTCAAAGTTATGTGCACTGAGTCGATGATGCCATCCAACCATCTCCTCCTCTGTCTGGCCTTCCTGGTAAATTCCAGGTTGAAGCAGAGCCCTGGGACCAGTGGCCTTGGGTCACTACTTGCGGACCCCTGTCATTTTTCATCCACTTGTTTATCTACCCATCCATCCATGCATCCATCCATCCATCCATAGATCTACTAATCCACCTGCTTATTTATCCATCCGCCCATCACTCTTGAATCTCTCCCATGTGCTGAGGGCTGCACTGGGCACCGGAAGGACAGACGTGGAAGGCACTGTCTCCGCCCTCAAGGAGCTCACTGTCTGGTGGGGGAGTCAGAAAACAAAGCAAATGATTCCAGTCCGGAGTGTCAGTCTCTCAGAGGGGTGAGTGGCTGGCTCCCCCAGTGGGCCTCTTGGAAGATTTCCCTGAAGTTGGCTTCTGTTAAGGTTCAGAATGTAGACGGGCAGGTCCCAGGCAGATGACACAGGGCACGGCTTCCAGGCCGAGAAAGGGTTGGGGGGAGGCAAGTCAGTCTCACGTCCGCAGCCGCCTCCCTCGGTCCCGGCCTCCCCTTCACAGGCCCACACTGGTTTCCGGGGCCTTTTGGAAATGGATCAGCATCCGAGGGGCTTGGAGTCTTCAGAGCCGGCTGCTGCAGGCAAGGCTTCTCACTCGTCTGTAGGGTCATGGGAGGGACCTTCCTTCCCCCACCAGCCTGGGCCTGGGGGCCTGGAGGGACTGGGGTCCATCACCCCTCCTGGCCCAGCTCCCTACCCCTCCCACTTCACGTTCCGCTGGGTTCGAGTTCTCAGGGCCGAGTGATTCGGGCAGGCCTGATGCCCTGGAAGATTTGGGTCATAAGCAGGTGAATATTAACCATGGAGTCTACTCCCAGGGAAAACCTGTTTGGGCTGGCTGCCTGGAGGACCGCCAGGCTCGGCGCCTCCCGCCCAGCTGAGCGGGTGATGGGCGAGCACCCTCCAGCGGGGGAAGGGCAGGCGCTCTGTTCCTGTGACCGCGTTCGCCTGGCGCTCCTGTCCCCCGGTCAGCAGCGGCGGTGTCTGGGGAGGAAACCGAGGCGCAGCAAAGGCAGGAGGTCTGCCTCGGTCTGAACAGCCGGGGAGGGGGGCCTGGAGCTGGGCCGGGAGGGTCTCCCAGCAGAGCCCCGCTTTCCACGCTGGGCCCCCAGTGGTTTCTCCGCTCCTCTGGGGCCACACCGTGTGCTGAGGTTTGCTCTCTGGCTCCGCTGAGCCGGGGCCTCAGGGTCTCCTTTTGCCAGCTGGGGGCAGGCTGCCGTGGGGTCCCTGGCAGGCAGGGCCGGGCCCAGGACACCCGGATGCAGGGATTCTGCAGGTGGGGTCCCAGGGAGCTCTTCTTCTTTGCAACATACAGAGCTCACCTGGGGCCTGGGCGTGGCTGTGGGACTGACTGCCTGGCCAGTCACCTAAGCCTTCTCTTGAGGACCCTGTACAAGGGGGACACCCAGGGCCCCCATCCCTGTCCTCCGGGAACTGACCTGCAAGCAGGAGTGAGGACGTAGGCTGGGGGCTTCAGGAGCTGGTCTTGCTAGCTTTGTGAGTGCGGGCAGTGCCTTTGTCTGGCTTAGCTTCCACAGCTCCCTCTGCAAGATGGGAACTGTACCTCGTGCCTCATCAGGCTGTTGTCGGGGGGCTGAGACTGTTCCCACAGCTCCTGGTGTAAAGTCGGTGCTCAGCTGCGCACCCTCCTCAGGCCCTCGGGGTAGTCTTCTCAGGCTGAGAGTGACCCACAGGTCTGAGAGGGGCTACCTGGTGAGGCTCACAGCCCCGGAGCGTGGGGTCCTGCAGGCTCTGGGGATGGGGCGGAAGAGGATCCGCTCTGCAGCGGAACGGGGGGATGTGGGTCAAGCTTTGTCCAGGAGGGAGCAGGAGGCTGCCTTTGGCTTGTCCTTCCCCGCCCAGCCCCGTCGGCAGTAGCAGCCCCAGACCCTTGGCCCTTCTCCCAGACCAGACAGTCAGAGCGTGGGAGAGAAGGTGCCTTGTCCTGCGCTGGTGGGAGTTGGTGGCACAGCCCGCCTGACCCCTCGCCCAAGGCCCACAGGTCCTGACGCTGCTCTGTCAGTTGCTGGGGCCACGGGCCCCGGGCCTGCCCCAGAGCCAGCTGAGACCCGGATGCTCTGGGCTGTGTGACTCGCAGGCTGGCCCTGCCTCCCCCAGCATGCGTCCGTGTTCCGTTCTTCGCTTTTCCTTAATAAGGCCTCCCGTGGCGCTCGCCCGTGCTTTCTCGGGGCCTGGAGGGGCGGTAGCTTTGCCCTGGGAAACGTGTCCTGGGGTGGGGTGCTGGACGGCCCGGGCTCAACCTGGGGGAGTTTGGAGGGCGGCGGGCTCTCTGCTGTCCAGCTGCCTGACTTCGTGCAGGTCACTGTGCTTCTCTGAGCCCCCACTTTCTGGCTTGGTTCAGTCCCACCCACATTTATTTATTTATTGTTGGCTGCTAGGTGTGGTGCTAGGCCTTTCGGGTAGAGCAGCGAGCAGACTCAGCCGCGGTCCTCTGGGAGTCTCAAGAGAGAGCGGCCCGTCCCGTGGGGACCCGGCTGGTCCATCTCGAAGTGCGCGTGAAGCCCCACACCCGGCTCCTGGTTTTACTAGAAGCTCAGCAATCCAATGAGTCTAAGTTTGAGTCCGTGCCAGTGAGAACAGTCGCTGGGCTTCCCTGTCAATTCCTGTCACTTGGATTTCACACTTGTGAGCAGGAAAATGCAGGACATAATTCTGGAGGGACGGCCTCGATTGTCCACGCACGTGGGCAGTGTGAGTCAGCATCTCGGGGGTGAGCTGAACCTGCCATGTTCCCGTGTGTGCCCTGACCTTGGCAAGGAGAATGTGCGACCCAGGTCACATCACAGGCCGTTCACCCCCTGGCGTTTGATGGGCACCCAAGAAGTGTCTGCTGAGCTAAAGAGGGGGATGGCAGCCTGGGACACCTCCTAGCAATTGACACTCGGAAGGAGGGCCAGCTTATGAGTGTCCATGCAGCTGGGAGGAGCCTTGTCCTGGGAAACTCCACAGGACCAAATGAGGGCAGGTTTAGACCTTTCTAATGGCAGCCACCCCGGTGGCTCAGACTGTAACGAGTCTGCCTGCAGCGCAGGAGATCTGGGTTTGATCCCTGGGTCGGGAAGATCCCCCGGAGAAGGAAGTGGCAACCTGCTGCAGTATTCTGGCCTGGAAAATCCCATGGACGAGGAGCCTACCCTGAGGGGGTCCTGCCAGGCTCGGCCTGATGTCTGGGGGCCCTCCCCCCAGCAGAGGGGAGGGCGCTGGCAGGTACCCAGCAGGCACAGTGGGGCCTGAGTCACGGCTGTCCCTGCCTGGCGACCTGCTCCAGTGCTGGGCTGGGGGCTGATGGGGTGAGAGTGAATCCCTGGTCTCTCTGGAAGCTGTCTGCCTTCAGCCCCCAGGTGGTTCCTGTCGAGGATGCCCTGCCACACTTACCGTGTTCGTGTCCCGCTGCCTTGGAAGGGGCCCGCTTATTGAGGCTCTGCTGGGGACAGCGTGGCTAGACCCCTTGCTGGGGCCCTGGCTGGAGCTCTGTCCACCGGTCCCCCAGCTTGTCCTCTTGACGTGCTGCCCGTGGGGGCCCCGTCCCACCAGCGCCCCCCGAGTGGGGTCCTCCTGGTCCCACCCACTCACCTGAGTGCTTCCCAGACAGCAGGGCAGCCCCGTGCAGGGTGCCTGCTCGAGGCTGAGGGACCAAGGTGTGACGGTCCCAGGGCTTCCAGGCACAGCCCTGCAGCCAGGTGGCCTGGGGTCCAAGCCCAGCTGCCCCGTGTGTTGGCTGCGTGACCTTGAGCCCTTTTCTTACCCTCTCTGTGCCTCTGTTTCCCAATCTGGAGCATGGGAGTGATAAAAGTTCCTCTCTCGAAAGGTGGTTGTAAAGATTGACGTGATCTCAGGACTGAAGGGCTTGGCGTCGCTCTGGGCCCTTGGCAGGAATGGTTGCATGTTGGTGTTGTGCTCCTTGATGGCACCGGGCCTAGTGCCTGGGCCCTGGATTCCACCCACGCAGCACTGCCTTCAGGGGTGAGCTCCTGGGCCAGGTTGCTGGGGAGAGGCGGGTCAGGGCCATGGAGGGGCCCTCGACTCCCACTAGAAGCCCTGTTCCACCTCCCTCCCTCCCTTCTGCTGCTCCAGGGCGTGCAGAGATGAACTGTCTGTGNAAAAAAAAAAAAAAAAAAAAGGAAAAATACATACTTATGCTGAAAAAAAACTTTTCATAGAAATTCAGTTTGGTGTCCTGTATTTTTACGTGACGATCCTAACACTGGGGCCTCGGGCAGTGCTGGTAGGTCTGGGCCACGGAGGAGCTGGGCTCGAGGCCGTCTGTCCCGCTGGGCCCAGCCTCCCGTCCTCTTGTTCTTCCTGGGGGACGGCTGACGGCAGAATGGTGACGAGCAAGGGCTGCTTCTCGAGTCCAACCAGCCCAGTGGCTTGGTGTCTCTCTGGCTGTCTCATCGCCCACAAGTGTGGTGTTAATAACGACAGCCTCTCCCATGTGATTGCAGAGTTTAGGGACAGGTGGGGCTCCAGGGTGTGCTAATCAATGGCTCACTGCCTGGGAAATGTCATCACGGGGGCGTTGGCAGGACGGGCTGCCCATGCTCCGCTCTGAGCCCCGGGGCTAAGCCCAGGAGGAATCTCTTCCCCCTTGAACCTCCGTGTCCTTCTCCACAGGGTAGGGGACCAGCACGGTGGGCCCGCCTCCTCCATAGCGTGGGCTGGCTTCCTGGGTCCCGGCCCCCTGGACTCGCTGGGGGCTCACTGGGGTTGGCTCTCTGGGGAAGGGGAACGTCCAGGAACATCACAGGTGTGTGTGGCTCCGTTCAGTCCTGCCGTCTGTCTGTCTGGGTGGGGAGAGCTCAGTTCAGCTCTCAGTCACCCAGGGATGGGCTGTCTGACTTTCCCTCTGATAAGGCGCCATGGCTAGTTGCCTGGGTCTCAGGATCCTGGGAACAGAGTCTGGGGAAAAGGGCATTTCCTGATTCATGGCGGTGGCTTTGGGTTCCAGGATGTCCCCGCTCCCCGTCATCAGCACCCTGCACCCTTTCTCCTCCACACCAAGGGGCCAGACGTGCAAACTGAGAGCAGAATTACCTTATGATGAAATCAATTCAGTTTCATTAAGCAAACATTTGATGGGTGTGTCTGATGTTACAGGCTGAGATCTGGTTGAAGCAGGCTCTTGGCCACTCTTTCCGATTCTCTGAATGCCTCTTCCAAAATAAATTCAACCCCCCCCACCTCCTCACCTCGTCATCCTCAGTCGCGTCTTCGCTTTGACTGGGCCACTCACTGTTGTTCTCCGCTCCTGTTGTGGCCCCGGCTGCCCCCAACCTGAGCCTGTCAGGCCCTTGCTCACCGTTTCAGGCCCTGTACAGGGGCAGCCTGGGGCCACAGCTGTGCCCCAGGCCCTGGCAAGCTCAAGCCCCTCCTCTTCTTAGCACTGACTCACTCTTTGGGGTTTATGTTTTCCTCTGGTCAGACCTGCCTGCCTGGCCCTGCAGTGAACTCCTTGACATTGAGGGACCATGTCTTACTTTTGTTTCAATCTTCTGGCCCAGGGGCTCCTGGGAACAGTTCACTGGATACTGTACATTCTACACGGTTTGACTAGTCCATCCTAAAGGAAATCAGTCCTAAGTATTCATTGGAAGGACTGATGCTGAAGCTGAAACTCCAATACTTGGGCCACCTGGTGCAAAGAGCTGACTCACTAGAAAAGACCCTGATGCTGGGAAAGATTGAGGGCAGGAGGAGAAGGGGACGACAGAGGATGAGATGGTTGGATGGCATCACTGACTCAATGGACATGGGTTTGGGTGGACTCCGGGAGTTGGTGATGGACAGGGAGGCCTGGCGTGCTGCGGTTCATGGGGTCGCAAAGAGTCGGACACGACTGAGCGACTGAAGTGAACTGAACTGATAGATTGCTGGGCTGACCGAAGCTATTTGTATCATTATTTTTTTAAATTTAGTATTTGCTTGGCTGCATCGGGTGTTAGTTGCGGCACGCGGGCTGTCTGTCGTGTCAGGCAGGAGCTTCTGTTGTGAGGCATGGACGCTCTGGCTGTGGCAACTGGGCTCAGTTGCGTGGTGCACGGGCTTCGTTGCTCTGCAGCACATGGGCGCTCAGCTCCCTGACCGGTGCCCTGCGTCGGCTGCATTGCAGTGTGGATCCTTAACCGCCGGGCCACGAGGGAAGGCCTGCTGTCTGTACTTAGGTGGCTCGGTAAAGAATCAGCCTGCCAATGCAGGAGACCCAGGAGATGCTGCTTGGACCTCTGGGTGGGGAAGAGCCCTTGGAGGCGGGCATGGCAACCCACTCCAGTGTTCTTGCCTGGAGAATCCCTTGGACAGAGGAGCCTGGGGGGCCACAGTCCATAGCATCACAAAGAGTCAGACACAACTTAGCAACTCAACCACAACAACTACAAAGAGAGAAAATACAAAAGTAACCCAAGTCCCTGGACACAGCCTCGGGGCTGGGTCACCTGGGGCTGGGCCTAGTCTGTGGATGGGGAGGCGGCCTCCATCCCACCCGGGGTCAGGGCCTGGGCTCTATGACTCAAAGCGATAATAATAGTCATCACGATAATGACTGGGGCTTCCCCTACGGCTCAGTGAGTAAAGAGTCCGCCTGCAACGCCGGAGACACAGGAGATGCGGGTTTGAGCCCTGGGTTGGGCAGATCCCCTGGAGGAGGAAATGGCGACTCACTCCAGTATCCTTGCCTGGAGAATCCCACGGCAGAGGAGCGAGGAGGCCTACAGTCCCGAGGGTCGCACAGACTCAGACACGACTGAGTGCGTGAACACAGCGGTGATGGTAATGGCCCGACGACAGTGATGGTGGGCAGAGCCGCCAGCGTGAGAGGAGCTCGCGCTCGGCCTGCGCGCCCCGGGCTTCTGGGCCACCCTAGCGCGGGCTGGTCCATCCCTCCTCCCGGCGCTCCGTCAGGCAGTTACTCTTGCTGTTCGCATTTGACGGACCAGGAAACTGCAGCCTGAGGGTGTGACAACGCGGCAGGCACCCAGCAGCCAGCATATAGGAGAGCTGGGGTCTGAACCCAGGCTAGTCACTGCAGTGATGCAGGCTGCGTGCAAAGGGAATCCTTCCCACTGTCCGCCCAGCGGACTCAAGTGGGCAGGACCGAGGGCCCCGAAGCCTCCTTGGTCAGGACAGGTCTGACTCTGCTAGCCCAGAAATAGTAGTGGGCAGGGACCTCGTGGTCACTCATTCCAGTATTTTTAAAAATAGCATTTTGTCTTTATTTGCTTTCGGCTCTGCTGGACCTTCCTTGCTGCGTGGGCTTTCCTCTGGTCAGTTAAGGCGAGCCGAGGCCCCTCCCAAGTTTGGCGTGCGGGCTTCTCTCTCTCTCTCTCTTTAAAGCTTTATTTATTTTCGTATTCACGCCTGTGCTGGTCTGGCCTGCTGTGCGGGCTTTCTCTAGCTGTGGGCACAGGCTTCTTCCTGCAGTGGCCTCTCTTGTTGCCGAGCACAGGCCCTGTCGAGCTTCGGCAGCTGTAGGTGCAGAGGCTCCGTTGCTCAGTGGCATCTTCCCAGGCCAGCGGTCGAGCCCGTGTCCCCCGCACTGGCAGGCGGACTCTCAACCACGGGACTGCCGGAGGTGTCCTGGGCTCCTCATCGCGGCGGCTTCTCTGGTCGTGGAGCGCCAGCTCCAGGTTGCCCAGCAGCACGTCAGCAGGTGCTGGGCAAGGGCCCAGTGACTGGGGCCCCCGGGCTCCCGAGCGTGGGCTCAGTAGCTCCGTGGCACGTGGGATCTTCCTGCCCCAGGGCCGGTGTCTCCTGCACTGGCAGGCAAGTTCTTCATCACGAGGCCACCGGGAAGCCATATTACAGGATTATTGAAACCGTTTAAAAGCGCAGCCCACAGACCTGCCGACAGGAGCGTACGAGTGTGTGCCTGTTCCGTGCCTGTCGTGTGCTGGGCGCAATGCCAGACGCTGGGAGTACACAGTGAGTGAAACACCCGCCCTCAGCAGGCGTGCGCTCTAGCAGAGGAGACAGACAGACAGAGGGGGAAAGCACAGCCTGCCACGTGCTGGCGAGGGCTGCAGAGATGAGTGAACCAGCCAAGGCGCATCAGTAGCCCCAGGTGTCCCTGCGGGCAGTTCTGGTCCCCAGAAGCCTCGGTGGGAGGTGACAGGTGGTAAATAGACCTGGAGGCCCCCGAGGGCGGGAGATGCCCCCTGGGGCAAGGGCAGCCTGGACCCCAGGACTGAGGTGCAAAGGTCCTGAGGCAGTAGCAGAGTGGCCACTTGCGTGGCCCAGCAAGGAGGGCCACACGGCTGCAGGGGAGCGAGCAGGGGCGAGTGCTGGGAGGACCTGCGCCACACACTGTAGGTATGTGTGTGCTGTGTGCATAAATCCAGAACGGAAGGGTTGACAGCAACCTCAGAAGTAAAACCACGTGTGAATTTATTAACAGTGTGGTGGTGGCTGAGTCGTCAGCTCAGGTCTGACTCTTGCTACGCGATGGGCTGTAGCCCACCAGGCTCCTGAGTGCAGATCTCCAGGCAAGAGTCCTGGTGTAGGCTTGTCATGTTCTTCTGCAGGGATCTTTCCAACCCAGGGATAGAACTCAGGTCTCTTGTGCTCAGGAGGGTCTCTGGCGTGGCAGGCAGATTCTTTACTGTGCCACTGCTGCTGCTGAGTCGCTTCAGTCTTGTCCGACTCTGTGCGACCCCACAGACGGCAGCCCACAGGCTCTTCCGTCCGTGGGATTTTCCAGGCAAGAGTACTGGAGTGGGGTGCCATTGCTGGGAAGCCTATTAGTATTATGAAACTTTAAAAAAGATCTTCAGTAAGCAGTTCATAAAGCAAATAGCTTCCCGGGAGCCCCCTAGTTGATTTTGTGACCCACCAGTGGGTTGAGAACCGTTTGAAGGTTACTAACCTGGCCTCTGGCGCAGCTTCTGGATCTCCTCCTGAGTTCAGCATCACGGGGCCAACAGTGCAGGGGCTGAGGAGAGACTTCCAGGAGGCCACTGGGCTGAGCGGAGCGTGGGAACCAAGGCAGATCAGGGTTCAAACCTGGCTCTCCACTTTCAGCTGGTGACTGGGTGCTTCGCCTCACCTCGAGAAATCTCTGTCGCCTCGTGTAAAGCAGGGGTGGTTGGGAGGCTTCGGCAAGAGTCACGTGGGCTCATCACAGGCCCTGAGTGTCTGCTTCTCCACCGCTGGGGGAGGAGCTCGTGCCCCTGGCCACGACACCACCCAGAGGAGTTCTCCCCGACCGCCTGGGTCTTAGGGTCCGCGCAGCTCCCAGGAGCAGGGGCTGCATCCCCGCCTCGTTGGTCTTGTTTCGGTCATCACCTGCGGGAGTCAGGGAGGTGGGGTGAGCTCCGGCTTCCTACTGTGCTCACACAGCGGAGGAAGGGGCTGCTGCTTTTTTTCTTTAAGATTTTTTTTGAAGTGGACCATTTTTCAAAATGTTTTTATTGAGTTTGTTACAATATTGCTTCCACATTTTTATGTCCCAACCCTCTTTGGTCACATGGCATGTAGCATGTTAGCTCCCTGAGCAGGTGTCAAACCCACACCTCCTGCATTGGTAGGCAAAGTCTTAGCCACTGGACCGCCAGGGAAGTCCCCGAAGAGGCTTCTTGAATTTCATACACTTGCACCTAAAACATTCTGCTCTGGAAACCCCCCCAGTCACTGTGGATTTTTGGATTTTTCTGGTCAGAGAGACTGCCAGAATCAGATACGCCCATCTGTCCATCCGCTGGTCTGTCCACTTGCCTCTCTGCTCCATCCAGCTCCCCACCCACTTGCTTATCAAGGCATCAGTGGGCAATCCCGTACTCAAGGATCTCGGGCTGGGAGGGGGCAGAAAGTACAACACATACTGGGCAGCGTGCCAAGAGCTGCGGTTCTCCCCTGGGGGCAGTTTCGTCCCCCAGGGGACGCTTGGCTGGCAGTGTCTGCAGACACTCTCGGTTGTCGCACTGGAGGGCAGAGTCCAGGAAGGCCGGTACCTCCTGTACTGGCTCCAACACAGAGGCCTCGCAGCCTGGACGTGAGGCTGAGAAACCCTGACCTTCATCTCGGGTCGCAGTCACGCCAGCTTGGTAAGGGAGTGCCCTTTCATCCTCCGCCTTACAGGGGAAGAGACGAAGGTTCAGAGAGGTGAAAGGCACTCGGACAGGACCCGGCGGGCCCAGACCTCATGCCCTGAGCTGTGTGATAGGGGTTGTGAGCGGGCTGCTCAGGGCAGCCCAGGGAGGGGTGATCAGCTTTAGGCTTAACCCAGCCGCTCTGTCCTTGGGTTTTAGAGTGCGTTTGGACGAGGTAGCTTGCTCAGTCCCTAAGTCGTGTCTGAGGTTTGCACGAGCCAGGGAGATGGGCTAAATGAACAGTTGAGGTTCTGTTTGGCTTCAGATTCCAGGAGAGAAGTCCTCCAAGGAGGGAGACTGGGAGACCTCAGCCGGATGGGAAGGCGAGGGCTCGCGATGCCTTTAGGAGGAGAGTCCATTTCTTCACCCGATTAGTGAAAGTTTCTGAGTTAAATCTGTTAGTTGCTCAGTCGTGTCTGACTCTTTGCAACCCCGTGGACTGTAGCCCACCTGTCCGTGGAGTTCTCCAGGCAGGAATACTGGAGTGGGTTGCCATGCCCTCCTCCAGGGATCTTCCTGACCCAGGGATCAAACCCGGGTCTCCCACACTGTCGGCAGACTCTTTACCGTCTGAGCCACCNTGTCTGACTCTTTGCAACCCCGTGGACTGTAGCCCACCTGTCCGTGGAGTTCTCCAGGCAGGAATACTGGAGTGGGTTGCCATGCCCTCCTCCAGGGATCTTCCTGACCCAGGGATCAAACCCGGGTCTCCCACACTGTCGGCAGACTCTTTACCGTCTGAGCCACCTGGGAAGCCCCAAATTCTACTTGCTGACTAAGAAAAAAATGCACAGATTAAAAACTGAGAATTATGTTTCACTTGGAGGGCTTACTGAGCACTGAAACCCTGCAGTCGTGCTCAAGTGGCTCCGAGGGTCTGCAGAGGACAGTGAGGAGCCAGGGTACAGGGGAGTGTTTGCAACCAGAGAGACCCTCAAAAGGTTGCTGTTCAAGGAAACCAGACCCTTCAGGTTGATGAATTCAGCACTTTTCAGTGTGTGAGGGAGGCAAGAGGCTGGGCTTGTTGACACCATTTCTTCAGAACCCGCGTCCTGTTCTTTCCCCCGAGTTCCCCCAGGGCGCGCCATCCGGTGCCACGCATCTGATGCCTGATGGCTGTCACAGCCTTTGTTTACCTGGCTGGTGACGTCATCTACATACCCCAGGCTGGGACCTGTCCCCTTCAAGGGGGCAGAACAAATCGTTACGCGTGTTACAGGAGCAGATGGAGAAAACAGGAGGCAAAGATGGGGAAGGGGTGTGGTCAGGGGGCCGTCCCTGCCTGAGTTGAGCTTTGAGGGACAAGGAGGCAGACCTGGCCCTGAGGGGGGTCTCCCAGGAGGGAGAAGCAGGCTCTGAGGCCGGGAGGACCTCCAGCCCCGCCATAGCTGGTCTGTGCCCTGGTACCCCAAACTGGCTGTCTCAGGCTCCAGACACTTCCAGACAGCCGCTCCCTGCCCCGTGCATGCAAAACCCAGCTCAGGGTGCCCGGTAAGCCTGGCTGTGCTCATTTGCATGTATGCAAAACGCACAGATGGAAACGCACACGCGGAAACACACCCAAAGGTGTGCGCCCGCCCCCCGCCCCAGGCAGATGGGTTCATAAACCCCGCTTGCTTACAAAATAGGGAAATAGAAAACAAGGAAGTCAAAGGCTCCCTAGCACTCGAGCCCAGATGCACTCACCTCGGAAGCTTGTCCCTGCCCTCCGCTGACTGTCCGTCTGTTTAGAGTCCCAACCCAACCCCAGGCCCCTCAGGGGACAGGAGAGCCCCTGGCCCTCACATGGGTTTGATCTCGTCCCTGGGACCTGCCCTCATTTGGACCCCAGCTGCTCCCCACTTGCAGCCGTCTCTCGTCTCTCGGGACCAAACACAAACGCGGAGACCCTGCCGCGGGCTAACTCCTCCTTCCTTCCAGGAGATAGACTGCTTCCCGGAGGCCCAGGCCCCTCCCCCGAGGCGGAAGACGACCCTGGCGAGGCCTTTGAGTTTGACGACAGCTACGACGAGGAGGACACCAATGCCGGGCTGGGCGTCCCAGGCGCAGCGCAGGAGCCGGAGGCAGACACACCCCTGATCCACTTGGACTCCGCCCCCGTCGCCGGTAAGGTGCTCTGGGAGCCTGATGTCTTCACGGCTCAGGGTCTGCAGGACTCCAGGGGGATCGGGGCCACCTGGAGGCTTCCGGCTCCCCGTGATGCCGCCTGGTACTGTCCCCAGGCCTCGGGGACCAAAGAGAGACCGCTGGGCGGAAGCTGCATCCTGTCGCCTCCCTTGGGCCCTGGAGATTCCTAGCATGCCTGCAGCATCTGGTGCGCTCTCGCATGTCGTAAATGGAAGCGACTGGCTGTTGGTTGTGCTTCGGGGACAGTTACTGCCCAGGGCTTGTTTCTCCCAGGCTCCCCCTCCCTGAAGCTCCTTCCAGGGAGTCACCCCAGCCGGAGCAGCCTCTCCCAGAGCCCTGTGGGCGGGAAGGCTCCGATAAGACCCGTGTGAAACCAGCCTCTGTCCTCAGGAAGGACTGGGGACTAGACCAGCAGGAACTTCCTGCAGGCTTGGGGACAAGGAGCTCCTTGGGGAGCTGAGGGTGGGGGCAGGCAAGAGCTGGCAGGGGGACCAGTTCTGGGCCATGGCCGCGGGGTAGGGTCTGGCAGGACAGGCAGGGGAGCTTAATGACAGCATGGGGCTGGGGGAGGCCGGGCAAGGGGTGGGGTGTGCTGAGTCCCTTGGGCCTCAGGCCTAACGGATGCTCCTGTTCACCTCCCGCAGACCTAGAGCCCAAGCCAGAGCCCGCACGGCCTCAGACACAGTAAGTGAGCCTCCTTCCTTTGCTTTGGCGGCTGGAAAAATGGGGAGAGACTGGGCGGGAGGTGTGAGAAGGGAGGAGCTGCGGCCGCGGGGCTCAGGGCAGTCCTTGGCTAAGGACCTACAGGGCCAGAGGGGAGAGATCAGTCCTGAAACGTGTTACTTTTCNCCCACCCCGTGCAGCCCAGGAAACCCTGGCAACCCCGAGACGCTCCCGGGAGCCCAGGGCAGGGCCTGGCAGGGTGTGAGAGGGGTCAGTGGAGGGGACGCCTGGAGACGGCCCCCTGGGGCCACGAGCCGCGAGGCAGGGCCAGTACCTGAGTCTGCAAGCTGGTGGCGTCCAGGACGGTGACCCGGGGCCCACAGCTGGCCCACACGGCCTCCTCCAGGCTCAGCAGGGCGCGGACAGGCCCCGGCCCCACAGGCAGGCACATGGGCGGGCTCTCCAGGTCCCAGGGGATGCCTCCTGCAGGGAGAGGAAGCCAGCAGGTCGGTGGGGGTGGGGGTGGGGGCGAGCCCGGCTCCAGGCTCCTCCCGGCCCTGCCCCCCAGCCCTGCTCCCATCTGTGGTGCTCCCCACTCCTCTCTGCTCGCCTCCCCTGCCCTCTGCTTTCACCCTACACGCATGCTGAGTCCGCACCAACTGCACGCCAGGCCCCATGCTCAGGGCTGCGGAAGCAGAAATAAATCAGACGCACACCCTGCCCTCATGAAAACCCCCCCTGGCCGGTGAGACTACAAGGTTAATCAGCAGCTACCACACAAAGTGCCCAGCCCAAGTGACCAGGCATGCACAGAGGGCCCTGAGAACTGTAAGACAGAGGGAACCAATTCTGCACAGGGGAAATCCAGGGAGGCTTCCCGGAAGAGGCGGCATCCAGACAGCCAGCCAAGAAACCAGGGAGGCTTCCCGGAAGAGGCGGCATCCAGACCGCCCAGCCAAGAAACCAGGGAGGCTTCTCGGAAGAGGCGGCATCCAGACAGCCCAGCCAAGAAGGCAGCATGACATGGTGGGAAGTGTCCTGGCCTTGCTTCTGCTAGCAGCTCACTACGGACCTTGAGAGCGTCTCTCCCCTTCTCAAGGCCTCAGTCTCCCCACCTGGAGAATATGGAGAGCCCCACCAACAAGACTATCTCTGAGGACTTTTCAGACACCGTAACTTATGGAGACTGTCCTGCCTTCTCACAGACCTTCTCACCCACTCCAAGGCACTCTGTCACCTCTCCAGAGATCTCCGATGACCTTCCTCCTCCAGAGATGCCATCACCCCAGGTGTGGGAGGTGGAAGTCCTCAGAGGCATCGGCCCTCAGCCCATGATCCTTGAAGATGGGCAGATGAAGGGATCTGGCCCAGCGTGGAATGACGCTCTCCCCTGCCCACCCCAGGGATGCTCAGCTCACCCAGGAACAGACCAGGGCTTTACCCTGAGATGCAAGCAGTGTCCACTGAGACGGGTTTTCCTCTGAAGCCACACCTGATGCCACACAGAACCCACGTGGCTGTCCTGTCCTGCCAGCGTGCCAGGTGGGCCAGGAGGGTTGAGCAGGAAGTGGGGCCCACCCGAGGGGCGGGCGGTGGAGGGAGGAAGGAGCCTGGGCTGGGTGCCAGGGCCCGACCCCTCAACCCTCCTCCACAGGGTCCCTGGAAGGGGTGCACAGTAGCCCTGGCACAGGCTGTCCCTCCGAGGCAGCTGCTGGGTGGTATGACGGGCACCACTGTCCCCAGAGGAGCCCCTGGCTGGCACCCCCACCACGTCTTCCCCTTTCGTGAAACGGGTCCTCCTCTCCTCTTCAGCCTCCCTTAGACTTAGAAGGTTCCTAGCTCCACTGAGTTGGGAAACACACACACACACACCCCATCACCCCTGCTCAACCAACAGACGTCCAGTTCTTCCCAGCCGTGAACACGGGAAGCAGGCTGGGCCGGAGTCCTGGCTGCAGCCTCAACCTCTGCGCGTACCTGGACAGGCGACGCCACCCCTGGGAACCTCAGTTTCCTGGGCTGTAAAGCAAGGGTGACGAGCACGCCCACGCCTCGCAGATGCGGCCAGGCTCAAAGGAAACGCGCGCTTAGCACAGGGAAAGCGCGGACGGTGGTCGCCACATTCTGTTACTCGTGAGCGCGCCGGGCACTCCTTCCATGAACTGTCTCCTTACCTCTCACCAGCCTGGGGGGAAGATTCTATTCTCTTCCCTGTTTTACAACGGAGGAAACCGAGGCGCGGGGCTGAAGGAACCAGTCCCGACCCCCCGCGGGGCAGGACCCGCCGCGCGCCGGCTCTGGCCGCTGGCTGTCCCTCGCCTCCAGGGGCCGCCTGCGCAAGCGGGCGCACCTCCCCGACTCACGCCGGGCGGGGGCCCGGGGAGCCGGGACGCATGCACAGCCGCCCCAGGCGGGGGTGTGCCGGCCAGCCAGCGCTGGAACTCCGCTGCCCCTGGCCCCCATTCCAGGCTGCTCTCTGGGGTTCCGAGAGTTTCCAAAGACCTCCAGGCCCAGGACTGGGGTCCAGGAGGGAAGAGTGACCTCAGGCAGCCGGGCCTCCACAGCAGACGGTTACCCTCCCCTCCTCCCCACCAACCAGGGAACCAGAGCCGCAGAAAGCGGGCTCTGCGCGCCCCCCAGCGGCCAGAGCCGGAACGCCCGCCCCTCGGGCCGGTTAGGAAGGCAGCGGTCCGGGACGCGGGAACCGCGCCCGACAGCGGACGCGAGCCCTGCCTTGGGAGCAGCGACGGCCCCGAGCTCTCGTGCCCTCTGCCCTCCTGGAGTAGGGGGGAGTGTCTCATACCCTTGAGGGTCACATTCCACTTGCTGGGTGTCTCCTAAGAGCCCTGGCTTCAGGACAGAATGATTAACGGATAAAATGTAATAACGCCAGGGAGGTACGAGACGGAAGGGACACACATATATTTACAGCTGATTCATGTGTTGTCTGGCAGAAACCAACACAGCATTGTAAAGCTTCCATTTAATTAATCCTCCAATTAAAAATGCTTCTAAAAAGAAAGAGGATTTAATAATGCCAACATCACTATATCAAAAAGAACACAGGAGAGGAATTCCTTGATTCAGGGGCCCATAGTAGGACCCTGAACCAGAGGCTTTCCCTTGCTGGGACTCCGTTTTCCCACCTGCACCCCAAGGGGATGGAATTCTGCTGAATCAACCCTGGTGCCTCCCTGGGTTTCTCTCAGTTCCCTGGAGTGTCCCTGGTGGTCCAGCTGGTAAACAATCTGCCTCCAATGTGGGAGACCTGGGTTCAATCCCTGGGCTGGGAAGATCCCCTAGAGAAAGAGGAGGCTCCCCACTCCAGTATTCTGGCCTGGAAAATTCCACTGGGTTGCAAAGAGTCGGACACAACTGAGCGACTTTCACCTTCCCTTTCACCCCTGAGGGTCAACAGGTGACACAAGCAGATCGCCTCTCACCCTGGAGTTCTGGCCTCTAAGGTCTTCCCAGCTTGCGGGGAGGGGGGGGGGGGGTTCACCACTCCCCCCTCCCCCCCCCCCCCCGGGGC